>JAMPIV010005432.1:0-439112 GCA_024509875.1 Oreohelix idahoensis
AAAACAACGTTATGTCGTAGAATGTTGACAGACAGACATAAAGAAACAAGGAAAACCATAGTCATCAACCTCCTGCACCGTTACGAAACTGAAAGAGAAGAGTTTTTATCGAATATTGTGACAGGTGATGAGACTTGGGTTCATTTTTTTGAACCAGAATCCAAGAGGCAGTCAATGGAATGGCATCACACAACATCGCCGACAAGAAAGAAGTTCAAAAGTTCACCATCTGTAGGGAAAGTTATGGCCTCCTTGTTTTGGGATGAGAAGGGTGTGATTCTTCTCGACTTATTGGAACAGGGAAACACGGTGAATGCAGACCGTTACATTGAAACTTTGAAGAAGCTTAGAGGTCGTCATCGGCGACTTTACCCATTAAAAGATCAGAGAACTGCTCTACTGTTGCACGATAATGCCACACCACACACCGCTAAACGCACCATTGATGCGATTGCAGAATTTGGCTGGACATTATTACCACATACCTCTTACAGTCCCGATCTTGCACCTTCTGACTTCCATCTGTTTGGACCACTGAAAGAAGATCTTCGCGGACATCACTTTGAGGACACCGAGACCCTTAAACGCACCGTACGTCAGTGGTTTAGGAAAAAGGACACACATTTTTACCGTGCGAGGATACATGCCCATGTGAGAAGATGGAAAAAAACTGTAACAAATAACGGAGACTACATTGAGAAATAAATTTTTGAAGTTCAGACTTGGGACTACATTTCAATGTGAATTTTATTTGTTTTCTTGCCTATTGAATATATATATATATATATATATATATATATATATATATATATATATATATATTTATAATATATATATATATATATTATATATATATATATATATATATATATATATATATATATATATATATATATATATATATATATATATATATATATGCTTCTATGGCACGCGCCTCAAATAGCTTCTGACAACTAAGCCCAGCTCCCGGCCTTCATATGTGGCTCATTTTGAACCCGGCGGAACTGTTTCCATTGACGGGAGAAGGAGCGAGGGCGAGTCACTGTCGCCTTAAAACCAATAGCTTCGGGCAGATAGAGCTCGTGATCCTTGGTTGGTAGCCTATCTAAGAGAAGGTAAAACTCTGAATTCAAACCGCCGCTGCCTAGCGGGAATCTCCAATTGTGGGACAGGCTTCGGGAGTAAACCCTGGGGATAAATCTGGAGTCGGAGTCCTTAAGGCAGTCTAATGTTGATTCGACATTATTATGGCAACTCCTGCGACGTGGCTGGTACCAAACTGTATCGGCTACTGTCGTTGCTGTGGATCTACCGGCTGCATGGAGAGGGGTGTCGTGAGAAATTCTAATCCACATATATAAATTAAAACGTAAATGCAAAGCCTAACAAATAAATTTAATAAAAGGAAAGAAGAATGGTAAAGAACAGTGCTGTCACAATGACTGTACTCGAAATCCCCCTTGTTTTCTACTTCGTCTGCAAATTGTAACGCTTTCACGTTGATAGTAAAAGCCTACTGTATCACTACACGCTTTCTTCAATGAAACGTGTACTGCCTTTCTAAGAAAAACCTTGAGATACGCAAGCTGATCAATGACCTAGATTTAATATTTCATTCATTCCATTTTATACACGGCGTAACTAAAAGACAGATGAAAGTAGGAGAGAGAGAGAGGGACGACTGAAGGCAGGAAGCATGCAACACTACACGCGTCGCGCGATTAATAGTAACGCCAATCCCACGTGTAAGGCCAGCACTAACTTTTTTTCAAATAAACAGTGTCAGAAAAACACTACTACTACTACAAGAATCAGGTTTAAAAACATGAAAAATTCTTATTAGGAAATATGAAATTCTACTGAATTACATCTAAGCTCCTGAAAGTACAGAAGACACCCTATGACAAAGAAGTGAACGCGTGGTAAAAAACAAATATACGACTATCTTTGGATAACACATATTTTGAACGCCACCATGTAGCTCGCTTTAACTTATATATTATTGTACGGCAGGACTTGCTAGCCAAGAATATGTTATGTGTTACGCCTTTAGTCTGTTAATAAAATAATTATGGCCAAAATACAATAGTGCCTGACAGCATGAAATCATTTCTGCTCATAAAATTTTTTTTATAACGTGTTTGAAAAACATTACGTTACGGAAATAGCCTACCATGTTAACTCCTATTTGATTGGCGGGAATGAGATGTAAGACTAAACACGATTAGTTGGACTGCCAATATAGTCAGTTCAGAGCGTCTGTTCCTTGCCACATCTTGTAATAAACCTACTAAGAACAGTGCGTTGAGCACCAGTGCATATTTTTTTCTAAAATAAAGCCTGGGACAAGAGGCAGATCGGAATTTGTGCCTATTCATTGCCAGTCAACGAAACTGTTTATTATTTCCATTGAATTGTGGGACGGTGGTCAAAAGTCATTGAGGCAGCATTTGGCCTGAGTTACTGAATCCTGAGGCTGACAGCATACTACTGGGTCCAGATAGCGACCAGTGAGGTGGCTCCAGAACTCATTGAAGTAATCGAGCAGAGGAGTCTTTTACTGCAGTCATCACGAAAGTTAAGAAAGTGTGGCCATGGAGCTCAACATTATGTCCCCCCCCCCCTCTAAAATTGACAGTAAATAAAGAGGGAATATAAACTGTTTAAATTGACAGGAACTGTGAACTTTTCCCAATGATAAGACACTTGAAGTCATGATGACAAACAACACTCTAGCTTGAAAAACAAAACCAGTATTAACTCATATTACTACTTCACACTTACACACATAAGATAAGAATAATAAAATATGTCAATAACAAGATTAAATTGATAAACTGTGTACATACTACTTGTAAGAATATTGATTGTGATTCCTTGTTCACTGTGTAGTTGAATCAGGATATCTCTATGTAAAGAAATTAATACATATACATATATATTTGACTTTTCAAACTGACTCTTTTAAGATAGTCTTATAGAGTGTTACTTGTGTGTGAGTGTCACAGTGTTGTAAAGTACTGTGAAATAAATTAAATTGTTTATCTGTCTGTTGTTGTTATGACTTACACTTCATCATTTTCATAACCCTAGACATTCAACGTAGTCATCACAATATTTCAGAATAGGTCTGACTGAGATATATATATATGTGGTAGCAAGTAAGGTTATCTGTAATACTCCACATTATTAGATACAGATACCTTCACAGCTGATCTCAGTCAGTACACTAGTCCCCTATAAATATTTATAACATCCCATTTTACCACATATATTGGGTCCGGTCCGGGATATTGAACTTTCTCCTGTTATATATATTGGGAATTATAAGAATTAAAAGGTATCCTTGGGTGGAATTAAATAAGGTTGAGCTCTCAGTGCCTGTGTTGTAATTACATAATTAATTACAGAGTATATTGTTTAGTTAGAAATTGTTTACATTTATCTGTTAGAAAATGGCGGACCTGGCCAAATTTCGATCTGCTGCTGTACAGACTGCGAAAGAGTTAGGAATGGACGGGCAAATTATGATTGCTTATGTCACTGCTGAATGTGACAAATATATTGAACGGGAAGAAAGAAGATTAGAAAAAGAGGCCGAAAGAAAATTAGAGGCTGAGACTAAGAGGTTGCAGATTGAGGCTGAGGCTAAGAGGTTGCAGATTGAGGCTGAGGCTAAGAGGTTGCAGATTGAGGCTGACAAAGAGGCTAAGAAATTGGAGGCAGAAAGAGAAGACAAAAGATTGGCTGCAGAAAGAGAAGAGAAGAGATTGACTGCAGAGAGGGAAGCAGAAAAGGAGGAGAAGAGATTACAAAGGGAACATGAGTTACGACTAAGGGAGTTTGAGTTTCAAGGCCATGCTCCTGAAAATGGTGCCAGTCCCTTTGCCTCTGATGCCACTGCTAGCCAGGGAGCCTCAACCTCAGCTATGAATTTTCATTTAGATCATTTTGTTGAGAAAGACGATGATATAGAGAGCTATCTAAATAGGTATGAACTATTAGCTACCACGTATGGGTTAGAGAGAGAAAGGTGGAGCTTAAAGTTATCTCAAGGACTTCGTGGGGCAGCTTATGAAGTTTTTGCCAAAATGAGCAGAGGTGATCAGGAAAATTATGACATGCTAAAGCAGGCTCTTTTGTTAAGATATGAAAAGAACGCAGAATTTTATAGGAAAAAATTTAGGAATGCTAAACTACTGTCAGGTGAAACCTATCACCAGTTCTCTGCACGGTTAGAGACATACTTGGAGAAATGGACTTCTCTGGGGAAAACCCAAGATCTTAAGGAAATGGTCCTTATAGAACAATTAAGAGAGTCCATGGCTTCAGACCTGAGAAAGTTTCTCATGGAACAAGGTGCAGAGAGGCTGGGTGAGTTGCTAAATGTTGCTGAAAGGTATCAAGCAGCTCAGGCAGAGGTAACAGGTAATAAAAGGAAACAAGTAGACAATTTTAGGGCACCACAGAACTTTAATAAATTTGATCCTAGAGATCAAAACAAAGGTAAGCACCAATTTGATAGGCCACGGTATGACAATAAAAATAAAATCCCACAATTCGATGAAAGGAAATATGATGAAAGAAAATCTTTCAACCAAGGAAAAAGGTGGTGTAAAAATTGTAAGATGAACAATCATGACACTGACCATTGTAGAAGGAAACCTCCTCATTGTGCTGCTATGACATCTGGGAAAAAGGAAAAGAAGGTCAAACCTGCAGAACTACAGGAACCATACCACCCCCCAGTGTGTGAAGATGTCATCTGTAATGGTGTCACTATAAGGTGTTTATATGATACCGGTTTAGATTACGATTCCGTTGTGAGTTCTCACCTGGTGCAGGCCGATCAATACACCACAGAAACAGTGGAGATTCAAACTGCAACCAAGGATGTAGCTACCATGACACTTCCCGTCGCCCGGATAAAGGTGAAAACGCGATATGTGGAAGGAATCATAAAAGCAGCAGTGATAAATGAGCCAATCTACCCTCTGATATTGGGGTGTAGATATGTCTTCTTGGGGAATCCCAAGAGACCTGTGATATTGGCAACAGTGCAGACCAGATCACAGTCTAAAAAGGAGGAGGATAATCCAATAAATACTCATCCAGATGAGATGAGGAAGGCACAGGCTGAGGACAAAACACTCAAGCCGTGTTTCAAGAAGTTGCCCAAATCTCATACACCTCCAGGCAAGGGAGAGTTTTATATGAAGAACAAACTGATTTATAGGAAGGCTGGATCTGAATCCAATGGTCACGGACAGCTGGTCCTTCCCACTTCATATAGGACTAAAGTGTTGGAACTAGGGCATGCGATTCCCTTCAGTGGTCATATGGGGATCAGCGCAACAGGACAGCGTATAGCTTGTCACTATTTCTGGCCAGGAATAACTGAAGATATCAAACGATATGTAAAATCCTGTCCAGAGTGCCAACGAGTAGCACCTAAACATTGGACTGCACCAGCAACTCTGGGGGAAATGCCCATAGTGGGAACACCCTTTGAGAGAGTTGCCGTGGATCTTGTGGGACCTCTCACCCGAACCAAGAGAAGGAACAGCTACATTCTGACTCTGGTGGACACTTGTTCTATGTGGGGAGAGGCGGTAGCCCTGTCATCGATTGATTCTAAACATGTGGCAGAGGCATTGCTCACAATTTTCACAAGGTTAGGCTTTCCCAATCAAATCTTGACTGATAATGGCTCTCAGTTCAAGGGGAAACTAACAGAAGAAGTTTTCAGGATCTTCCAGGCCAAACACTTCCATTGTAGTGTGTACCATCCCCAAGGGAACGGCCAAGTGGAAAGATTTAATGGCACATTGATGTCGATCCTGAGAAAGTTGGCACACGAAAAACCAGATACATGGGACCAGTACCTGCACGCCGCCCTCTTTGCTTATCGGGAGGTACCCCATAGTTCAACCGGTATGGCCCCGGCAACATTATTGTTTGGAAGGCCAATAAAAGGTCCACTCGAAGCTCTGTTAAGAACGTGGACTGATGAAAAGGCAGAGGAAAACATTACATCTTCATACCAATATGTGAATGAGCTGACCACTCGTTTAAAAACTGGCTGGAAACTTGCCAATGAAAATTTGAAACAAGCCAGGAAGAAACATGCTGCCTATTATAACCGGAAGGCGAAAGACAGAAATTTGGCTGTGGGAGAGAAGGTACTGCTTCTTCTACCCGGTAGTCAGAATAAGTTACAAATTGGATGGCAGGGTCCATATACAGTTCTAGAGAAGGTGTCTAGAACAAATTATAAGATAGATAAGAAGGGGAAAGAAAAAATCTATCATGTGAATCTCCTGAAGAAATATTTGGAAAGAGAACATCAGGAAGAGACACACTTGTTGACCTTGTCCATCGCCATGGAGATGAAAAAGGAACCACTTTCATCATTTGAATATCCATTACACCCCTGTGAGACAGCAGCACAGGTGAAAATCAGTACACATTTAACGAAAACTCAGAAAGAGAGAGTGCAACAGGTTCTAAAGAATCATGCAGAGGTGTTAACAGACCGACCAGGGCATACAAACCTATTGGAATATGATATGAAACTGATAGACTCCACACCTGTCTGTATGAAACCATATTCGATTCCGTTTGCTAAGGAGAAAGCTTTGAAGGAAGAGATAGACTATCTGTTGAAGGAAGGAATTATTTCGCACAGTGAGTCTTCGTATAGTTCCGGTGTTGTACTTTTAAGGAAGCCCTCTGGAGAACATAGACTCTGTATAGATTACAGGAGACTGAATGCTATTACAGAAGGACAGGTGGATCCATTGCCGGATACAAATCAGCTGTTTGCCAGACTAAATAAAGCTAAATATTTCTCAAAAGTGGATCTGAGTAAAGGATACTATCAGATTCCAGTAAAGCCTGAGGTTAGACCATACCTAGCTTTTAGTACCTCAGAAGGACACTATGAGTTTAATAGATTGCCATTTGGATTGAAGAATGCGCCTAGTGTCTTCTCTAGAATGATGAGAAAATTATTGGACCCTCTGAATAATCCATGTATAACAAATTTCATGGATGATATCCTTATAGCAACAGAAACATTTGAGGAACACATTGACTCTCTGAATATGCTGTTTAATCGACTTAGGGAAGCGAATTTAACAGCCCGACCAACCAAATGTTGCGTTGGATGTAAAGAATTGGAATTTTTGGGACACACAGTCTATCAGGGAAACATGACCCCTGACCCAAAGAATTTAGAGAAACTAAAGAAAGCCCCGAGACCACAAACCAAGAAAGACGTGAGATCCTTTGTCTCATTATGTGGTTTCTACCAAAAGTATATCAAAAACTTTAATTCCATATGTGCACCGTTAACTGATTTGACACGTAAAGGAAATCCAGATCGAATTACATGGACACCACAATGTGAATTGGCTTACCAGGAATTGAAGGAAAAGCTTACAAGCAAACCTATTTTGAAATTACCTGACTTAAGTCAAGAATTCGTAGTAAGAACGGATGCCAGTAATATCGGGTTGGGTTCGACTTTGTTACAGAAATCAGATGCATTAGATGGGGAATTAAGCCCAGTGGCATATGCTAGCAGAAAGTTGAATAAAGCTGAAACCAACTACTCAACTAGCGAAAAAGAATGTCTTGCAGTAATATGGGCGATAAAGAAATTCAATATTTATCTGTATGGGAAGGCATTTAAATTGCAAACGGATCACAAACCTTTGTCGTTTCTAGCACAGGCTAGACATGAGAATTCTAGATTACTCCGTTGGTCTTTATTGATGCAGCCATTTGAGTTTAGCATAGAGTATATAAGTGGAAAAATAAATCTGGGAGCGGATTTTTTAAGCCGCCATCCGTGTGATGAGAATCACCCTAAATCCCAGGAATAATAAGAAATTTCTCTATGTGTATATAGAATTATAGACTGACATATAACGTCTGTTTTAAGTGGGGAGGATTTGTCGTGAGAAATTCTAATCCACATATATAAATTAAAACGTAAATGCAAAGCCTAACAAATAAATTTAATAAAAGGAAAGAAGAATGGTAAAGAACAGTGCTGTCACAATGACTGTACTCGAAATCCCCCTTGTTTTCTACTTCGTCTGCAAATTGTAACGCTTTCACGTTGATAGTAAAAGCCTACTGTATCACTACACGCTTTCTTCAATGAAACGTGTACTGCCTTTCTAAGAAAAACCTTGAGATACGCAAGCTGATCAATGACCTAGATTTAATATTTCATTCATTCCATTTTATACACGGCGTAACTAAAAGACAGATGAAAGTAGGAGAGAGAGAGGGACGACTGAAGGCAGGAAGCATGCAACACTACACGCGTCGCGCGATTAATAGTAACGCCAATCCCACGTGTAAGGCCAGCACTAACTTTTTTTCAAATAAACAGTGTCAGAAAAACACTACTACTACTACAAGAATCAGGTTTAAAAAACATGAAAAATGCTTATTAGGAAATATGAAATTCTACTGAATTACATCTAAGCTCCTGAAAGTACAGAAGACACCCTATGACAAAGAAGTGAACGCGTGGTAAAAAACAAATATACGACTATCTTTGGAAAACACATATTTTGAACGCCACCATGTAGCTCGCTTTAACTTATATATTATTGTACGGCAGGACTTGCTAGCCAAGAATATGTTATGTGTTACGCCTTTAGTCTGTTAATAAAATAATTATGGCCAAAATACAATAGTGCCTGACAGCATGAAATCATTTCTGCTCATGAAATTTTTTTTATAACGTGTTTGAAAAACATTACGTTACGGAAATAGCCTACCATGTTAACTCCTATTTGATTGGCGGGAATGAGATGTAAGACTAAACACGATTAGTTGGACTGCAAATACTAGTTTTTTGTTGTTATGGGAAACGAATAGAAGGGGTACTTTTTTGAAAAGATGTGTAGACATGGCATGATTGGTTAGATCTGCCAATATAGTCAGTTCAGAGCGTCTGTTCCTTGCCACATCTTGTAATAAACCTACTAAGAACAGTGCGTTGAGCACCAGTGCATGTTTTTTTCTAAAATAAAAGCCTGGGACAAGAGGCAGATCGGAATTTGTGCCTATTCATTGCCAGTCAACGAAACTGTTTATTATTTCCATTGAATTGTGGGACGGTGGTCAAAAGTCATTGAGGCAGCATTTGGCCTGAGTTACTGAATCCTGAGGCTGACAGCATACTACTGGGTCCAGATAGCGACCAGTGAGGTGGCTCCAGAACTCAGTGAAGTAATCGAGCAGAGGAGTCTTTTACTGCAGTCATCACGAAAGTTAAGAAAGTGTGGCCATGGAGCTCAACATTATGTGGCCCCCCCCCCCCCCCCGACCCCCTCTAAAATTGACAGTAAATAAAGAGGGAATATAAACTGTTTAAATTGACAGGAACTGTGAACTTTTCCCAATGATAAGACACTTGAAGTCATGATGACAAACAACACTCTAGCTTGAAAAACAAAACCAGTATTAACTCATATTACTACTTCACACTTACACACATAAGATAAGAATAATAAAATATGTCAATAACAAGATTAAATTGATAAACTGTGTACATACTACTTGTAAGAATATTGATTGTGATTCCTGGTTCACTGTGTAGTTGAATCAGGATATCTCTATGTAAAGAAATTAATACATATATATATATATATATATATTTGACTTTTCAAACTGACTCTTTTAAGATAGTCTTATAGAGTGTTACTTGTGTGTGAGTGTCACAGTGTTGTAAAGTACTGTGAAATAAATTAAATTGTTTATCTGTCTGTTGTTGTTGTGACTTACACTTCATCATTTTCATAACCCTAGACATTCAACGTAGTCATCACAATATTTCAGAATAGGTCTGACTGAGATATATATATATATGTGGTAGCAAGTAAGGTTATCTGTAATACTCCACATTATTAGATACAGATACCTTCACAGCTGATCTCAGTCAGTACACTAGTCCCCTATAAATATTTATAACATCCCATTTTACCACGAGGGGGAACATGCTGCATGGGCAGCAGCTTGATCTTCATATAACTTTGTCCAAGCTCGCGCCCTGGAGAGGGCACTCTAGCTTCACCCTATAGGAGTCGGCAAACTTCAAAGCATGTAAACACTGCTTAGACAGCGCAGACTACGCTGGCTTGGCCATGTTCGCCGCATGGAAGATGGTCGCATCCCGAAAGATACCTTTCTTCGGACAACTGGCAAAAGAACAGTTGGGCGACTGCATCTGAGATTCAGAGATGTGTGCAAGAGAGACATGAGGGCACTGGACATAAATCCAGCAACCTTGGAGGATGAAGCTGCCGATCGCACCAAGTGGCGATGCTATATACGGCGCCATCTCAGATTGGGCGAAAAGAAGCAAGCAGAAGAGAAAAGAAAACGTCGAAAACCAGGAAAATAAGCAGCTGGGGGTTGTCACCACAGGGGAAAATTCCGTTAGTCAGTTATGACTGAAGGGGCTATTATTATTATTATTATATATGTAACGACATAAATACACACAAATATGTTATTTCTATCCTTTGTTTCGTCTCCTTAGTACTCCTTGATTCCATCACCACTTAAGCTTGTTTTGAGATAAAAGCGTTCAAAGTTTTTGGATTACTATTGGAAAAGAAGAATAACTCACAACAATAATAAAATCAAATTTTGCATGGTGATCCAAACTGTAACTGTAAGATATTGTGCAGGATGGTAGATTAAACTATATGACGCCCGTTTACGACCTCAGGTCAATGTTTGCCAAAAATGGAGATGTATTGAAGCAGTACTAAGGCTACGCAGTTTGTAAATAGCTCTCTCGTGTGCATATCCTGGTATCTAGTTACAGAATTAACGTTAAGTAATGTACATAATTGACATGTGTGATTGACAGAAATATCGTATGTATTTTGCAGAATTAACGTATAATTTACAAAATTAACCTTATCTAATTGTCGTTATCAGTCTCATATAGGTGAATATCTTTAAATTAATGGAGGCAGTCAGCAGTATGCTCAATGAATTATAAAACTGTGTTCGTGTGTATTCCACTGCCGCCGTCGTGAATTACCGTCACTACTACTGTGTTATGCTCTCTCAAAAGTATTGTAAAGAATAAAAACACGAAAAAATCTAGAGCAGGCGATCAAAGGCAAATATGTAGGGAAAAGTATGACGGGCACAGTAAATACCACAAGTAATTGTAATTTTTGGCGCCAAAAGACTAATTGATTTCCTAATGTTCTTAGCTTCGTGATTATCTATGCTGCAAACTACATTAGACATTAACGTTCAACGTGCAATGATGCAGACGTTGGCACAGATGCTAAATTCAGCACATGTTTTCATCCGTATATCAAGTTTCACTGTGACGTGTGAAGGGAGTTATAACAGTATTGTGACGTATGGTGTGAACTCTCGGCAACGTGAAAGCAGTGTTCATGTACGAATTAGAAACTTGGAGAACAAAGACGCTTGCTGCCGAATAGTCTACCTTCATACTTCTCTGAGTAAGGGATATAGTTAAACCTTTAAGACACATTACGGGAAATTACAAAGTGACCTGTTGACCACAACAAACTAGCAACTACTGTAAGTCATCATAATTCGTTCCCATCTTCACACAGAAGCGGGGTGATGCTGACCACATCACCCCCTAGTGTGCCGATGGTCAGAAAATATGGGCCTAACTCCATATTCCCAATATGCCTCAATGGGCGTGTAAGGGGATTCTTTACATAAAAGGTTGGCTACAATTGATCTCAAACCTCTTCGGTCTCTTGTCTCTGTGGTACACTCTGATAGACTCTTTCCTGTCCATTCTGTTATCTTCTCATCTATAGCCGTATCTTCCTCTCGCATGTTTGCCTTTAACTCGTCCTTTTATTATGATCTTTTGCAAGATGTTACGTCTCTTTTTTTTTATCCTGGGTATTTCGTGGAAAGACAAAGTGACAGATGTCGAGGCGCTGTCATGTGCTGGCTTTTGCATGTCCAACCGCATGCAAGATGGTAACATTTCCAAAGATATTTACTACGGACAACTGACAGATGGCAAAAGAATTACTGAGGTTCAAAGATGTGTGAGAGATATGAAGGCACGGGATAAAAATTTAGCAAAATGGAAGGATAAAGCTGCCGATCTCACCAAATGGCGATGCTTCCTAGGGCACCATCTAAGATTGGGCGAAAAGATGTTCTCAAAACAAGCAGGAGAGAAAAGAACGCGCCGAAAGGAACACCAGGCCAAAAAAGAAAAAAAAAACAGCTATGAGGGCGTATTCCCATAGTCAGTTATGACTGAAAGGGGGGAGGGGGCAACTATGTATTTTGTGTGTGTGTGTGTGAGATCAAAACATTTTAAATAACTTCACTATTTCTCGTTTCATTCCTAGCCTATGATCTCTTTATTTGTTTCCATCTCTTTCTATGAGATGCGGTCACATTCATCTCTATATATGTCGTGAAACATTCTACATCCACATATATAAATTAAAAAGTAAATGTAAAGCCTAACGCATTAATTCAAGAAAAGGGAAAGAAGAATGGTTAAAGACCCGTGCTTTCCAATAGCGTACGCCTGTGTTAATAGAACGTCATGCTAGTTGAACAAGAAACCCCCTTTCTATGCTCCGTCTGCATAAAACTACACACGTTCGAAAAATACAACTAGTACTGTGTTTCTTAGAAAACCTTGAGATACGCAAGCTGCTTAATGACCTAGAATAA
Organism: Oreohelix idahoensis; assembly: GCA_024509875.1. Classification (NCBI taxonomy): domain Eukaryota; kingdom Metazoa; phylum Mollusca; class Gastropoda; order Stylommatophora; family Oreohelicidae; genus Oreohelix; species Oreohelix idahoensis. The sequence continues at coordinate 12,742 of JAMPIV010005432.1, forward strand.
TACTAGCATTAATGAATTATATACACTACGTTAACATAAACGAAAGGACAGATGGACTTAGAGAGAGAGAGAGAGAGAGAGAGAGAGAGAGAGAGAGAGAGGGCTGAACGGAGGAACTCATGCAACACTAACACGCGTCTCGCGATATAAAATTAATGCCACCCCCAAGCGTAAGGCATGAAGCACTAACTTTTTTTCAAATAGACAGTGATAAAAAACACTACCAATACACGGTTAGGTTTTAAAAAAACCTGTTTAATGCTTATTGGGAAACATGACATTCTACTGTTTTACGTCTGAAATCCTGACATTAGTCTGACAGTTCAGAAGACACCCCCATAGTATGGAAGTGAGGAGGTGGTAACAGCACGACTATCCTAGAAGAAAATACATATTTTGAACGCAGCCACTTAGCTCCATTAAAACTTATATATTTGGGTGCCTCAGGACTTGCTGACAAAGAATATGTTAGGTGTTAAGCAATTAGTCTAATAATTAACAAATTATAGCCATAATACTAGAGTGAGGTTGTCAGACAACCTAGGATCAATTTTGCTCATAATGTGTCGTGGTTGAGTTAGAGTGTAGAGTATTTGTCGAGTTGGACAACTGTAGTGAAATCGACAAGGGATAGTGGACTGACAGAGTTATAGCTTACACTTTAGATAAGGTGTAAATAGGAGATGGACTTGAGACAACCTGGAAGAAGATTTACCAAAATGATCTCTCTCTCCAAGCCTCAACTCACTTATGTCTGTCTAAGCACCTCCTGCTCTCTCTCTTTTCTCTTATCATACATATAGATTATAGTAAAGAGCTAAATATACAAATATGGATGGAAAGGTCGTGAACAGCGCATTAATAAATGTGTAAAATTTATTAAAGAAGAAAAAAGCATGGAATTAATGCATATCATCACAACAACATAAAATTACATCAATACTCAAAATATTCATCAATAATCATATACACCAACCACCACACACACAGATCACCATTCATAAAACCTGTAGAACACAAAGAGATAAATAATCGAGTGACAGTCCTTCGGTTTTCGGGGACCAGCTGAAGTAACTCCAGTAAGTGGTGTTTTCGTATATATCCTCCATCGGTGATGGAATTAACCTGAATAACATCACTGTATAGGCGCTATCGTTGGTGACCCCCCCCTACTGGCGCGAGTTGGGCTGGGGGACGCTGTTTATCTCCTGCTGACCAACTGATTGAACTGGGCGACAGCCTGTCCGCTTTTCGGGGACCAAATGTACTAGCTCCAGGAAGTGAATTACTTGTAGATCCTTCGTGAGGGACTAGCCTACAAAACTTTCTTTGTTGGTGCTAAACGTTGGTGACTCCCCTTATAGCGTGAGTGGGGCTGGAACTCTGTCCATAGATGGCTGCTCATACGTGCGAGGTTTTAAGTATCCAGGAAATACACCAGAAGAAGTCACTTGAGGACAAAGAGACCCAGGCGCGCTTATCCGGCGCAAGGCTCCGCTTGGCTGTAAATCCTGTTTAAACTGGTTTGGCTGTGGTTTGCTGAGTGCCCCGTTTAGGCACAAAAAAGGCGGGTGATATGGAATTCTGCTATAGGCATGCTGAGCGGGTTTGATATTCTGGAAGCCGCAATGCTCTGGCTGGTAATCCAATAGGCGAGTAGAGAACTACTACTGCGTTTGGCGATTCCAGATTTAGCGTTGGCTCCGTTGCACTGCGTGAGCTTAACTTGGCGTTGACTAAAAAAGGGTTTTGATTCAGGAACGGGGTTGACGATTCGTGACGCTAGCGGTATTCAGAACCCTCTAGATCGAAGAGAATATTTCGTTCTTCGCCTGACTGGAATCTGCTCTCGCGAGTCGGTCTCCCTGAAACTGAGACCCAAAAGAGACACCTTTTAACTTCAAGCAACGCTAAAATCACACTAACTTTATACAGAAAGTTTCGCTCCACTATGGGATTAGATTTATTGTAGTTATTGCTATGATAGTTTAGGGCTGTCTTTAACCATGTCTCATGTTCCTTAAAAATATCAATTATCAACACGCGCCCGCATAGGCTTAATATCTTTTGCACACCCAGGTACCTGTCAGTAACTGTTCTGACAGCAACAATCTACTCCTCTTCTCCCAATCTCAACATACAGGAAACCTAACCTGTAGTTACAGTTAAATGAATATGCTTATTCATCTTACAACATTAAATGAATTTACATAAACAGATTACAGCATTTGACATTACACAAATAAATCGTATGTCCCCTTGGGGAAATATATTAGCATTCCACAATGAGTACATAGAGAAGGCAATGTTCTTGCTATAATGATACAGTTGTGGCTGAATCATAAGATATAATTATATCTATGCCTGGTGACTGCTTTCAGTGAAAGTTATAGACTAGTGCCTAGCCACACAAGTAAGCATAAAATGGTCCTCCCTTGCCACTAGAAGTATCTATCAAAAAGGAATAAGTGACTATCTCCTATAATCCAGAGTTATTACCTGCATCTCACTATTCAGTTTCTAAGTGCACCATCCACACCTGACATTATCTTACAGAAATGACAGTTAATTTTGCTGACTCTTAACCCAATGGTAAGCATTCGTGGGCTGATTCTACGCCTAATATCTGTTATTGTAAGTTTAACATTTAACCCATGATAAACCGTAACAGTTTAAGCACCACTTAATAGGCCGTAGACAGCGCTACCTTATCACTGAATAAATTACCAGGAGAAGTCCTCAGAAATAAATTCACTTTCCTAACAGATATATAAAAGCTAACATGAATCTAATATATTATAATTATAAGATATGTCAACTCACCCCGAAAATGACTAGAACATAGGCAAACACATTCTAGTACTGTGTTAAGGTTTGCCTTATCTCATGATGGTCATCTACGGGCCAGGAAAATTTACGAATGTCTTTGTCTATTAAAACCAGTCTACTCTTATAGATCACAAGGGACGCTCCCCCCCCCGGACACCTGGCCTGCACACCTCTACAGAAGTTCGGCGAAAGACGTAATCTAGAGTAAGACAAAAGAAATCGTGCGAAAGTTCCCCAGGTAGAGAAATGCATAACCTTATGCTCTATCTTGTCTAAGGGGCAAAACTCAAAGACTGACCGCGGGTTTGTCTCCCCCTGTTTCCAGGATGCATATTATTATGATCCGAAGCAGCGTTCTGGAAGCCAAACACAGGGACCCTTTCGCTCGTAATCAAAGGCTTTAAACGTAACAGATATTCCCCTGGTCAGACCAGGTGCGGCTTAGATAATATTACGTTACCTCTACGCTTGCCGTTGAGGAATTTAGTACTAAGGCCAAACGTAAACAAACCTCGGGGAGGGTTTGCGAAGGTGAAAAATGAAAGAAAGAAGAATACAAAATGACGAGGAAAACCAGGACATTTAAAAAGTAATCAAATTATGGACACGATGGTAAAATAGATTATCGGTCACGTGACATAATGGTGTGTTTGAACAATGCTTTAGAAAAAAATGAGGCCAACAAGTTAAATCCTATTTGATTGGCTAGAAGTATATGTAAGGCGAAACACGATTCGTCGGACTGCAAATACTATTTTTGGTTGTTAGGGGAAACGTAGGAAGGGTAAATTTTTTCAAATACTTTTGTAAACATGGTCCTATTGGCTAGACCATTCGATATAGTCAATTAGGAGCGTCTGTTCAGTGCCACATTTTAAAATAAACTTACTGAGAAGCCAGTGCGTTGAGATCCAGCTCATGTTTTTCTAAATAAAAGCCTGGGACAGAGGCAGATCGGAATTGTGCCATATTCATCGCCAGTCAACGTATTTGTTTATTATTTCCATGAATTGTGGTAAGATTGACATATTTGATATCTTTTTGATGAAAATTGAATGTGAATTGATAATTTATGTCTGTATATGTTTGTGGTTCAGTAGCAAACATGAGGCAAAGCCTAGATATTGCTCCAACCTGAACAAAACTTGTCGGAGAAAAGTATAACTGCATGGAATTGCCAAATAGTACTGTGACACCTATCTTATTGTATGGAAGGAATTACAGCTGAAATTGCAGAGGCGTAGTAACCATTAGGGAGAGGAATACTGGTGAATATTATTACATGAGAAGCTAGCAGTTGGCCTACCGCTCTGAACTCAGGGTTTGTTATGTATTGTGTTTCAGTGTGGAAATAGATTATAAATTAGTTCGGAAGTAGGAGGTACAACCTTCTTGTTTCAGGGACCGTGGTCCTAACTTATTGAAGCAGCACCTGGTCTGAGTTTTGCTGAATCCAGAGGCTGGTAGCTTACTCCTTGGTCACGATAGCGACCATTATTGGTTCTCAAGAACACGGTAAAGCAAGCGAGCAGAGGAGACTGTTTCCTGCCGCCCTCACAGAAGATAAGATTCTGTGGCCAGAGCAGCTCAATCTTATGTACCCCCTCAAAAATTGACAATATGTTAAATAAAGAGGGACAATTAATTGTTTCAAATGACAGGAACTGTGAACATTTCCCAATACTATATCCACCAGAAGCAAACACTTGAAGTCATGATGACAAACAACCACCTAGCTTGAAAAAGCCAGTATTACTTCATAGTACTACATCACAACTTACACACATATGATAATAATAATAATATATGTCAATACAAAGATCATATCTATAAATTGTGTACATACAACTTGTAATTACATTTGATTGTGATTCCTGGTTCACTTTGTAGTTGAATCAGGATATCTATTATTGAAAGGAATTAATACATATATTTTTAAACTTTAACACTTGACTCATTTAAGATAGTCTTATAGAGTGTTCTATGTATGTGAGTGTCACAGTGTTGTAAAGTATTGTGGATTAAATTTAATTGTTTATCTGTTTGTTGGTTGTTGCGAACATACACTTCATCATTATCATAACCCTAGACATTCAACGTAGTCATCACAATAGCCCAGAATAAGTATGGCTGAGGTCTAAATGTGGTAGCAAGTAAGGTCATCTGTAATACACCACACTTATTAGATAGAGATACCTTCACAGCTGATCTCAGTCAGTACACTAAGTCCCCTATAAATATTTATATCATCCCACTTTACCACAATATCCACATCTTATGGACCTCAAGTACAGACAGGCAAAGGAAGTAGAACTAGATAGGACATTGTTCCAAGAGAACTCAAGTAAATACAGCCAGATAGGCTTGATACAAGATACCGCAAGCCGAGAGGGGCGTAAGGCGACTGTAGCGGGAGGTTATATAAAATTATTTACTTATGTAAGAGTATGCCAGTAAAGATTTCTGGTCTTACAAGTAATACCCCAGTCTTAGAAATAAGCACTGGTGTATTGTTATCATAAAAATAGTCAGACTGTGAAAACCCTGGCCCAGTTGGTAAGAAGTAGTACCAGGATTTAAGGTGTCTCCTCCCTATGACTATATTATGATTACTTATATTCTAGGGGATAAGTAAAAGGAACATTCACTGAAACCACAAATGGAAGAAGTGAATAAATCCTCAGGTACAGTTAAAATAGTTTAATAATTACACTAATATTCTATTTCTACTAGTTGGAAAAGAGCATATACATATATATAAAAGTATTCACACAATTACTATTATTGTCTGTTTAGACTTCAAGATCTTGAATATGAAAGTTACTGCAATCTGCAATCACTGTTTTTAGTCTCTTGACTTTCCAATTAATTGTCATCAGTTGACTGAACTATGGATTTTCACTATTAGCTGTTTTATATATTGTGGTGGTCAGTGTCCCAAGTGACACTTATCTGACTCTTGATCCTGCTGACACGGACTGTCCGTTGCATATATCAGTATCGGTAGACCCAGCAATAGGGATGCCGAAGACCAGTTGAAGTTCACTCTTTGGGGTCCTGCACGTTTGTGGGATTGCCTCTGATGAACAACCCAGGTTTCTGATACTGGACAGTCTGGTTTGAGTTATTTCATGGAACCTGAAACATCATAACAGCCTTGGCTAGTATCTGGCTAGACTTGTAGCTGACTAGCACAGATGTCAGACCAGTCAGTCATCAGATGTCACCGTTATACAATCATAGTAAGTAAGGACATCATTTCAGTGATATAGCAGTATTAACATTTCAATTAATTGTAACTGACTAGCACATAGGTCAGACTAGTCAGTCATCAGATGTCAAAGTTATACAGTCACAGTAAGTAACAACATTTCAATGTTACAGAAGTAGTATTAACATTATCAGTAATAACCATCATCTGGTTTGTTCCTCTCCTGTACATCCTTTCATATTCTATAACTTGATCTTCCCAAATCACATCAGGTACAAATTCAAATACTAATGCCATTCTTAGCATCTACACAAAATTAATACATAAATAAAGAGAGTGACCAAGCGATCAAGTTGCTTTCTTCGGTAGTACAATTACATAGTTTTTGAATTGAAACTGGCTGGGGAACACTCCAGTTTACCAGCTGTAAATGGGCACAAAGTTGTGCGCTCAAACTAGGGAAGGAAAAGGCATCGAGGAAGGGGAGTAGTCGCCTTAACCTCGTAAACGCAGTATACAATTCATTTCCCTATGGCAATCTCTGGTCATGGGACTGCCTTTATCTTCGACGAGATCCAGCATTTAATATAATAAATATTTTCTTCATTTTGCGGTGGGGCTAGATTTGATACGTTTTAGTACAAACAACAATCATCCGCAAAGCACATGTTTAAATCATATTCAAAATAACAATACATTATATCAATGCATATTATACAGGCATATTTTGTGAATTCTATATGAACCTGAAATAACAAATATTATACACGGTAGTTATCATAATTTCGCTTACCCTCAGACTTCAGATACTGGACTGAAAAATGTTTCTGGCGATCCGCTCACAATTCATGGGTAGTGGCGAAACTCTGCCTCCAGTCTGTCTCAAACCACTTTCGTTGTCTGTGTCTCAGTTTACCGATACGCTTTATATACGTATAGCGCGGACGTATCGGAGGGTACTGACGTCACAGCTTAACCCTAGGCCTGAAAAATCCTTCCCGAACAGCGATTTCAGCCGATCTGTGCGTCGACTGAAATTTCTCATTCCTGATCTTCGGCTTATACAGTATCCATCCTGTTCCATCTTATCTTGTTTTATACATCCGATAAATCTCTATCTTCCTATCCATGTAATTTCCCAAACTGTTATTTGTTGATTTTAATATTTAGAACAGAAGTGGGTTTACATGCTTTTCCGCGTAACTGAGGGCAGCCGAAATACGCATATATCTCCGTAACTGAGAACTTCCTACCGTTCCTTCTTATATGCAGTTATACACAATCCTTCCCTGTACTAAAATGTAAAATCCTTTTCATAATGATTCCCTTCTGCTTTTATATATCCTTGGCGATTTCCTCTGTCTGATACACATTTCGCTGATATGCTGCCATTTTGAAAGCGGTCAATCGATCGTTAACGGGTTTATAAATCTACATGAACACGTTTGCAATGACTTGAAACCAATTTTGCGACAGCGACAAAAAAAAAACAAAAAAAAAACAAGATCAGTAGAAACGGAAATAAACAGAATGAACAATCTAAGTAATTTGTGAAGAAGACGGAGAGGTTGGAGAACAAGGACGCATGTTACTGAAGCTCTTTGAGCAACCATTAAATGTGTAATAAGTCAAATCAACTAGTTTATTGCGAGTTACTGTGCACGCTCTCTAACGGCCTGTTATAGTGTCCTCATGGACGTGTTGGATGCTTCTGCAAGAATTTGTTAGTCCTATGTGCCACTAGTAAGACTTGTCTCAAGCTAGCTTATAATAATAATAATAATAATAATAATAATAAATTCTTTAAGCACCAAACACGGCGCATAAGGCAGAAACCAGTGCTCTCCAGGTTGTTCGTTGTGACGCCACTCCTCTTAGCTCTCGCAAATTATTTAGGCCCAACGTTCTTCCTTCTCTTATTATTGTTCTTCTGAGTGTTTCTTTTGGTCTTCCTTTTTTCCTCTTACCCTCAGGAACCCAAGTGAGCGCCTGTAGTGGTATTCTGTTGTTTTGCATTCGTAGGACATGACCGATATATGACCATCGTCTTTTCCTTATATAGTCGGAGACATATTTCTGCCTGGAGTCTTCTCTTATTTGTCGATTAGTCTTGAATTCTTTCCAACTGATGTTCATGAGTTTTCTAAGACATTTGTTCTCGAATGTATTCAGCTTGTTCTCCAATGATTTTGTTATTTTCCAACTCTCACAGCCGTATGTTAACACTGAGATAACATTTGAATTAAACAGACGAAGCTTGGTATGTCTATTCAATGATCGTAATTTCCAAATGTTAGATAATCTATTGAAGGCGCTAGCTGCCAAAGCTAGCTTATACTTCCAGGAAAACCACGGGATTTCGTTGAGATAATGCCGTATTGGGGGCTTAGTTAGATATTTATACATGCCGTTTTAAACAAGAAATGTTTTTAAGATTTACCGCGACAACACCGTTTGCAAAGGAATGGAAATGTGACTCCCTAAGTCGGTGCTTGACGATTTTATCTGAAAGAAAAACTAAGCTGATCTGCTTTCATTTAACAATGGAGAATCTCCTGCCATGTCAAAATTTTGAAGATATTCAGATGTTAGTAAATTACCGATAAGTTAAACAGTTTAATTAGGATCCCGTTACACGCCCATTGAGGCATATTGGGAATACGGTGTTAGGGCCTTATTTTCTTGACCATCGGCACACTAGGGGGGATGTGGTCAGCATCACGCCGGCCGCCTTAATTTTCCCAGAGTTGCTCTGGTACCCAATTGGGGCTGGGTCGACCAAGGAGCCGTTTGCGGCCTAAAAAAATCCCACCTCATCTGGGGATCGAACCATAAACCACTTAGCTAGGAAGCCAGTGAGTTTAATTAGCTAGTTCTAAATGTAGAGGGTTTACTGCAATCAAACCCAGCGTAGTAGATTAAATACATATAACTTATCGTGCCGTGTGTAGTTTCAGGGGGCAGACAAAAGAAAAGACAGAACTACTGTTCGCATAGTCACAGGGCCGGCTCTAGGGGTTCAGTTGCCCCGAGCCAACAGAGGTTTAATGGGCCCCTTCCGCCAAATATTTATTTGATACCACCTGGCCCTACATATATGTTTACATAAGATATATGATTCTGGAAAAAGCACCATTTAAAAACAGTATTATTCATTATTAATCTCATTTGTTTCTTAAATGAAGAAAAAAGTGGAATGGCAGACCAAATTTGACTTGCGTGGAAATTCACGTTAAAAAAAAAAAATGTATTCTTACTTACTTACTTAGTCGTTCCCCTTCTACCGTGAGGTGTAAAAATGTATTCATTATGATTAATTGTTAGTTTTTTTTTTCTGTGGGACCGTCTTGTTGCTCCTGAGCATTGGCGCCCGGAGCCAGAGGTCCCAGTGGGCTCTTGTCTGGAGCCGGCCCTGCTCTGACATCCTGTAAAAGGCGACTAGCATGATATAATGAGTTAGTGTATGTGCCTGGCAACCTTATCGTGATCTTCTTTATTGTTCTTAGCTGTTGTTAACAAATAAATGTTTCATTGAAGGCTATATTATTTGTAATGAAATTTATCTTGATCGCTGTCCTTGTTCTTTCTTATTGTTTCCCTTGCGTCCATTTCCATGTTAAAAAAAAGGTAATCCCATATTAGATACTGCCGTAGAGGAGTGAAATGCTAGAAACTTCGCCATACTAGTTCTAGCATCGAGAGGTGGGGGTTGTCGTAAAACGTGTGTGTAAACCCATTTCTTTGTTAATACATATGCACAGCCAATCCACGTTCAACAGAATCTGACAGATTAAATTACACGAAGTCAAGTTTCCCTAAGATGGCGGCAGACAGAATAAAATTAGGCATAAGCCCTGTTTTTCGGAACTGGGTCATGGAAAGTACTAAATCTTCGGCAACAAAAATGTACCAAATCGTCGAGAACCAATCAAAAGGGTTCCTTACGCACTGGCAGATTCCCTGCGTCTACGTATATAAACGGGCGCGTTTTATTAAAAAAAAAACACACACAAACACGAAGGTCACGCCAGACTGGGGAAGAGAAAGCTGTCAAGACTGATTTATGCTTACCTGCATGAACGGGCAGACTTGCTTCACTAAAGTCGAGTCAATCTGGCTTGTATTAATCTTAGAGGGTAGGTAAACTTACTTTAAACTTGTAGGAAAAAACGCCTACATCATATATAATGATTGTATTTTTTAGTATAATTTATAATACCTACACCTGTATATAATTAATGTGTATCATGTATAATGATTATATTTTATGGAATCAGTTTGTATTTCCTGATATGATTGCTGAAGACGAAACCCAACCTGAAATATAACCTATCAGTCCTTTTAGGACTCATATAACTCCAACCTGAATAATAACCAAACAGTCCTTGTTAGGACTCATATAACTCCAACCTGAATATAACCTATGACTATACCATGTATAATGATTGTATGTTATAGTATAATGTATAATGTTTGCGTATGACTGTTGAAGAAGGAAACCACCAGAAAATAGTCTACACTTATATATATTTAATATAACTTTAGATTTTGTTTTACTATGAATGTATCAGGTATACTGTTTATATCTTGGGTAATTAGGTATAATGATTGTATTTCCTGGTATTATTGTTGAAGAAGAAAACCAACCCGAAATATAACCTAACAGTCCTTGTTAGGACTCATACAACTACAACAGTATTGTTAGGATATATTTTACCAGCCAGTATAGCACTTATCAGAGATGGCCTGGTATATTATAGGTGGAAGGAAACGGTTGTTTCATACGGTGTACAAATTATTGGATGTATTCATGTATTGAATTATTAGACCGAACGTTTTGCAAGTAGACACCTGTCTTGTCTCGCTATTGCTAAATCATACTGAGCCATGTTGTCATTCATCCTACATGCAGACACCTGAGACACGCTCATCTCATATACATTAGAAATAGGTGGGCTTGATGACAGAAATTAGCCGCTATATTTGCCTTGTTACAGGTTTATTCGTGTCATCCAACCTGAGGTCGTATGTTCGGGTCAATCCAGCTTCTTGGAACTTCGCAGGAGCATAGTGGTTGTATCGGAGCTACATCCTTAGTCCCCCTTAGTCTTGGGTGGGCTAAAGGAACGATCATCAGCGGGTGTTGTGTGCATCAAACTAAGGACAACAGAACTGTTTTAAGAGATGAATACACATTGGTACCATTTCCGTCGGCAAGTGTGAGCAATTAACTGTCAATGAAGAAAAAGTGCAGTGAGAGACAAGATTAACAGCACAGCTGATAAATTTTCTATAATTAATTAACAGCACAGCTGATATCTATAATTTTGTTCCTATAATTGGAAGACTTGTAATATATATACATACTTACTTAGTCGTTCCCCTTCTACCGTGAGGTGTAGAGGTTTGGAAGAGAGAGCGCCAGACTATCCTATCGGCTGTCTTCCTCCTGGCCTGGTTCCAGGCTATATATATTTATAATATATATAAATATATGTAAATCATATGTAAACTTACAAATCCATTACATTCCATCTTCCAACATCCACCCTTTAGCACAAGAGTAGATAGTGTATATACTTAACAAATAAGGAAATTGTATTTGAACGACTTGTCAAGTTTATAATTGTTAAGTGAAATCTGTTTCCTTGTTTTAATATCACAGTTACACAGTGGGGTGGCATTTTATGACTGTCTTCTCTCTACTAAGTTTTCGAGATCAGATCATTCACAGCCGTAACTAATTTGTGATACCAGTAGTTCTCTCATACACTGGGACTTCACCATTTTCCTGCAGAAATTCTATTTCTGTATTGTCAGTACTATACTGATCTTAGAGCCAATAAAAACCTCACGCTACTGGGGTGACCAGTTCCCTTCCTCGCTGTCTTTTCCTTTCCTAATTCAAAGAGCAGAGTCAGGTGCTCATTTACTGCTGGGTAGACTGGAGCGTGTCGGTAACATGATTCAAACCCAGCATCTTTGCCGCGAGAGACCAGGGCTCTAACAACTCTGCCAATGGGACACATTTCGATGTTATCCGCCCTTAATTGAGAGGAATTTCTCTTCTTTTTTAAGACCTAACTTTAGTTCACATTCTGGTAACTAGGTTTTCGGAGACAAAAAAATAATTATATAACATTGGAGCTCTTGATTCGTCATTATTTGGATGAGTCAGTTGTGAACATTGTTTTGTCTTTTGTTTTACGAAACCATATCTCGTCAGAACGATAAGGAAAATAAAAACAGATAAGTGCCACTTGTCAGTCAAAATTACGGCAGGTTTGTTAGTTTGTTTTTGCCCTTTCTATCGCAAAATGTGAAGTCAGAAAATAAACAACCCGACTGAGTGGGTGGCTTATCCAGAAGTGGCTTTTTTAATCAAGCGCCTTGTCAGTTGAACTTATTGAGGGCTTTCAACAGTTGGTAACCCTACCTGGTCTCGTATTTATTCCCAGACGCTATACTGCCAATACTCGTTTTATGTCTGTCTATAAACCTTACTTGAGTTATCTATTCGTAGACTGTAATGTCGATAACACGAGTGGTCAAATCAGAGTGGAGAAGGTCCATGTATCGATTGCTGGTCGCGCAGATAATTTGTGTCTTAAATTCCCTTAGCAATTCACAATTTTTATGTATTTATGTATTTGTCTTTTTTTTTTTTAAATAGAATATTTTATTGCTGCAATCTGCCTTCACGCTCATGTGTTTCCGAAGTCCGAAAAGTGAGCACAATAAACAAAACAAAAAAGTAACACCGTAACTTGCCAAGAATGGCGTAAATGGCGAGAAATAAGCATTATTCCTTTTTAAAATGTATGTTCTGCAATAATTGAAATTAGGGAGTAACATAGAAAAAAAAATAATAAATTATTATTAAAATATACAGGATTTGAGAAGCTGTAATTTCTTTTTTTTGTGTGTGTTAAACTGTCTTTCCTTGTGGCACCCTGCCCCGTGTACACTGACTGCATGATACATAAAGGCTTTTTCCATAAACAAATAATATTAATAACTGACGTATTTTAATAATCCCAACAACGATATTGCCAGTAATGCCGTTTAAGGGAAAACGAGCCATAAAGAAATAAATATTTATTATACATAAATGTAGCTCCAAAAAATATTTAGTGAAGAAAAATCATAAATCAGAAGAACCAATTCACACACACACAAAAAGAAAATCAAAAAGGACCAGCAAAACAATATGAATTTGCTTGGAATGAAATGTTCCTATGTCTAAGGCCAGAAACAACCGCATCAGCTTTTTCGAGAAAATACGGAAACTAAAAACAGAAGACTTAATTTTTTTTTTTTACTACCTCAGCGAATGTAAGAAATCACGGGAATGTGAAAGTGTGCGATTTGTTCAAAATGTTCAGCTCTCATGGCTTTAGTTTATTCTTTTATTTTGACGCATGACTCAATGATTATGTGGCGAGATGAAGTTAGATTTTAAAAATATTCCCAGAAGTGGAGAAGAGAGCTGGTGAACTAGAAGTAGTGACGGCATTGGATAAGTCAAGTAAGTAACTGCACAAATCTTTATGGTAGCTGTAGAGGAGAGCTGTGAAGTAAGAATATCCTTTTTTTTTAAAGTCATTTCGATGAATTTCTCCCTCTCGCTACCTCTGCGTTCGATTGGCTCTTTTTCTGCACTTCTGATTGGTTGCTTTCTTTTTCGTTTCAAAATAATTAGGTGATTCCCCCGTGGCGAATCTCAGATATAGAAATATATTTATATACGATAAATCCTAAAGATTACTAAATACGGGGAAATTTCCAAAATGATTCCTCTCCGTTTTTCTTTAGGTTAGAAGAGCCCATTGATACAAGTGCTTTCTCAGTTGAGTTTCTAAATCCACGGTGTTCAATTGGGATGTCTTCACACCTACTGAAGCTCAAAATGTGTGCACTCACTATGCTGCTGGGAAATCTAGATGCGAATACATTTCTCACGAACGGAACAAGATTAGTTGGAACGGCTCTTCAGAACAACTGCATTGACGCCGAAGTTATTACAGGCAACAATTAAGGCAAATGAGTTATTATTTCACACATCAATTAAGAGCCAAGCGATACCAGTCTTCCTTTAATCTTGAGACGTCGTCAGTTTCCTGTTATTCTAGCTTTTGAGGGAATATCGGTTGATCATTGTAGGTGTATGACCTTACATAATTGTCCTCTTTCCACACAATCTGCCTAAGGAAATTTCTCCGAATCTTACCATCACCAACCAAGAATTGCTTACTCGGAGCAACCAAGAAGACATGCATACCATCATAGCTGGCAGATGCTTCAATTGGGTTGGCCACGTCCTCAGAAGAGACCCCGATGCTATCACAAGAACAGCTATGCTATGGACCCCTGAAGGAAAGCGAAAGAGAGGCCGACCAAAAACAACTTGGTGGAGAACTTTGGAGGCCGAAATGAAAAGAATGAACGAGAGCAAGGGCACTGCACGAAGAATGTCCGCCGACCAAACAAAGCAGAAGCCCTACAAGACGCTTCGAGACGTGATGACCACTGACAGTTTTGACAGTTGGCGGCTATCACGAGAGGGTTAATTATTATTAAAATTATAAGATATCCTGGACACAAAGTTGTATCAGGTGATATCAGGATAGTGCCAGATAAGAGTCTGGTCTTATAAGTAATACCCCTTTCTCTGAAAAGAGTAAGGGTGTATAGATATCAAAGGTAGGATCAAGCTGTATAAGTTCCTAGAGAAGATGGTAATATATTACTCTAAGTTCCTACTTGCTCCTCTCCAGATCCTCCTCTGTTAATATTATTATTATTATTAGCTCTGCTAGGGGTATTAACTAATCTATCTACCAACAAGAACTGTAACTTAACTTAAATAATTTAAGTAAGTCTGCTGGTAAATATTTACAATTTATTTTTACAAATCTTATTTTCTGCTTGAAAATCTTTCAAGAAACTCAAATTCAATTACAACAGTAAATAAATAAAACACTTGAAAATAGTCACAATTATCTACAGTCTTTTTGAATTATATAAATGTTCTCCTCTTTAAGCGGAAATCACTTTGTTGAAGACAGTCTTTATCTAGTATTGCTTCAAACTTGTTCACAGTTACTTAAGTTTGTCTGTTTCTGACTTGGACGGTTGCCTAGATAAAATGCTTTGCTGGATCATCATAAACTATTTTGTGGTGATGATGGAATAACCGAACAGTAGCCTTGTGTGGCTACTTAGCTTGAAATATGGGCTTTGATTCTGTTCCACCTCTGTTCTGGCAGGAAATTGTTTCTCCTCCAGGCCTAGGATTGGGTGACCGTCCCTATGGCATCAAGGGCACTCGCACCACTAGCTCCTATATTAGAGTCAAGCTCCTTAAGGTGGACGTCAGTTACAGGATACAACCTGAAATATATTCAATTTCACCACTATATTGCCTATCTCTATCCCCTTTCTACAGAAGTAGGAGGTAAGAGATAGTTTTAGACGACAGAGTGCAGATAGACGCAAAGGTCATATCACATCAGCAATAACTCAATTCAGTTTACTGTGAATATATCTTTCTTCAATTCCTTGGTTATAGCTAACTGTCCATGATTCGCCCTCATACATTTATAAGGTCTTGTGTAACATACTAAGCAATATCTCAAACAATACAGTAAATTAATTCTTTTCATCCTTTCCTATGTTCCTGGTGTGTGGTCCATTCCATCAAGAAATAATTCTTTAAAAGCTTTTCTGAAACTATGAACTCACTCTTGCTTCCATTCGCAATTTATTTGGCTTTTTGCCTCCAGAAATTTACACAGTAGTTCAAACACATCTACACACTTCCTAACGTACACTGTAATTAATCAATAGAAATATATATATATATATATATATATATATATATATATATATATATATATATATATATATATATATATATATATATATATATATATTCTTTCATACCCTCAGGCACATACAGACGAGCTGTTAATGGTTATAATGGTCTGCTCTCAGATACAGAAGGCAAAGGCACTCTTCATTAACATTTTTACCGCTCGCTGTGATTTTCAAAAAACTATGGCCCCAATTTGCATGATACATGGTCTTTTATAGGCCACATCCGGCGACAGAGGCGACAGTTGCTGAAATGTGCGTGAGTTCCCCAAAATGTATGCATAATTTGTCTCGATGTGCAAATATGGAAAACTTAGATTTTAATTATCTTCCTTATTCCTAAAGCGATTTTATTCATCTAAGGCTTAAAATATGCCCTGAATTAATCTTTATCCATCTAAATACTTGACTTTCTATTACATTTTTTAGTTTTATTCTATGCTAGCCTAAACAGCAAAACTTTGGACTTGCCTGATGTCCCGATGCATTTAACTCGAGATTTCTCCCTTACTATAGCATTTCCCTTGGAAATCTTTGCACAGACGGGTTCAGCAAAATTCTTATTATTAAATTACTAACCTCTTCCAGACTGTGCTTTGCTCATAATGCTGTATTTAAATTCCATCCTCCACTGGTTTGCACAGATTCGAGACCGCCATGTTAGGCTAGTACGTTTTTTTAAACACTGCATGAAGACGCGTTTTCATTGGTTCTGCTATCCTATAGTATTTATAAAGTATGGCGTACAGTTTGGGTAAAAAATGACGGGTTGTGAATCAGACTTCACGACAGCGGCTAAGGATCAAAGAAGAAGATCACGTACCTTGCGTAGTCTTTGCACATGGTGAGCTTTATGTAGCGTTCACGGGGAGAATCAACTCAGACAGTCTTAAAGTATACATTCAGGACGCTGGCTTCAAAAGCAAACATTTTAAGGACAACCGTACATTTTAAAAAATGTTGTGACTAAACAGGTAGTAAGTAATTAGTCAATTTACATTCTATTTACAGCTATTCGTACAATTCACACTCAAATAATGTAAACAAATATGTTAATTTAGTAGCCAGATTTCATTTTTTTGGTTCTTTTCACGCCTTCACCTGTAATATTTGAAGGGTTGCTCCATGGCTCCATAGCCAACGCGCCCAGATAAGTTTGACCACAAAGATCTAATGAAGGTGATTCGGAACTTAAAGGAAAGAAATGAATATATGAGAAATAGTGCCGTCATTAGGACATCATTTTCATTCCTAGTTTGTATCTTCTTCTTTCTTCTTCGGTCCTTAGCTCCTGACTAACAAAGCAGTCAGGGGCCGTCACGCCTAGTGGCGTCTTGTGGCAGCAACATTCTGCCCCATTTTGCTCGGTCGGTGGCCATCCTTCCAGACGTGCCCGAACTCTGGTTCTTGCTTTGCATCTCGACATCCACTGTTCTCTGCCAGGTTGTCTTTGGTCTGCCTCTCTTTCGCCGTCCTTCTGGGGTCCATAGCACTCCAGTTCTGGCATTGTAGTGGGTTTTTTTTTAGGACATCGCCAATACAGTTCCAGCGTCTGCCTGCAATGATGGTGTGCATGCCGCTTTTTTTTTTTTTACTTCACCGTGTAAGCAGTTCCTGGTTGGAAATGGTATTCGGCCAAACAATATGAAGAATTTTCCTTATGCAGGCTGTGTGGAATGAGGACAATTTGGACATTTCCTTTTCTGTTACTCTTCAGCACTCAGCGCCATACAAAGGTACAGAAAGTACGCAAGTTTGTATAGGACCTCTGTATTTGTTTTCTTCTCTTTATACGAGATGCGTCCCATTCTCCTATATATCAACATCTCAAGGGCACACATTCCCGTAAACAAATATTAACAGGCCTCGAGTAGAAAAGACAAACAAAATAATACGACTACTGCCCCCTCATGTATATTTAACAAGGCGACTATATGAGGTTTACATGGAGCTGGCAATCTCATCATTTAAATACGTTGCCACAGAAACCACTTCTGCAAGAGCATGTTAATACTTGGTGCAGACTTCCTGTAAAGGGACCAGCTGTAGTGGCGGTTCCATGCTTCGTAAGGAGCGCAAAGGAAAAGGATAATGGTAATGTGAAAACAGAAACAGTTACAACAAATGGATATCCAGGGTGGTTGAAAAAAAACACTTCCTACTTTTAAATGTTTATATCCTCACTTGTATTCATATGATATACATGAAACATATGTCAAAACAATGAACGATAACTGTTATTTGAGAAATAGGTTTTTTTTTTTTCCTCCAAATACAAAATCAAATCTAAAATTGTCATTAAACTGACGTTACAAAATTTATGCCCGCTACAAACTCATTTGTTGTACAAACCGGAAAATCCACGCTGAGTTGAAATGTTAATGTAAAACAGCAATTAATGCCAAAAAATGGGAGTTAATTTACTTTATTTCAACGTTTGTTTATTCTCAGCATGAGATCATAATACAGATCTTTTACCACTGCTGCACGTATGATCCCACTTATGTACGGAGATTGGACTTGAACCAACGCAACACCGTGCCGCGATGGAAAATCGACAGGCATAATTCCCCATAGATCTATCTACATGTTTAGTGGTCCACTGACGGTAGGTTTGGGTTTTGGTAGGGAAGGTGAGTGAAAAAAAATGGTTTGGGAAAAGTGAATGAAAATTTTTAAAAAGACTGTTCGCCTTTGTTCAAGGGGGGCAATATGAGTGCAGAAGTGTTTTGTGCAAAGGGAGATAAATCTAGGAATCCTTTTTGGAAGATGACGTTGTTGCTTAGAGTTAAGCGTATTGAGTGAGATCCAAATTATGGTAGAACCAATTTGCATGTTAAGATTTTGTAATAAGGTTTAAAGAAGAGTATGGATTTGTGTATATTCAGCAAAGGGGAGTAACTTAGAATTAAGTCCCTTGCATGTTTTAGTGAGTTGGGCAAGAAAAGTACGCACGTGAAAATTGTGATGAGTGAACACATTTTATGGGTGAACGAATAATGTTAGAACGGGGAATAGGCAGTTTTGATTTTGAACGCGCTCAGAGGAAATCTTGTTTTTGAAAGGCGCTCAGCGTAGGTCAGCGAGTTGCTGAAGAGAAAAACAAAAGTTGTGAAATCGCGATTCTGGCGAACAAGCCACTGGAGATGGTTAATACTGTAGTTACAGGCTAATATCAAGTTGTTATGCCGTACAGAAAGAAAGACGATGTCGCCATTTTTGTGTGAGAATTGAGTTAACAAGATTGTCAAGATTGTTTGCAAAACAGAACAGGTATGTTGATAAAGATGTACAAGCAAGATAGACAGTAGCTAGGTCGGAACAAGGAACAATGACTAATTGAGATAAACGAAACAGCCCTGGTAGTCAGACCAGTTAATTATTCTAAAATAAATACCTCAAAACTAGTTCCACCAGACCTATCGTATTTTTCATCATGAGTTGAAATAAACAAAACCAGGCTACGTAAGTTTTCTTAGATGAGGTAGAATAGCCATAGCAGACTGTGCATATATAGAAGGATAGAAAGAACGAGAAGAGAATTATTAAGTTGTGCTTTTGACATTGTATATTTTGTGAGAATTAACCGCTAAGATTTGAAGATTAGGCGTGAGTCAAGTTTATTTCAATGAAACGTTGTTATTGGATGATTACTGAAATTAAACATCATCTTTGTTATTCACTGCTTGGTTCTAGTGCAGTACTTTAGATGGAGGTTCTCCACCCACCAACAGTGTTTTCGTACGATGTCCTATCATCTAGAGTAAAATAACATAACATCATCGACACTGTACTGTCTACTGTGTTGGGGTAATGAGACGGGCCACACTATACGAACACTAAAAAAATGCAACAGCAACCACACCATCACAGCCACAGGTGGTAAATGGTGTCGTGACCCGCCCTAGAGGGGACAATGACAGGTGGTAAATGGTGCCCGTGACCAACCTTACAGTAGCAACGAAGACAGCAAGTAACAATCCAGTCAGTGGTACTGATACCCAGTGACCAGTCCACACCAGACAAGTACAAAAATAGCAACAAGAAGTGGTACTAGAGACTGATTACAAAGATTTTGCTGATGAACATTTATATGTAAATAGAAAGAAGAAAACAGCATCTTGATTCTCCGCCAGATAACAAGTAGTAAATGATGCCAATGACCAGTCCGCACCAGACAGTGAAATAGAGACACATAAAAATTTACGTAAACAAGAAGAATATCCTTTTTCAAGACTCAAGTACACAGAAAGAACGTCGTATATCAAGGAGCAAATCAACGACCTGCATCCTGTCATAGCAAATATTACAGGAAGAGAAGGCCTGCATTCTGAAGATACGAGATTACTTAAATTCTTTCCACCCTGAACCAACGAGAGATGATCCTAAAACGTGCACCAACAATCAAATAAGGCATGCTGATCGCGCGCAAGTAGTTAAAACTATATACAAGACCGTGTGTGAGACAATAATACTATATTAACAAGACACAGGTATTCTAAACAAGCAAGAAAGAGCATAGCACCGAACATTTTAGGTTACTTAACTTAAATCATCTAGATATTAATTAATTACACTGGTATACACACATTTTGGTGCCTTAAATTTTATAGCTGTTCTTGGGTAATTTTGGGTTGCTGATTCCAAAAATGTAATCAGATTTTTTTTTCTATCAGCTCTAGTTTTTGAGATAACTAAGAATGACCATATTAGAAGGGCAATTGTTATGTACAATCCTAGAGTTAGGTGCTATCAGTGGCATTTTGACTTTAGTCTGCATTCATATTATATGTAATTACTGTGCATATATTACCAAAAATGTAATAAAACTTTATCACTAGCACTTGTTTAGTCAACACGCAAAAAGGATCTTTTCGAGGACTTCCTGGAATGTGATATGCCCGGACAGTCACGCTTAAGGGCCCAACAGTAATCTGCCATCATGTGGGCATCCCAAAGTCCCTGGTATCTCTCTTCCATTGTTTTTATATCTTGGTGAAATCTTTCACCTTGCTCCTCACTAAAGTCGCCAAGATTCTCCGGAAATAAATGTAAATGGTTATGGAGGTAGTGCAATTTTATGCTCAAGTTCACAAAAACTCGACAGCATGTTTCCAACTAATTCAGAATAATTGTCTGCTTTAAAGTTACCCAGAAAGTTTTGCACAACTAAAAGAAATTATGACCAGGCTGTGGACTCTGTTTTGTTCATGGAATCAATCAAATTTGGATCGTTTATTAACTTTCTAATTTGAGGTCCATCAAAAATTCCAGCTTTAAGTTTGTCTATGCTCAATTCTGGAAACTTTCTGCATAAGTAATTAAAACAGGTACCATCTTTGTTCAGTGCCTTAACAAATTGCTTCATCAAGCCAAGCTTTATATGTAATGGTGGCAGTAGAACTCTTTTTCGATCAATGAGAGGCTTATTGACAATATTGTTTTCTCCAACTTTAAATTCATCCCTCAACGGCCACTGTTTCTTTGTCCAGTGCATATCTTTTGCCCTGCTATCCCACAAACATATAAAGCATGGATATTTGGTGAATCCCATTTGCTGGCCAAGCAAGAAGTTCATCATTTTAAGATCTACACAAACCATCCAGTTATGTTCTAAATACTTCAATTTTTCCAGAACTGTGCTTATTGTAGCATACTCCTCCTTCATTGTAGTAGAATGAGCAATTGGAATTGAGCCATATTTGTTACCATTGTGTAAGAGAACACCCTTCAAACTTCTTTTAGAGCTGTCAATGAAAAGTCGCCACTCATCTGGTGTATAACTTACACCCATTTTGTTAACAAGACCTCCTACATTAGTACAAAACACAAGGTTGTTTTCTTTACAAAAGAATGGGATAAAACCTTGCTCTCTGCTGCGATAAAATGTAACCTTTGTTTCAGCAGTCAGTAATTTTTTTTCTTTCAATCTTGAAGCCAAAAGTTCTGAAGATTCCTTGGAGAGATATAGATCTCGGATTAGATCATTTAGTTCAAGCTGGTCGAAGAGTTGAGCATCTGAAAAATCATCTTCGAAATCACTATCACTGTCACTTGTCGTTCCACATGCCACTGCTGTCTCATCTTCTAGCAGGGAATCCGAAATCTGACTGAAAGTTGGAATTGGTATGTCATCTCCGTGTGGAACAGGTCGCCTAGCAGAATCTAAATCTGGATATTTCCACTGTTTGTGATTTTTTCCATTAATTCCCTTAATATTCACAACACAGAAATAACAGTCATCATAGTGGTTCTTGGGCTCTCCCCAAACCATTGGAATTCCAAATTTTAAACATTTTCTTTTCCCACAAGTCCACTGTCGCAGGTGTTCAACACATGTTTTGCAAACAATATGAGGAGCCCAAGACTTGTCCTGGTCACCTAGTTTTACTTTAAAGTAAGCAAAGTATGCCTTTGTCACAAAAACAGTAATATGCTTCCTATGTTCTTCTTTGAAAGTGTACTCTCCACAAATATAACAAAATAAATGCGGTGACAGAAAACATGCTCTTCTTGAAGATGATGCCATTCTCTGTTAGAAGTGTAATAAAATAAGTAGCATACTAACATGCATGCAGTGGCTTAAAATCTAAAAAAGGCAATTCTGGGAAGATTCTTGGAAAACTGAAACTGAGAGTAAACAAGCAGTTTTCTTTTGTAAAGGACTAGACAGCAATAGTTTTTTTACATAGCCTTATATAGAAAATATTGTAATAATACAAAAATGTCTGTATCTCAAAAACTAGAGCTGCTACAGACAAGTAAATGTGATATTTGGATTGAGCAGGCCTCATTTATGTACAATCAAGAGTAAAATGTTTGGCACCAACATTTTTTTTTGTAGGGCTGTGTTATAAGTTGTTTATTGTTATTATTATTTCACATCTGTTTATATTTGAATCACATGTAAATGTTATCATTATATTTCGGACGATATACATTTGTGTATAGTACATGATTAGAGTGGTTAGATTTGTTTTCAGGTAACTAATACACAATTTTTCCAGGTATTTGACTAATAATAACAATTTCAGGTAATGTATCATGCAGCAACAGCAGCCAAATCTGGGCGTTGACCCGAACGTCGCTGTTATACAGCAAGTTGTTAGAACCCTAGCAACCATGGAGGGTAATGCTAGGTTCCAAAATATTAGAAGCATAGTAATGCCTTACTCTGGTGACCCTAAGTCATGCAGGCAATGGCTTTTAGATATTCAAAAATATTGTACTTCTGCCAATATCGAGCAGGCAGATTATCAACAAGTTGCATATCTTTCCTCGCAAGGATTAGTGACCGATTTTATAAGAAGACGCTTGGAAACTTTCCCTAACGAAACATGGGAGGAGCTAAGGAAAGAACTTGTTCAGTCTTACTCTCAGATTACAGACAGCACATATGCGTGGACACTTCTCCGCCAGATACAGCAACAACCTCAGGAATCAGTGCAAATGTTTAGTGACAGGTTGTTGAACCTTGCAGAGGAGGCCTTCATGGGTCAAGACATAAATCAACAAGAAGTTGAAAAACAACTAGTCGGCATTACTGTTCAAAAAAAGAAACGCAACATTATTGCAGTGGTAATAGACACCAAATTTCAAACTTGTACCAAAATTTTATTTTACGGAATTAATGTTTCAATCTTGGCATGAAGAAACTTTCAGACTTTAACAATGAAATAATGTTCATTAAATTTGGTTTGGACTTTTATTCTTTGCGACTGAGGCCTCCGTTTCAGTAAGGTGTATGGCCTCCTCTGGCCTCTATCAGAGAACGACATCTCCTTGACATGGATCCGATTAGCCGTTGGATCTGTTGTTGTGGGATGGCTGCCCACTCTTCCCGCAGTGCAAGAGACAACTGTCGGAGATTGGCTGGAGCCACGTCTCGCTGGCGGAGTCGTCTGTCGAGTTCATCCCATAAGTGTTCTATGGGGTTCATGTCTGATGACATGGCTGGCCACGGAATGGTCTGGACGTTGTTGTCAGCGAGGAACTGGGTGGTGAGTTGTGCCACATGAGGTTGAGCGTTATCCTGCTGAAAAATTGACCCTCGTGCAGCCAGAAGTGGAAGGACATGAGGACGAAGAATTTCAGCGACGTATCGTTGAGCATTCAGGCGTCCTTCAATTTGCACCAGGTCACTTCTTCCCATGAAGTTAATCCCCCCCCCCCCCCCCCACATCAGAACACCTCCACCACCATGTGGAGGAGCCTCATCAACGCTGTTCTGGGCGTAGCGCTCATGGACTCTGCGGTAAATTCTTCTCCGTCTATCGTGTCGCTGGAGCACAAAAAATGATTCATCATATAACCAAACCCGTCTCCAGTCATTTCCAACGGTCCATTGACGATGCTGGTTCGCCCACTGCAGTCGGTTCTGGCGATGCCGGTCCGTACGAACAGGACCTCTGTAGGGTCTTCTAGCCCAAAGACCAGAGTCGTGCAGCCGGTTCCTAACCGTTTGATCTGAAATTCGACGAGCTGCTGACATTGACTGGACTGTGGAGGACGCAGATGCAAGTCGATTCCTGAGGTGACGCAGCCGTATGAAGCGGTCTTTGGCAGGAGTTGTGACTCTGTGTCTTCCACTGCGCGGCCGGTCTGCCACTGAGCCAGTTTCTTGAAATCACCTCCAAAGGCGACTAATGGTGCTTCTAACCACATTAAATGGTCTGGCCACTACACTTTGTGACTGTGCAGTCTGTAAACGTCCAATGATGATGAGTCGTTGTTCTGTAGTGAGATGAGCCATACTTGCGCATTAAATTTTCAACTGAATTTATTCGAGGAGCGTCAATCTTTTATAGGCATTAAATAATATGGTCAGAGAGTTTTGTGTTCAGTAAGTTTCACGGGATTCTCATGAACCTGTCACGAGTTATTGTCAAAAATGTTGTTTTGACCTTGACCTCTTTCATGACCTCACGAATCATGAGGTGAGTACAATTCAGGTAACCACGAGAAGTTAATGACCAGGTGGACACAGTCGATAGGTTGACTGATGTCCAATCAGCGAATATCTTTTATAAAAGTAACACCAAAAAAGTTGCGTTTCTTTTTTTGAACAGTATAGATGGGTTGGATGGAACGCCGATAAAGTTACACTTGATTCGTAAAGATCCCCAGAGTTTGAAACAAGCAGTCACACTAGCTGCGGGAGAGGAAAATATCAGAAAGCGTTTGGACCTAAGACTGGGAAGAGCCAGGACATATGAACAAAGGGAAGAATAGCCCATGGAGATAGGGTTCTGTCAAAGAAGAGGACTGTCAGAAAGAGGGAGAGGGAGACATGCACCGGATATAGCAAGAAGGGGAGAACACAGACTACCTGTGTGTTATATTTGCGATAGAGTCGGACATAAGTCTTACTCATGCAGATATAGGCCGCAAGAGCATCAACAGCTAATACGTCGGGTTGAGACCTTTAATAGAACACGCACTAGACACACAGAAGCCTTGTCCGGTGACTGTGCTCAATTCACTGGTCACAATAACACACAAAACGTTTACAGACATAACCCGGACGTCACAAACATTCGTGGCAGAGTCCGACACGCACATACTTACACTCAGGGAAACACCAGACCCACTCACTGAAAGAGACCGACGTGAGAAAGGGCAGTAGAAGGTCTCAACAACCAGACGAGAGTACAAAATGGTATACGGCGAAACAATACAACAGTAGCAATGGGGCTACGACTCTGAAGCATTGGCACAGCCTGAACAAAATGAGGCATAGAGTAAACAACAGTATTAACACTACAGGACGAATGGTACAATACAAAAATCGACAACAAATATACATAGGATATCACAACGAGAAACAGATGGAAGACAAGAGAAAAGATAAAATGAATCTAAGAAACAACAAGGAATGGATACATAGCAGCGAAGAGAAAAGAGATGCACATACAGTAAGTGAGAAACAATTATACGAACATAGATACGGTAGGAAACAAAAACAAATGAACTACCCACCGGACTATAGTAGGAGAGAAGACGATATAGTAAAAATGGAAGAAATTGACAAAGAAAAGGTTACAAAAGCAAAAGAAGGAAGAAAACACAGTATGCCTAAAAAGAGACAAGTAGCAACAGCAATCGAGCTGGCTCATACACCAGACCCGTGTTCATGTGTTGTCGAAATACACGGAAGGAGGTACAGAGCATTGGTAGACTCTGGTGCAACCGTAAGCCTCATTAGGTTTGGGCTTTACAAGCAGATACGAGGCATAGTACAGTACGGAAAGTCACAAGACATACTCACCTCAGTGTCAGGAGAAAACCTGAGAGTGATGGGAACGGTTATGGTAGAAATGGGAATTGGTGCTATGACCGTAGAACACACATTCACCATAGTGAAGGGTATGACGAGAAATATCATACTAGGACGTGATTTTCTGCTAAAACATAAAGCCTAATTACTTTTTGATACTCACATACTGAAGATACATGGCGAGTGCATCAGGTTGCAGGACGACATATACATAGCGTCCATAATCCGAAACAAAACAACAGTTACGCTGCGACCGAATGAAGTCGGTATTCTTCAAGGAAAGTTAAAAAGGTCCCTGTATTTCAAGCAGGGACAAACAGTCGTATCACTGGAGTGGGAAGATGGGGATATATTAGATGAACCCGGACTAGTACCAGTAGAAGGAATAGTACAAATTGGGAAAAGAGAACAATTCCCAATGATGATTTTAAACACAACGGGTAGAAAAATTAGACTACCGAGAGGATTTGTATTAGGAAGGATACGACTGATGGAAGGACAGGAAGGAAATATTGAACAACAGTCAATACACCGATACGCAGAAAATAGTAAAGATCAAAACAACAAACGACAAAGGCACGAAATACGAGAAACACAAGGCACAAGACAAGATGGAATATATAACAAAAGGTACGATGTGCACCATTAACAAGAGATTATGGACAATACCAACGCGCGTCAGAGACAGAATCGTAGCTTACATACAGTTAGGAAGACAAAAGACCAACGATGGGTATCACCAACGAGAAACCACATAAACGCGGTATACGGAAACAGTGCAGGTACACCATACTGGGAGAAAAACATAAGGGAAGAAAAACCTCGAACATCAGATGGATATTCACAGGACGGGGACAGCAGGCAAGAAAAACTGCAAGAGAGAATAAAGGAAATACAGAAGCAGATTAAAATACATCCCCAACATGAAAAAATTCTTCGGAATTTTATATTACATAATCATGACATGTTTGCTCTCACCGACACGGAGCTAGGAAGGACGCAGACGATACAAATGAACATTGAGACAGAGCCAGGAAAAGTCGTAAATAAGAAACCATACAGGACTCCGCTGAAAACTAGACAAATAGTGGAGAAGGCTATCCAGGAGATGTTAGCCGCTGGGGTCATTCGGAGATCGCGGTCAGAATGGGCGTCCCCAATAGTGACAGTCACAAAGAAGGACGGTGGTCACAGATTTTGCTGCGACTACAGAGCGTTGAATAGCATCACTAAGACCGTAACACACCCCATCCCTAGAATAGACGACATTCTAGCGCTATTGGGAAAGTCAGAATGGTTCACGACCTTAGACGCTAGATCTGGTTTCTGGTGTATACCATTGACGGAAGAAGCAAACAAGAAAAGCACGTTCTGTACTCACGTGGGAACGTTCGCTTGGAATGTTATGCCATTTGGGTTAAAAAGTAGTCCTGCAACGTATATGGGGCTAATGGACGAAGTCCTTAATGGGATGCAGAATTTTGCCATGGCATATATCGACGTTATTTTAGTGCACACGTCAGGGTCAGTTCAGAATCATGTACAAAACGTGGAGAAAGTCTTCGACAGACTGAGAAGTGATAAAGTCAAATTGAAATTGACTAAATGTAATTTCCTTCAGCGCGAAACCAAATATCTAGGCTTTCTGATAAACAAGGATGGAATCAGACCGGACGAAGACAAGGTCAAATCCATTAGGGAGATGCCTTCACCAGTAAATGCCAGACAAGTACGTGGGTTCTTGGGAACGTGTGGATATTTTAGGAAACGCGTGATTAACTTTACACGAGCGGCAGAACCTCTAATCAATTTAGTTAAGAAATATGCCCGATTCAAGTGGATAGAGGAATGCCAGAGGGCTTTTGACTACCTCAAGGAAGCCTTAACAGAACTCCCGTTTTTGGCACACTCAGACTCGGACAAGTAATTAATCTTGTACACAGACGCCTCTGGTACAGCGTTGGGAGCGTGTTTGGTTCAGCCAGCAGAAAAGGGAGAACCACAGATGATGCCTAACGTTGGGAACGAGAAACCTATTGTATTTCTCTCCCATAAATTCAGCAAATCTCAGATGAAATGGGCCGCTATTGAGAGAGAAACCTTTGCAATATACTATGCAATACAAAAATTAGACTATTATCTGAGAGGAACTTCGTTTATAGTCAGGACAGATCATCAACCATTGCGCACATGGCTCACCAAAGTGTCGGAACAACCCCGGAAGTTGCAAACATGGGCGTTGAATTTACAAAACTACGACGTGACCATTGAATATATAAAAGGAAAAGATAACTCTTGTGCAGACCTTCTATCCCGTATACCACACAATGATGGAACAGAAAAATCAGAACAAGATGTAACACCAGAAATTAGCGAACACTTCAGACAAATTAGTGTCATAAATTCGAATCGCAACCAACAACAGATGGATTCAGAACTAGAAGAAGAAGGGATAGAACAAATTGATGTCATCGAAGGGTTTGACCTCCTCACAGAACAAGCAAAGGATTCCGCATTAATCAATCTTAGGAAGAAAATTGAACAAGGGACTAGGGAGGCAAGACATTTTATTATTAACGAACATGATAAAATAGTGGAGTTCGTAGATCCAAAAGGTGATGGAGTTAAAAAAAATACATTCCAAATCACCTGGTTAAGAGGGTGTTAGAAGAGTTACATGACAATAACGGCCATTTCGGAAGGGATAAAACTCTGGAAGCAATTAAAGCAAGATATTATTGGCCGACCCTAAACAAGGATGTTATACAACATGTGCAACGATGTATAACATGCAAGACAAGAAATATGGCGGAAATTAAGTGCCCGATACAAAGGATGGACATTCCCAGATATACCATAGAGATGGTCAGCATTGACATCTCAGGACCATATCCGAGGACCCAATCGGGATGCGAGTACATTATCCACATTGTAGACATGTTGTCCAACTGGCCAGAGTGCTTTGCAGTGAGGGAAGCGAAAGGAAAAACCGTGGTGAATATAACGATGACATACGTTATACCTCGACATGGTTGCCCGTACACTATTGTCACGGACAACGGGACACAGTTTACAGGGAATGGGTTTCAAAGTTTCCTCAGGGAGATGAATATACAACATTTCAAAACCTCTCCCTATCATCCTCAAAGTAACGGGAAAAACGAACGCATCCATGCCACTATACACAATATAATATCGAAGTATATACATGACACCTCATCGAGGCCAGCTCCTTGACGTGGAGATGGGGCACAAGTACAGCCATCAGCGGCTGAAAAACCAAGACTGGCCAGGCCCTCCTACACTCGAGCAAGACCACAGTCTGCCCTAGCAAGTTAAGGTGCTGAAGACGGAGGCAACCAGCCAAGAGGCGCACCACAGCAATCAGGATGCCATGCACATGCGCTATGGGAAGTATGCGTATATCTGCAAAACGTTATGGCACTCGCCCTGTGACGGATACCCAGGCAGGCGCAGTGCCGGGCCCTCTGCCTCGGAAGGGCCCAACCCCTACTACTGGGGGTCCTTCTAAATTGCCCCGTGGAGCCAGGAGGCATGAGAATAGAGCTACTGGCCAAGCAAAGAAAAGACCATTTAAAATAATGCACTGGAATGCTGAACGCGTCAATAGTAAAAAAGACGGCTACAGCAAAAAATTAGAGCTCGAAAATATCTTGAATGAAGAGCAAGTAAATGTATGTTGCTTGCAAGAACCCCACCTCAACAAGGACATAGCCTTCAAAATCAGAGGCTACCAGTGCTACCGATCTGACCGAATAGACAGGCGAAAGGGTGGAATACTGACACTCGTGAGGAATAACATCAGTGCATGTCAGCTTGAAACATATATGGACGGGGCGGAATACCAGATGCTTCATCTCAGGACAGAAAGTTCAGAATTCCACCTGCTCAACTACTACCGCCCACTGGCACTAGATACAATCCCAGCAAAAGAAAGACTGATTGTATGCGGAGACTTCAACAGCCACTCACAGAGCTGGGGCTATGATCACATGGACAGGAGAGGTGAGGAGCTTGAAAACTGGCAGGATGACAATGGGCTTATCCTGATTAACCAGCCAATCGACCCACCAACCTTCTACTCGAGATCATGGCACACCACCTCTACACCAGACCTGGCATTCCACTCACCCAGCCTGGAGTGGAACACCACACGCGTTGTAGGGAAACAACTTGGAGGCAGCGACCACCGGCCAGTCTTCCTAATTGTGGAAAATGAACTTGTCAAGGAGAGCAGCACTCTCTCCAGGTGGAACTACAAGAAGGCAGACTGGACAATGTACCAGCACCGTACTAGTATACTGGCTAGAGATCTGACTGTAGACAAAGACATCAATAAGCTAGTCGATTAATTCAGCAGATACATATTACAGGCTGATCGTGAAACAATACTTAGAGGGGCTCGTAAGCTCTACAAACCATATTGGAATAGTGAACTAGAGCAGCTGCACAACGACGTGGAAACATCTCGAAAGCAGGCAGAGACCAGTCCATGCCAAGAACACCACAATAACTACCAGCAAGCTAAGGCCAAATTTCAAAGGGCCAAGTTGCAGGCCAGGCGAAGAAGCTGGAAGGAGAAAACGGAGTCCTTGAACTTTGAAAGAGATACGAGGAAACTATGGAAGCTGGTAAAACAACTTAACGATGAAGGTACAGAGAGAAACTCAAGGATTGTTCTGTACAAAGATGGAAACATCCTCATGGGAAAACAGGCAGCTGATCACTTTGCAGACTCCTTTGCTAAAGACAACAACATCAAAGTTAGCCCAGAGAAGCAACAGGAGACTCGTGAGAAACAACAATACGCAGGACGAGATGGAACCATACCTGAAGTTATGGAGGCACCAATCACATTCAGAGAACTGGAGCTTGCAATATCCAAATTGAAAATGAGAAAGTCGCCAGGAGTTGATGGAGTGTCCAATGAAATGATTAAGAACTTGGGAACCGCAGCAAAAACAAAGCTGCTGCAGATCTTCAATATCTGTTGGAACTCAGGCAGAGTTCCACAGACCTGGAGGGAAGCAATCATGATACCACTCCTAAAACCAGGAAAAGACAGTTCCACTGCCTCCAGCTACAGACCAATCAGCCTTACAAGCTGCCTCTGCAAAACAATGGAACATATCATCCTCAGGCTACAGTGGTACCTTGAAAGTGAAAACCTTCTTGCACCACAGCAGGCGGGCTTTAGGCAGTGTTATTCCACCGAAGATCAGGCAACTTACCTTTCCCAAGAGATTAAGGATGCGTTCCAAGATAAGAAACTGGTACTAGCAGCATGGATAGATCTAAGGAAAGCATTTGACAAGGTTTGGAAAGAAGGGCTTCTGAAGAAACTGAGAAATTGTAGAGTGAATGGTAAGATGTACAAATGGGTGAAAGCATACCTGCATAACAGAAGAGCCCGAGTACAACTAGATGGCCTCAAGAGTAAGAAAATTCTACTGCGTCATGGCGTCCCTCAGGGAGGGGTTCTGTCCCCCACACTTTTCCTAGTCTACATCAACGACCTGGTTGCTGAACTACCACATGGAATGAAAGTGGCAATGTACGCTGATGACCTGGTAATATGGTGCACAGATGAGCATGCAATAGTGGCCACCAAACTGCTACAAAGAGCTATAGATGCCTTAACCTAATGGGCAAATAGATGGTGTGTCAGCATCAATACAGACAAGTGCAGCACTACGCTCTTCACCCTCTCTCCCAAACAAAAAGCTGGTGTCATCAAGATAAACGAAGAGCTCCTGAGAGAAGATAAACAACCCACCTATCTCGGAATTACATTCGATGATAGGCTGACATGGAAGCAGCACATCAACAAAGCAGCAACAAAGGCCAGGAGGAAGTTAGCCATCCTGAGAAAACTAAGTGGAACCACATGGGGAGCCAGCGGGAAAATACTTAGTAAAGTTTACCAGCAGGGCATACGACCACACCTGGAATATGGGTCAGCTGCGTGGTGCCCAGCATCAAACACCACATTACAAGAGCTAGATAAGGTGCAAAACCAGGCACTTAGGGTCATCACGGGGGCAATGAAATCAACGCCTATAGTGAAGATGGAGAAAATGGGGAGGATACAAGCACTGAGAGAACGCAGAGACACGAAAGTGCTAACACAGGCAGAAAAGTTCCTCTGTATGCCGAGTCATCCAATGAAGGACAGATTCCAAAACCTAGCAATGGGGCGACTGAAAAGAAGCAGCTTTATCCACCAGGCCAAACGATTACGTAGACAAACCTCAGACCTGCCTGAAGTTAACATTCCCCTAAAGTCTGTGCCAGAACAAACCCATTGGAGAGAGGAGAATGGGCTACCAGTACACATCCACACAAAAGTGAAAGGAATATTAGACAGGGATGAACAGAACAGTGTGCAACGTAGGACAGTCACTCTCAGTTTCCTGGATGATGAATACCCACAGGACCTCTGGGTCCGAGTATACACGGATGGGTCAGCACAGAATGCAGTAAAGAATGGAGGAGCAGGAGTGTACATAGAATACCCAAACAACACTAGGGATACTGTCAGAGTACCAACGGGGAAATTCTGTAACAACTATGATGCAGAAGTCCAGGCAATCAAGGTGGCAACTGAGAAACTATTGAACACCAATCTCGGTCCACAGCACTCCAAGCACTTCAGTCCAGAAAATTGCCAGGCATACAAGCCCTACTTTCTGAACTGTGCAACCAGCGCAGGGTCACCACGCAGTGGATACCGTCTCATTGTGGAATACCAGGAAACGAGAGAGCAGATGGACTGGCTAAAGAAGGTGCTGCAGACGAGCAACCGGATGTACCAGTTACATACCATCAGAAGAAAAAGATGATCAAATCTATCAGAAAGCCACCAACACCAACGCAGGATGACTACCAAGCTATGAACAGATCAGAACAAATAGTCATTCTGCGCCTCAGAACAGGACACAACCGCCTCCGCAGCCACATGTATACAAAATTCAAGATTGGCAATTCAGCCATGTGTACATGTGGACAGGCACCCCAGACTGCGGAGCACGTACTTCAAGGTTGCCCCGAATATGATATATTGAGGCAAACCCACTGGCCCAGAGAAACAACACTGGAAGCAAAACTATATGGACCTCTGTATGAACTACAAAAGACAGTGAAGTTTATACAAGAAACAACATTGCAGATATAGACAATATAGTTCAAGCGAACGAAAGAAGAAGAAGAAGTATACATGACAGAGGTGGCGATTGGGATTTGCATCTTCCGCATGCATTACAAGCAATCCGCTCTAACACGAACGACTCCACTAGATTAGCTCCATTCTACATGCTATATGGCAGAGAACCGGTACTACCAATGGACACGTTGTTGACACCTAGAAGAAAGTACTACGATGAAAGTCATATGGAAAATTTAATGATGCATAAGCATGTAGCACACAAGATGGCAACCAGAAACACGGAGGTAGCAGCAGAAAAGAGAAGGGAAAATGCGAATAATAACGCGACACTACAAGTGTTAAATCCAGGTGATATAGTGTGCTACTAGGTACAGGTTAGAACAGGCAAGTTCAAAGACAAATGGGACACCGGATGGAAGGTGTTAGTGAGGCTCTCTCAGATCACATACCAGATTGGAAAAGGAAGGCATATAAAAAGGGTACATGTACAATATCTCCGGAAACAGGAAAGTGACCCAATCGTTATTCCCCAGAAGGATCCTACAAAGAGGACAGCTCATTTTGTTAAAATACCAGGCGAGAGGGAGGAAGATGGAATACGGACGCCCAGCAACACACCACAGGATTCACGAAAACAGGTTACAAACAACACTACACAGAAAACATCGGGAATAGGCAACGGTATAAAACCGAAAGACAGTAACTGGGATGTAACTACAAGAGGCGACAACTGGGTAGTCCAAATGACTAAGAGCGACGAGGAAATAGACATTATTTCCAGCGAAATCATAGATAGCGACAGCGGTGGACCCACACCAGCGCGGGAACAGATTGTTACGAAAGCACAAGTACATACGGAACCTAGGACAACATCTACTCAGTTCACCCCAAACCCTAAAAATATATGCGAACAAGGAGAACAAAAAATTGCAGAAGATGCACCGTACAAACATACGAGAGCGGCAGAACAAAAGAGCAGAGCACAGGAGCAGCAGCTATTGAAACAAAAGGAGCAACAGATAGAGACGAAACAACAAAATGTTAGAAGTCAAACTCAGAACATAGAGGACACATCAGCTAAAGATTCAGATACGCAGGAAGAGATGGAGGAAGGGAATATAAGAGGGACGAAGAGACAGTGGTCGTCGTCATCAGACGATTCATCGGTTTATAGAAGGCGTTTAGCAAAGTTGAGACATGTAGAAGAGGTCAGACTAAGGAGGAAGAATAAGGTAAGAAATAGTGCCGCACCGGAGAATAAGGAAGATATAAAGGCATTAGTTCAATATATTGACAGGAAGTTTGAAGAATTGAAAAAGGAGAAACGAAATTATAGAGAAGTACAAAAGGAACAAGATAGAAGGACCAAAAGAATGGGTCAATGGGAAAAAGACAGTGTAGAACATGGAAGGTCGAGGAAGAACAAAGAGGAAGAAAGAAATAATGACAGAACAAAAGTAGAAGAGTTAACTGCACTTTGCGCAGAGTTAGAGAGGAAGTTGGAAGAGTTAGAAAAGAGACAGGAAATGAATAGAGATACGGCGGAGAAAAGGGAAGATGTAACAGCACCTTGGGCAGGTGAGGATAGAAGGTAAGCCACAGAGAAGGCGAAGCAGGATGAGGAAGAAATTAAGAAACATGAAGGTAGTAGAAGTACAGATCGAAGGGACTACCGATCTAAGAGTAGAGAAACTAAGGAGTCAAGGAAGGATACGGATCGAAGGGAGTACCGATCCAAGAGCCGAGAAGCTAGAAGTAGGAAAGAAATATGAGTAGTAGCAGGAGAGACACTAGGACTATAAGTGGAGGTCGAGGCAGCGACATAGAACCGGAAAGAAACTCAGGGAGCACGAGAAGGGAAGAAATGGAAGATAGAGAAAAACCGAGGCAAACGGTTAATAAAGTAAGAAGAAGGGAGGTTAAGAGAAACTCAGAGAATACAAGAAATAAAGATGTAGAGAACAAGCAAAGTGTTGAGGAAGTCACAAGAGGGCAGGAAACACAAAGTATCGAGAAACAGATAGCGTTGGAGACACATAGAGCCAGAGAGGCTAGGATGATGAAGATGTTAGAGTTGATGAGTGAGATGAAGTAAGAGTGAGGAGGAGGACGGCAGTATTATGGGGTGTTCTGGGAGAAATATGGACAAATTGGAAATATGGAGAAATATGAAGTATGGAGACATATTGAGACTGAGATTTTGGTGAAGCCGTAGAGGAGGACGGCAGAGATATGGAGAGTATGGAGATAAATGACGATGGGGATAGTGAGAAACCGTTAAAGAAGACGGCAATGATAAGGAGAAATCTTAGAGATAAACAGTTATAATGGAAAAATTGGAGAGCACAGTTCCAGGGAGGGAACGAGAGGTAGAGGAGATGAGGGAGAGAAGGAGAAGAGTAGAAAATTGCAGCGGGAGTGTAGTTGTTTGGAAACTAGATGTAATCGTTCCACACTGAACATAAAAGTAAGCTGAGTAGGTCCGAACGATGGAATACTGCAGGGAGGAAGAGAGGAGATAGAGTAGAGAGAAAGAGGCAGGGAAGCCATAGATTAAGGGAGAGAGACGTAGAGAAGGGAAAAAAATTGAGAAGTCACATAGAGGAGACGGAAAAGAATTATGAGATAAAGGGGCATATGAAGAAACGATAGACAAAATAGTACTAGATGAGGGCCATAGAGAAATGGCGAAGATATAGAGACACTGGGAAATTAGAAGTGATAGTTCCAGAGGGAGCTGATAACGGAGTTGAGGAGGATGCAGATTTTTTTTTTCGGCAGTGCCAGAGTCTTGTGAAGACTTTATGAGAAGCGATGCTTCTCCACAAAAAGGAAGCTATAGGAAATGGAAAGATTGGTTACGCGACAATAAGAAAGAATAATGAAATATAGAAGACAAATGTCAAATAGGAAAAGACATAGACCAGACGGTATGGATGAATTGAAGAGGAGGTAATAAACGTCTACAGTGAACGAATAGGAGGAACATGAAGCCATGGAGGAAATGTCTGAATTATAAGAGGATAAGGTAAATAAAAGGTACGGAGAAAAGAAAACCTATACGTAGATAAAGACAAAGTTATAAAATTACAAGAAGGATAAGAGTGAGTGGAATAAAGAGTGATAGTAGGGACATAAAACATACATGGAATACAAGAAAAAGAGAGAGAGAAACGAAGTATATATAAAGAAGAAGACAAAGTAAAACAGTAAAACAGTAAAAGCAGATTCGGATATTAGAAATGGATGGTAGATATAAATGTTAAGAGAAAGTAAATGCCCTAAGAGGAAAGATTTGCAACTAAGAACGAGTAATGATATAGGCAACATTTTCGAGATAATTCGAGTAGGTATCGCACTTCAGAGTAGTAGAAGAGGGCACGAATTCATTAAATTGTCACAAAAGTGATTGTGGTATATAGCCAGTAACAGTGAAGTACGCTGGAAAAATGAGAAACGGGACTTATTAAACGTGGGAGTAGATGTAATAGAGATGGTAACGTACAAACGGAATTTATAAGAGAATTGGTAAGAAGAGGAGGAGAAAATGCCAACGTGTATATACCTAGTAGCCACATGTTAGTAAAATGTGAGTTCTAGGAGAATAGTAATATTTATTGAACTGGTAGATTGACCAGAGATGAATTAGAAATTGCATTATGTAAATGTATAAAGGAAATGGGGGTTACATGGTGGAAAATGTGTGGTTGAGACATGGACAGATTTGGTGACGGACATGGCAAGGCAGCGGTTGGGCGTAGTGATTTGTCCGGGAAATTTTCTCTTTGGGAGAAATTTACTTTGTAAGGGTGGGGGGGGGGGGGGGGGGGGGGGGGGGGGGGAGATGTGTGAACGGTAGGTTTGGGTTTTGGTAGGGAACGTGAGTGAAAAAAAATGGTTTGGGAAAAGTGAATGAAATTGTTAAAAAGACTGTTCGCCTTTGCTGAAGGGGGGTAATATGAGTGCAGAAGTGTTTTGTGCAAAGGGAGATAAATCTAGGAATCCTTTTTGGAAGATGACGTTGTTGTTTAGAGTTAAGCGTATTGAGTGAGATCCAAATTATGGTAGAACCAATTTGCATGTTAAGATTTTGTAATAAGGTTTAAAGAGGAGAGTATGGATTTGCGTATATTCAGCAAAGGGAGGTAACTTAGAACTAAGTCCCTTGCAGGTTTTAGTGAGTTGGGCAAGAAAAGTACGCACGTGAAAATTGTGATGAGTGAACACATTTTAGGGGTGAACGAATGTCGTGAGAAATTCTAATCCACATATATAAATTATCAGGTAAATGTAAAGCCTAACACATAAATTCAATAAAAGGAAAGAAGAATGGTAAAGAACAGTGCTGTCACAATGACGGTACTCGAGATCCCCCTTTTTATGCTTCGTCTGCATATTCTCACGCTTTCACGTTGATAGTAAGCCTACTGCACCAATACACGCTTTCTACAATAAAACGTGTACTGCATTTCTAAGAAAAACCTTGAGATACGCAAGCTGATTAATGACCTAAATTAATACTAGCATTAATTACACTACGTTACCATAAACGAAAGGACAGATGGACTAAGGATAGAAAGAGAGGGAGGGCTGAAAGCAGGAACGCATGCAACACTAACCCGCGTCTCGCGATACAAAATTAAAGTCATCACGCGTGTAAGGCCACAAGCACTAACTTTTTTTCAAATCGACAGTGATAAAAAACACTACCCATACGAGAGTTAGGTTTAAAAAACCTGAAAAATGCTTATTAGGAAATATGACATTATACTGGTTTACGTTTGAAAGCATGACAGTACAGCAGACACCATAAAGTTTGGAAGTGAGGAGGTGGCAACAGCACGACTATCCTAGAAGAAAATGCATATTTTGAACGCAGCCCCTTAGCCCCATAAAATTTATATAGTTGAGTTCCTTAGGACTTGCTGACAAAGAATATGTTAAGTGTTACGCAAATAGTCTAGGAATTAACAAATTCTAGCCAAAAGAAAATAGTGAGGGTGTCAGACAACACCAAATAATAATCGCACAGTGGCATGTTTTGGAACCACTATTTTACGGGAAATGGGCCACCATGTAAAATCCTATTTGATTGGATAGAAGTAAATGTAAGGCTAAACACGATTAGTCGGGCTACAAATACTAATTCTTTGTTGTTAGGGAAACGTGAGTAGGAGTACTTTTTTTGAAAAGCTGTGTAAACATGGCCCGATTGGTTAGACCCGCCAATATAGGCAATTAGGAGCGTCAGTTCAGTACCACATTTTTCAAATAAACTTACTAAAGAAACAGTGCGTTGAGAGCCAGTGCATATTTTTCTAAATAAAAGCCTGGGACATCGGCAGATCGAAATTGTGCTATATTCATTGCCAGTCAACGTAACTGTGTATTATTTCCATGAATTGTGGTAAGCTTGATATATTCAATATCTTTTTAATGAAAATTGAATGTAAATTGATAATTTATGTCTGTATATGTGTGTGGTTCAGTAGCGAACATGAGGCAAAGCCTATATATTGCTCCAACCTGAACAGAAGGTGTCGGAGACAAGTAAAACTGCATGGAATTGCCAAACAGTACACTGACACCTATCTTATTGACTAGAAAGAACTAATGCTGGAATTGCAGAGGCGTAGTAACCATTAGGGAAGAGTATACTGGTGTAAATTGTTTCAGATGAAGATAGCAGTTGGCCTACCGCTCTGAACTCAGTGTTTGTTATGTATTGTGTTCAGTCTGGAAATAGATTATAAATTAGTTCTGAAATAGGAGGTACAACCTTCTTGTTTCAGGGACCGTGGTCCTAAAGTTATTGAGCAGCACCTGGTCTGAGCTTTGCTGAATCTAGAGGCTGACAGCATACTCCTGGATCCAGATAGCGACCAGTGAGGTGTCTCCAGAACACAGGGAAGCTATCGAGCAGAGGAGTCTTTTCCTGCCGCCATCACTAAAGATAAGCTTCTGTGGCCAGAGGAGCTCAACATTATGTGTCCCCCTCTAAAATTGACATTATAGTAAAACAGAGGGACAATACCTTGGTTCAATTGATAGGAACTGTGAACTTTTCCCCATACTATTTCCAAGATAAACAAACACTTGAAGTCATGATGACAAATAACAACATAGCTTGAAAACCAAAACCAGTATTACCTCATAGTACTACTACACAACTGACACACATAGGATAATACTAATAGAATATGTCACTACAAGGTTCATATTTATAAATTATGTACATATAAATTGTGATTACATTTGATTGTGATTCCTGGTTCACTGTGTAGTTGAATCAGTGTAGTGGTGTTTGATGGTATTGTATGATGGTGTTATTACTAAATGTAAATTGTATGAGGCCAGCTGTGAAGGCTCCTGAGATAAAATGTAGTGGTGAATTGTCAGAAGGCCTTTCTTGCTACCACTACGACCTCACACTTAATTTTTTTTAATGAATGTGGCTACGTAAAGTGTCTAGGGTTATGATATGTAGTGTGGTGTAATGGATTATAAATATACCCACAGATATTAACAAGACTAATAATATTAATAAATGTTAAAATACACTGAACTAACTCACGTGTGTAAAATTTTTTGATATAAGTATATTACATTTATTTTGTTCTGTGTCAATTTTTTAGGTTGACCAGAACTTAAAAGGATTTAGAGATTATGAAAAGAAATGCATAGAATATTATATCATAAATGCAATAGTGTACATATATATGTACTATACTAGTTAGTTTTATTAAAATGTTCTAGTATTCATCTACTTGGGAGGATAGTACTGTTTGTGCTGTTGGGGTGGCCTCATCACACCTGTCTATATTGACTACACAGTGTCCAGAAAATGGTGGGAATCTTTATGGGGTTCTTAGTAACTAAAGGGCGTTGGTGAAAGTCCAGCAGACCAGAGGCTCACTCATCTGGTAGTTGTCGCTCTGGTGCTGAAATCAGGTGGTCCCACCTCTCCGTGCTGGCGGGCAATAATGGTGGTCTCTGTCACAAATACTGCACAGATACACTCGAGTAAAGTCACCAACTGAATAGACCCTGCTTTGTTGACGACAGAAACTCGCAGCTCTGCAATCAAAGTATGGGCCATGTGTCAAAATCTATTCTCTACCCACGTCTGGACACAACAGTGACACAACAACCACATCATACAGACAGGTCAGATCTCTCTGACCAAACAGCACATTTACCATGGTGGTTTTACATCAGATAGATCCTCCCAGACTATAGATTCTGAAAAATATTTATTAGTTTTCGGCCCTAAAAGAGGATAGGTAATATGTATCATTATTCTCAACACTTGATCTGTCTTGCATAATCCTTGCTGGAGTTTATGTACATTGTTGGTCCCTAGACCCTGACTAGGGCGGGGGGTCTAGAGCAAATCCCTACTTGTTTGTAAGGCTAGATTTCGATATGGCAGTATCAAATCACTCAAACATGAAACAATATTCAAAATATATAAGGAAATAATTTCAATCTTACCAGATTATGAATAAATAACACAGAATTGCTAGCAAAACTCAGCTGAGCTGCTGGCTATAGTATGGCGTCCCTAAATTTATTTCACTTTCTTTCATATGGAAATCACCACACTTTAAAATCTGTGTCTATCACTGAACAACTATTGAAGAATGGCCCCACTTTCGCGTCTGAGCGCTAATGATATGATTGTCTGTGGCCAATCACTGCCTAGGTTTATTTTAAATTTCAAATTTCCTACCATAAAGTCATTTCAGTCATGCTTCAGTCAAGTATGGATGTTTATCTGTTAGTCTGTCCGTCTCTACTTGTGTTTCTAAAAAAATGTGCTTGATTTTTGAACCAACCTTTCTCTCCCCTCCAAAATTTTGTCGTTAAAAGTTATATTTAGACACAGCTACCGCTCAAAAACCCTCTCCTCCATACTAAGTAAATTTGAACACCTGCGTCCAAGGTCGTGTTTTTGTGTGCAAATTGCGACACTTTTTTATTCAACACAGTCTGTCGATGATGTGAACTACACTGTCTTTTGTCATTATCTTCAATATTATCTATCCGTTTGTAAAATTAAGACCATCTTAGTTCACTGCTCAGAATAGGCCATCCGGCCAGCTAATTTTTATATTCCTAACATTAATATTAAGAAAAAATTACTTTTTAATTTTTGTAATATTCCTAACATCTGCGTTTTACCGCTCCATTCAAATCAAAAGCTTGGTATCGCAAAAGCGTCCAATAAATGACTGTGGCGTAACATATCTAGGGTCCCTTCTGTGGAGTTGCTTACTTTTTATGTCAACTTGGGAAACGTGACTTTTCTCCGTTTCCCCCCCAATTGCGTCTCCTTAGCCTTTCCAGTCATATTTTTTTTCTTTTTGATCCGCCGTTCCCCTCCTGTCTAGCAAGTCAATTATTATGGAGGATGATGACCCGCGGTCTAGGCGATCATGTACATCAGCAGCCTACGCATTATGTTTTTATCCTTAAATGTTATCTTTGGAGGGATTTTACCGTTGTATCTCTGTCAATTTCACTACACATCTCCCCACTTGAAAACATGCCTATGGCAAGTTCCAAAACCAGCGATACACATAGGTAAAATTACTCCTCACGTCTGCCACTACTCTAATTTTGATCACAGGGGTGCCGACTGAGGAAATCTGCACCGACATTCAATTTGCCTGGGATATATTGGATACTAAACTGATAAGGTTGAAGCAATAAAGACCACCTCAGCAATCTTGCGTTTTCATGCTTAGCCTGAGACAAGAACACGAGAGGCTGATGGTCCGTCTCCACCACAAATGTCCTACCATACAGATAGATTTGAAACTTCTTTATTGCCCAGATTAATGCTAAACATTCTTTTTCGCTTGTGGAGTATCCTTGTTCCGCCTTATTCAATTTGCGGCTTGCATAAGCGACTGGTTTCAGTTCCCCATCAGGTGAAGATGATCTTTGCAACAAAGCCCCTCCGAGTCCTACATTACTTGCATCGGTTCTTAAGACAAAGTCCTGTGTCAAATCAGGCAGTTTGAGAATAGGCTTGCTAGTGAGTTTTTCCTTTAACTCTTGGAACGCTAGTTCACATTGTGCAGTCCAAATAATTTTATCTGGAAGTCCCTTGCGAGTCAGATCAGTCAGAGGAGCACAAATAGCGTTAAAATTTTTGATGTATTTCTGATAAAATCCGCATAACGACACGAATGATCGCACGTCCTTTTTTGTTTGCGGCCTAGGTGCTCTCTGCAGTTTTTCCAAGTTCTTAGGATCAGGGGTCATATTACCCTGATATACAGTGTGTCCCAAGAATTCCAACTCTTTGCATCCAATACAACATTTTGTTGGCCTAGCAGTTAAGTTCGCCTCCCGAAGTCTATCAAACAACATCTCCAGAGCTTCAATGTGTTCTTCAAATGTCTCTGTGGCGACGAGAATATCATCCATGAAATTTGTGATACATGGGTTATTCAGGGGATCCAACAATTTTCGCATCATCCTTGAAAACACACTCGGAGCATTTTTCAGTCCGAATGGTAGCATATTGAATTCATAATGTCCATCCGAAGTGCTAAAAGCCAAATAAGGTCTCACTTCAGGCTTCACTGGGATCTGGTAATAGCCTTTACTAAGATCCACCTTTGAAAAGTATTTTGCCTTGTTCAGTCTGGCAAATAACTGTTTTGTGTCTGGTAATGGATCCACTTGTCCTTCTGTGACAGCATTCAGTTTCCTGTAATCTATGCACAGTCTGTGTTCCCCAGACGGTTTTCTCAACAAAACGACACTAGAACTAAAAGATGATTCACTGTGCGAAATAATCCCCTCCTTCAACAAATACTCTATTTCTTCCTTCAATGCCTTCTCCTTCGCGAACGGAATAGAATAGGCTCTCATACAGATTGGGTTTGAGTCTACCAGTTTCATGTCATACTGTAGCAAATTTGTATGGCCTGGTTTATCTGTTAATACATCTGTATGTTCCTCCAGAACCTGTTGAACTCTCTCCCTCTGGTTTTTAGTCAGGTGCTTACTGACTTTTACCTGTGCTGCTGTTTCACAAGGATGTAATGGGTATTCATGTGAGGTGAGTGGTTCCTTTTGCATCTGGGTTGCAATAGCCAAGGTCAATAAGGGGGTGCTTTCCTGGAGTGGTCTGTCCAGATACTTCTTTAACAGGTTTACATGATAAACTTTTTCCTTCCCCTTTTTGTCAATTTTATAGTTTGTTCTAGACACCTTCTCTAGAACCGTATATGGACCTTGCCAACCAATTTGTAATTTATTCTGGCTTCCGGGTAGTAGAAGCAGCACCTTCTCTCCGACTGCCAGTTCCCTGTCCTTTGCCTTCCTATTAAAATATGCTGCATGTTTCTTCCTGGCTTGTTTCAAATTATCATTTGCCAGTTTCCATCCAGCTTTCAAACGAGTGGTCAGTTCGTTCACATATTGATACGATGAGGTAACAGTCTCTTCCGCCTTCTCATCTGTCCAGGTCCTTAATAAAGCTTCTAATGGACCTTTTATTGGCCTCCCAAATAGCAGAGTTGCGGGAGCCATCCCGGTTGAACTATGTGGTACCTCCCGGTACGCAAACAATGCGGCGGGCAGGAATTGATCCCACAGATCCGGTTTTTCGTGTGCCAGCTTTCTCAGGATAGAAATGAGAGTCCCGTTGAACCTCTCTACCTGGCCGTTCCCTTGTGGATGGTACGGACTACAATGAAAGTGTCTGGCTTGAAATAGCTTAAAAACTTCTTCCGTTAGTTTCCCCTTGAACTGAGAACCATTATCCGTCAAGATTTGATGCGGGAATCCTAATCGGGT
The DNA here is from genome assembly GCA_024509875.1 of Oreohelix idahoensis. Classification (NCBI taxonomy): domain Eukaryota; kingdom Metazoa; phylum Mollusca; class Gastropoda; order Stylommatophora; family Oreohelicidae; genus Oreohelix; species Oreohelix idahoensis. The sequence continues at coordinate 56,938 of JAMPIV010005432.1, forward strand.
AAATATTGTAAGTAGTGCCTCTGCTACATGTTTTGAATCAATTGATGGCAGGGCTACCGCCTCTCCCCACATAGAACAAGTGTCCACCAGAGTAAGGATGTAACTGTTCCTCCTCTTGGTCCGAGTGAGAGGTCCTACAATATCCACTGCAACCCTCTCAAAAGGTGTTCCCACTATGGGCATTTCCCCTAGAGTTGCAGGAGCAGTCCAGTGCTTTGGAGCTACCCTTTGACATTCTGGGCAGGATTTGACATATCTTTTTATATCCTCCGTTATCCCTGGCCAGAAGTAATGACAAGCTATACGCTGTCCTGTGGCGCTGATCCCCATGTGACCACTGAAGGGAATCGCATGCCCGAGTTCCATCACTTTATCTCTATATGAAGTGGGAAGAACCAGCTGGTTGTGACCATTTGTTCCAGTTCCGGCCTTCCTGTATAAGAGTTTGTTCTTCATGAAATATTCCCCCTTGCTCGGAGGTGTGTGGCATTTGGGCAATTTTTTAAAACAGGGCTTGAGTGTCCTATCCTCAGCCTGCGCCTTCCTCATCTCCTCTGGATGAGCATTTATAGGTTCACCTTCTTCCTCCTTCTTCTGTGACCTGGTCTGCACTGTCGCCATGATCACAGGTTTCTCGGGATTCCCCAAGAAGACGTATCTACACCCCAATATCAGAGGGTAGATTGGTTCATCTATCACTGCTGCTCTGATTTCTCCTTCCACATAGCGAGTTTTCACCGTTATCCTTGCGATGGGAAGTGTCATGAGTGGTATGTCCTTAGTCGCCCCTTGTATTTCCACTGTTTCTGTGGTATACTGACTTGGGTCCACTAGGCTAGACTTCACAACTGAATCATAATCCAAACCTGTATCATAAAGGCACCTTATGGTGACCCCATTACAAATAACATCCTCACAAACTGGGGGGTGATAAGGTTCCTGTTGTCCCTTAGGATTAACCTTTAATCTTTGCGTCCCCGACTTCATTGCAGCAATGTTTGAAGGTTTCCTTCTACAAAATTCGGTGTTATGGTTATCCTTCTTGCACCATTTACACCATCTTTTTCCTTGGTTCAACGGTTTTCTTTCATTGAACTTTTGGTCATTGAACTGTGAGTTTCTGTCGCGATAGTCATTTCTTGGCCGCTCAAAGTTTGTCCTACCTTTATTTCCCTGCTCTCTATTATCAAATTTATTAAATTGCTGTGGAGCTTTAAAATTGTCTATGTGCTTCTTTTTAGCACCACTTACCTCTGCCTGGGCTGCCTGATACCTCTCAGCAACATTTAAAATTTCCCCCAACTTCTCTGCACCTTGTTCCATGAGAAATTTTCTCATGTCTGGAGCCATGGACTCTCTCAATTGCTCAATCATGATCATTTCTTTAAGATCTTGGGTCTTCCCCAGAGCCGTCCATTTCTCCAAATAGGTTTCTAGTCTAGCAGAGAATTGGTGGTATGTCTCCCCAGACAACAGTTTGGCATTTCTAAATTTCTTACGATAAAATTCACCATTCTTCTCGTACCTTAATAACAAAGCCTGCTTTAACATGTCATAATTGTCTTGGTCTTCCCTGTTCATTTTGGCAAATACTTCATAAGAAGTACCTCTCAATCCCTGTGATAGCTTTAAACTCCACCTCTCTCTCTCTAACCCATATGTAGTAGCTAATAACTCAAAACGTCCTAGGTACCCCTCTATGTCATCGTCTTTTTCAACAAAATGGTCTAAATGAAACCCCATAGCTGAGTTTGAGGCTCCCAGACTGGGCGTAGCATCTGAGGCAAAAGGGCTGGCACCATTTTCAGGAGCCGGGCCTTGTAATTCCAGCTCCCTTAGTCGTAATTCGTGCTCCCTCTGCAACCTTCTATCTTCTGCCTCCCTTTCGGCCTTTTTATCTTCTGCCTCCCTTTGCTGTCGTTTTTCTTCTGCCTCAATCTGCAGCCTCTTAATTTCTCTATCAGCCTCAATTTGTAACCTCTTCTCTTCAGCTACCTTTCTATCTTCCCTTTCAATATATTTATCACATTCAGCCGTTACGTATTGAATTAAAATTTGACCATCCATTCCCATCTCCTTCGCGGTGAGCACAGCAGCTGATCTAAATTTTGCCAGCTCCGCCATACTTTTTAGACAATATAATAATATACAAGCTAAATCTCTAACCAGTAAATACACTAAGTACTTCTTATGACTATAGTCTAACTAATTCTAACTAACCAGTTAACTAATTAATTATTACTGGCTGTGAAGATTCACCAACTTTTATCTGCAGGGACACTTTTAATTTTAAAGGGAATTTTACAATTTATTTCCCTACTTTTATTTCTCCCACCAGGAGATCCTAATATTACTGTTGGGCTAATTATCCCTGGACAAGACCCCAATATTGTAGTGGTGTTTGATGGTATTGTATGATGTTGATATTACTAAATGTAATTGTATGAGGCCAGCTGTGAAGGCTCCTGAGATAAAATGTAGTTGAGAATTGTCAGAAGGCCTTTCTTGCTACCACTACGACCTCACACTTAATTTTTTTTAATGAATGTGGCTACGTAAAGTGTCTAGGGTTATGATATGTAGTGTGGTGTAATGGATTATAAATATACCCACAGATATTAACAAGACTAATAATATTAATAAATGTTAAAATACACTGAACTAACTCACGTGTGTAAAATTTTTTGATATAAGTATATTACATTTATTTTGTTCTGTGTCAATTTTTTAGGTTGACCAGAACTTAAAAGGATTTAGAGATTATGAAAAGAAATGCATAGAATATTATATCATAAATGCAATAGTGTACATATATATGTACTATACTAGTTAGTTTTATTAAAATGTTCTAGTATTCATCTACTTGGGAGGATAGTACTGTTTGTGCTGTTGGGGTGGCCTCATCACACCTGTCTATATTGACTACACCGTGTCCAGAAAATGGTGGGAATCTTTATGGGGTTCTTAGTAACTAAAGGGCGTTGGTGAAAGTCCAGCAGACCAGAGGCTCACTCATCTGGTAGTTGTCGCTCTGGTGCTGAAATCAGGTGGTCCCACCTCTCCGTGCTGGCGGGCAATAATGGTGGTCTCTGTCACAAATACTGCACAGATACACTCGAGTAAAGTCACCAACTGAATAGACCCTGCTTTGTTGACGACAGAAACTCGCAGCTCTGCAATCAAAGTATGGGCCATGTGTCAAAATCTATTCTCTACCCACGTCTGGACACAACAGTGACACAACAACCACATCATACAGACAGGTCAGATCTCTCTGACTAAACAGCACATTTACCATGGTGGTTTTACATCAGATAGATCCTCCCAGACTATAGATCCTGAAAAATGTTTATTAGTTTTCGGCCCTAAAAGAGGATAGGTAATATGTATCATTATTCTCAACACTTGATCTGTCTTGCATAATCCTTGCTGGAGTTTATGTACATTGTTGGTCCCTAGACCCTGACTAGGGCGGGGGGTCTAGAGCAAATCCCTACTTGTTTGTAAGGCTAGATTTCGATATGGCAGTATCAAATCACTCAAACATGAAACAATATTCAAAATATATAAGGAAATAATTTCAATCTTACCAGATTATGAATAAATAACACAGAATTGCTAGCAAAACTCAGCTGAGCTGCTGGCTATAGTATGGCGTCCCTAAATTTTATTTCACTTGCTTTCATATGGAATCACCACACTTTAAAATCTGTGTCTATCACTGAACAACTATTGAAGAATGGCCCCACTTTCGCGTCTGAGCGCTAATGATATGATTGTCTGTGGCCAATCACTGCCTCGGTTTATTTTAAATTTCAAATTTCCTACCATAAAGTCATTTCAGTCATGCTTCAGTCAAGTATGGATGTTTATCTGTTAGTCTGTCCGTCTCTACTTGTGTTTCTAAAAAAAAATGTGCTTGATTTTTGAACCAACCTTTCTCTCCCCTCCAAAATTTTGTCGTTAAAAGTTATATTTAGACACAGCTACCGCTCAAAAACCCTCTCCTCCATACTAAGTAAATTTGAACACCTGCGTCCAAGGTCGTGTTTTTGTGTGCAAATTGCGACACTTTTTTATTCAACACAGTCTGTCGATGATGTGAACTACACTGTCTTTTGTCATTATCTTCAATATTATCTATCCGTTTGTAAAATTAAGACCATCTTAGTTCACTGCTCAGAATAGGCCATCCGGCCAGCTAATTTTTATATTCCTAACATTAATATTAAGAAAAAATTACTTTTTAATTTTTGTAATATTCCTAACATCTGCGTTTTACCGCTCCATTCAAATCAAAAGCTTGGTATCGCAAAAGCGTCCAATAAATGACTGTGGCGTAACATATCTAGGGTCCCTTCTGTGGAGTTGCTTACTTTTTATGTCAACTTGGGAAACGTGACTTTTCTCCGTTTCCCCCCCAATTGCGTCTCCTTAGCCTTTCCAGTCATATTTTTTTTCTTTTTGATCCGCCGTTCCCCTCCTGTCTAGCAAGTCAATTATTATGGAGGATGATGACCCGCGGTCTAGGCGATCATGTACATCAGCAGCCTACGCATTATGTTTTTATCCTTAAATGTTATCTTTGGAGGGATTTTACCGTTGTATCTCTGTCAATTTCACTACAATCAGGATATATATTAGTGAAAGTAATTAATACATATATATTTGAAACTTTACCATTGACTCATTTAAGATAGTCTTATAGAGTGTTAAATGTGTGTGAGTGTCACAGTGTTGTCAAGTGTTGTGGAATAAATTAAATTGTTTATCTGTCTGTTGTTGTTGTGACTTACACTTTATCATTTACATAACCCTAGACATTCAACGTAGTCATCACAATATTCCAGAATAATTCTGACTGAGGTATAAATGTGGTAGCAAGTAAGGTTATCTGTAAAACACTACACCTATTAGATACAGATACCTTCACAGCTGATCTCAGTCAGTACACTAAGTCCCCTATAAGTATTTATATCATCCCACTTTACCACAACGAATAATGTTAGAACGGGGATTAGGCAGTTTTAATTTTGAACGCGCTCAGAGGACAGCTTGTTTTTGAAAGGCGCTAAACGTAGGTCAGCGAGTTGCTGAAGAGAAAAACAAAAGTTGTGAAATCGCGATTCTGGCGAACAGGCTAATATCAAGTTGTTATGCCGTACAGAAAGAAAGACGATGTGGCCATTTTTTGTGAGAATTGAGTTAACAAGATTGTCAAGATTGTTTGCAAAACAGAACAGGTATGTTGATAAAAATGTACAAGCAAGATAGACAGTAGCTAGGTCGGAACAAGGAACAATGACTAATTGAGATAATCGAAACAGCCCTGGTAGTCAGACCAGTTAATTATTCTAAAATAAATACCTCAAAACTAGTTCCACCAGACCTATCGTATTTTTCATCATGAGTTGAAATAAACAAAACCAGGCTACATAAGTTTTCTAAGATGAGGTAGAACAGCCATAGCAGACCGTGCATATATAGAAGGATAGAAAGAACGAGAGGAGAATTATTAAGTTGTGCTTTGTGAGAATTACCCGCCTAGATTTGAAGATTAGGCGTGAGTCAAGTTTATTTCAATGAAACGTTGTTATTGGATGATTACTGAAATTAAACATCATCTTTGTTATTCACTGCTTGGTTCTAGTGCAGTACTTTAGATGGAGGTTCTCCACCCACCAACAGTGTTTTCGTACGATGTCCTATCATCTAGAGTAAAATAACCTAACATCATCGACACTGTACTGTCTACTGTGTTGGGGTAATGAGACGGGCCACACTATACGAACACTAAAAAAATGCAACAGCAACCACATCATCACGGCCACATGGGTAATTAAGGCCAGTATCAAATAAACAGGTCCCAGAACGTTCATTAATTTCTACTACCCAGCAATTTAGGAACGACGCCCCTGGAAGGTCATTGAACACTCGAAGTGGCCTTATACAGGCGACTCGATGTGCTATCTGATTGTTACGGCAGTCTGCCGAAGCATGGGAGTTAACTAAAAATTTGCAAACTTGATTTCCTTGTCGTTGGTTAAATGCAGGGTCTTGGCGGGTCACTGCTTGGGGATCGTTATTTTGTTGGGATCTAGATTTGTTATGATTTTGGGGGTAGGGTTCTCTAGGGGTCTGTCTTGAGGGCTGTTTAGAGAAAAACTCTGTGTCATTGCGAGATGGTATCTCTGCCGGTTTGCGTTTCTGGCTTTGAGTTTCTGCGAGCGCATTTTGATATCGCTCAGCCCGAGTCAAAATGTCTTCGTGCCGTTCTGCATCTTTGCTCATCAAGGAACCAATGCATGTCGGGAGTCATGTGGCCTTGGTCTGCTCACTCAAGCAAAGTTCAAGTAGGCCTTCTGTTAGGGAGACCAGCAAGCTCTCGCCACTTGGTAAGATAACCTTCCAACCTGGCGGAAAACTGAGCGTATGTTTCGCTCTTCTCCTTTCGACTTTCGCAAAAAAGTTGGTGGAACTTTTTCGGGTGCATCTCAAATCTCTCTAACAACGCTCTTTTCAGCACTTCATAGTCACTTTGTTCGTGAGGCAGTAACTTTACATAAACGTCATAAGCCTGGCTCTTTAATGCCTGGGACTATTTCAAAGTCCACTTGGAAACGTCTAAACCATACAGAGTTGCCATTCTCTATAACTTTTCGAGAAACGTGTCTATTTCTCGCTCGGACTAGGAAAGGTGAATAGGGGGAAATTCATTGCTACCAACTGCGGATCTAAACTACCGGAGGTGTCTTCTCCTGGTGACCGAGGAGGAGAGAATTCTTCGTTGGCAGGGGCAGCTTCTATGTTCAGGTTCTGGACTTCCAAAGCCTTCATTGCTAACTCGTGCTGCCTCTCTCTCTCTCTTTCTCTCTCTCTCTCTCTCTCTCACTCTCTCTCTCTCTCAGCCTGCCTTTCCTTCTCTCTTTCCACAACCTGCCTTTCCTTCTCTCTTTCCGCAGCCTGCCTTTCCTTCTCTCTTTCCGCAGCATGTCTTTTCTTCTCTCTTTCCACAGCTTACCTTTCCGTCTTTCTTTCCGCAGCTTGCCTTTCCTTCTCTCTTTCCGCTCTATCTTTTTCTCTTTCGTCCCCCTCTGTGTGTTTGTCCATCTCATTCACTACATACGCTAGAGCATCTGTACCTTCCATCCCCATCTCTTTCGCAGCTTCCATCAAGCTCGAACGCAGCTTCGCTGGCTCGGCCATTATACCTAGTATCTTACTGATAAGCACACTTAGAGAAACCGAAAAAATTGAATAATTCTCACGTCAGAGATGTTAATATAATAAATGGTACCCCAACCACTTAACTCCCGGTCCTCAGTTACCTAACCTATTAGGTGCTGATTAGCTTCACATGTGAGATAATACACACAATAAACAATAAAATTGTAGGCTAGACTCTTCTCACCTGATCACAAGTTGCCTGTGTTATCCATGCAGCGATTGCAACGATGGGCCATTCTAATGATGTCATACAACTTTGTCATCAAACATAGGCCAAGAACGAAACATGCTATTGCTGATGTACTGTCAAGATAACCTATGGATCAGATCCTGCATTTGACAAGTCTGAAGCATCATGCTATAATGTCAGCATTGGAAATGATGATGCCATAGCTGATATTCCGCTGGACTCTGCTTTGATGGAATCTGAAACTACTAAATATAAGATACTTAAAAAAAGTCAAACATTTTGTGCTCAGTGGCTGGCCAGAATCACTGTCACGAAATAACAGCGACATTAAACCTTATTTTGATAGGCGTCTTAATTTATCGATTCACAAAGGCATTCTACTATGGCAGGCCGAGTCTAACCGAGTGATTGTACACACATCTCTTCGTGAAAAAGCCTTCACTTACTGCATCAAAGACACTTCGCATAGTCCGAATGAAACAGCTGTAGCTCGGCGACATTGTTGATGGGCCACCATTAACAAGGACATACAATCTTTATCATTAAACTGTAACGCATGCAGAGCAAACCAGAGTAATCCTCATCAACATTATCAGTCATGTCCAATAGCTGAACGTCCGTGGGAGAGAATTCACATCGGTTTCGCAGGTCCTTTTATGGATGAACAATGGCTGGTAGTTGTCGATGTATATTCTAAATATCCATATATTGTTGCGATAAATTCCTTGACAACTGAGGCAACAATAAATTGTCATTGCTAATGCCTCAGCAAGAGCGAAGAAGTACAACAGCTGGAGTTAAAGGCTCAAGATTCAGAATTAGAGACCCTGTGTGGGTAAGGAACTACTCCTCAAAAGGTGATCCTTGGACGCATGGTCATATCAGAACTATCGGTCGCATGGTGTACACAGTTCATGTGAATAACAACATGAATGTACGGAAGCATTAGAACCAGTTAAGACCGGGAAGTCTCATGAAGATCAGACCACCCACCGCCGATAGCTATGATGACTTTTTACTCAACAAAGCCATCATGGATAAAATTACCAAGGCAGCACCTAATCTACAGCGTGACGCACAGAGGCTATTACAGAAGACAGAAGTGTGGTAGATGCTGCAGTGCCTCCATGAAGATCTCAAAGACAACGAAGACCAGTTGTCAGATTCGGTCCTAGCTCTTAATTGCTGGGGAGGAACTGTTAGAAATGAACGCCAGCTGCGTTCTTGTTATATCGGCTTTGTGCGGTAATGTGCGATGACCGCACGAACCGGATGTTGTTGGGTGACCAGCCAAAGAGTCGCAAGTTTTTCCACTGTATGGTGCTGGATGGCAGGTCAGCTAGGAACATATGTCCCTTATCATGTTTTTCATTGTGTACATATTCATCTTGGTCGTCAATATGTGTGTTCTGTTGAAGTAATTAATGTGTGGGTTTGTTGAGGCTTGTTTTAGTATTATTATAGAAGGTTAATATCTTGAGCATCGTGCGTATGGATGTTTGCGAATGGTTTGGGGTTGTCAAGAAAATTAAATTACAGTTCATGCACGGACTCCTACAATTTGTTGATTTTCGGGTCCACAAATACAGGCATATTTATTATGCATTAAACAAGTTCATTTGAAAGCATAGAGTACATTAATGATTTGAAAGCTCCTACAGTCCTCCTTGGAACATCACATATCTGGAATACTTACTACGCAGTGCCATCACGGTTATCACTGAAGTATCGGAAACCAGACATGGATTTAATATAATCAAATTGCGATTGCAATACTTCTCTGAACAAATATTTCCTCGAACTCATTCCTTCTGTTCGGAATCTTTATATATATTATATCAGTGGCGACCTTCGTACAATATACAGTCACGTAGAAGAGTAGATAATCTTCAAAATTAAGGAGCAACAGCTTCGACGTCCTTCTTGGTCAAAATCTAATAACGAAGGGCCCCGTCTAACGGTTTGCATAAATTATGTTAAGCACCTAAACCGCGTCAATATATACAAGTGACGTCAGACTAATATCGCGTTTATTTAACATTTATATAAGTGCAAGATACATCATGCTGGCCACGAATAGAACTGTTAGCGCGTAGATTAACTGATAACAGAACTAAACATGGTCAACATGTAAAATACATGATAAATCATCTTTAACAAATTCCTCCCCCGGTAAGTTGAAAAAAAAATCGAGAAACGATTTTTTTTCAAAAGTATGATCGAAAAAATTTAAGTTAATCTAGTCCTAAGATTTTGGAACGAAAAATCGCGAAAAATATTAAATAAACTTCCAGATATGTTTATGTTACACTAATGTCAATGTCGTTATGTAGAATAATATACGTCAAACGTATGTCAGAGCAAGTTATACATAATTAAACGTCATTAATAGAAAATGTCGTCAATAGTCAACAAATTAGAGAAGTCTATGATACTGAAGCAGTATATAATACAAATTAATATATAAATATAGAGATGTTATAATTAACTACTCTGTAATATTAATTAACTAAATTAAAGAGAAGAATGTGGTTATATGATTATGTAGTAATTCAAATAATAAAATTATATATATAGATATATAATTAATCTAAAGTAATTAAAATAAAAATGTAATGCATGTGTGTATAAACAATACAATAGAAAGTAGTGAGCAATGAAAATTAGACAAGAAAATATTTATAGCAAGAAAAAGTAGACATCAGAATAAAGGGAAGTAAGGAAGAATAGCATAAAGCGAACAAAGAAATTGTGTGTTATCTATACACAATTATTACTAATCAAAGAGAAGTAAAGACAAGACATTACTTAATCTGTCTAAATATAATAGTAAGTTATTACTAATTAATATCATTTAAATATCAACCATGCATAAATACACAATGTAATAATACATTAAAATACAATATCACAATAAAAGTCAGTTAAGTTTCAAATCCTGGAAACATCAGAATCCTTGAAATGTAAAATGTTGGGAGCAGTAAAATTTTTAATGTTAAATTCACACTCGTCAATAAGAAAGAGCAGCTCCATCAACTAAATTAAAGTTCCATGTATCAATACATCAGTAATCCATCCTGGTAGTTTCTTGAATTGTAGAAGTTGTGAGTTCCATAGTCATAAAACGAACACATGGTAAAAGTTTGATTTCTGCATCATCATATATCTCCGAAATGTCCCGTGAGATATTCAGCAATAAATAACACATTTTTGTCCATCAGTATGATACAAAAGCCATTGTAGGCTGCGAAAGAGACAGTCTTGTCTTCTGTACACTCTCTGGTTTGAAACGAGGTTGTCTTCACGTATAATTTCTGAGTTCAATCGATCTTGATTTCTTGACAAGCAATGTCATGAATTACACAAATGTCTTCTGTGTAACGATTAGGCTTCAGGTACGGAAGTCGGATTTCTGGATAACACGTCAGCCACGACATTGTTCGAACCTGGGATGTGTTGAATCTCGAATGAGTATGGCTGTAATAGAATTGCGAATCTTGCAATTTTTTGGTTTTTATGGTTGGCACGTTTCAAAGCCGCAACTGAACGTTGGTCAGTTTGCATGATGAATGGAGCACCAAGCAAAAATCGCTCCAGCTTTTGAATAGCCCATACAACTCCCAAAAGCTCCTTCTCGATTGTTGCATATTTCTTTTCTGCATCCGACAGCTTTCTTGATATGTAGAGGGTAGGATGCAGTGTACCATTGTAGTCCTGTAACAGCACAGCTCCCAAGCCAAAATTACTCGCGTCTGTTCGGAGTATAAAGATTTTGGAAGTATCAGGCAACCTCAAAATAGGAGGTGAATTAAAAAATTTTATCAAAAGCTACCTGTGTATCTTTATTCCACTTTACTTTTATTGGCATGCCCTTTCGTAATAACGACGAAAGGACAGCTGTGATATCAGACAAGTTAGGGACAAATCTACTATAATATTGTACTAATCCTAACAAACTTCTTACTTGTCTCTTGGTATGAGGAATAGATAAATTTAGGATTTTGGACACATTCTGAGGTATGGTCTGAAGTTGACCAGAACCAATAGTATGTCCTAGAAAAGTTAGTTCCTTAAATGCTATTTGTACCTTAGTAGGTTTAGCAGTAAGATTATGGAAACGAAGAGTTTCCAATAAGGAACGAAGTCCTACAAAGTGTTCATGAAAAGATGAACTGAATAGGCAAATATCATCTATGTATGTTATGATGTCAGTTCTATGTGACAAAATTTTTCGCATCATGCGAATGAATGTGGCTGGTTCGTTCATCAGCCCAAAAGGCATATCATTCCACTGGAATAATCCACGTGGAGTTGAAAACGCAGTAAGAGGTTTAACTTGTTCGGTTAATTGGATTTGCCAATAACCTTTTGTCAAGTCAATTTTTGTAAATAGGATAGCATTAGCGAGACGAGCAAGTAGATCGTCAAGAAGTGGGTGTGGTTCAGCGTCTGAAATATATTTAGAGTTTAATTTGCGATAATCTACGCATAATCGAATATTATTATCCTTTTTACGGACAATAACCAATGGAGATGAATATGGAGAATTACTGATTTTAATAATTCCCAATTTCAACATCTGATCTAACTCTTGAGTAGTTTTATCCTGATAATGTAAAGGAACAGGATAAGGTCGTAGACGGATAGGAATTTTATCAGTAAGGATGATATCATGAGAAATAACTGATGTTCGACCAGGTCGGTCAGTAAGAACATCAGAAATAGTTTCAAGTAAGTTAGATATTTGGCAATGTTGTTGAGAAGTTAAGGACGTTGAAATTTCAACATCTTGCCAAGATTCTGTAGAATCCAAAGCAAATAAAGGTAAAGACAAGTGGATGTCAGGGAAGGAAGATTCCTCCTCCTGAATCACAGATAGATTAGAATAGTGACAATACCCATTAACATTGTCTTCCATGTCATGAAAAATAGACTGTAAATGCTCAGGTCGTGTATGAAATTCTTTGAGCATATTAATGTGAAAGACTTTTCTTTTACGATTTATATCAAGCACGTAATCAACATTAGAAATACGTTAGATTACTTTGAATGGACAATTCCAAGCAATCAGTAATCTATTGTCTTTCCGAGGAAGCAATACAAACGCTTCATCTCCCGGAAATAGTTGACGTAGACGTCTATTCTTATTCAAAAATAGTCTTGATTTATGTTTGGCAGCCTCTGACGAAGCTGTAGCCAACTGACACGCGTCAACAATCTTGCAACGCAGATTGATCACAAACTCATAAGATGACTGTGTGTCCTGAGTCATCTCAGAATCAGTAAGAAGATCTTTGATTAATCCCATGGGACCTCTTGGTGGAGCACCAAAAACGAGCTCAAAAGGGGAAAACCCGGTCTGCTCGTGCGGCACTTCTCGATAAGCGAAAAGTACAGCTGGCAAGAATCTGTCCCAATCCTGAGAATATTTGGTGGTCACCTTATGCAATAACTGCTTGAGCGTTCTGTTGAACCTCTCCACGGAACCATTACTCATTGGGTGATAAATACTACTTAAAGATCTGTCAATTTGAAGTGTTTTCATGACAGATGTCATGGTTTCAGAGACGAATTGAGACCCATGATCAGATAAAAGTTTACGAGGAAATACTAATCTAGAAAAAATTAACAAGAGAGCATCAGCTACCCCTGCAGACGTGGTATGTTTCAGAGGGATGGCCTCAGGCCATCTAGTGCCCAGATCAATGCACGTGAGAACATAACTATGTCCTCTATCAGAAGCAACCGATAAAGGACCGATGATATCAACGGTCATCTTATCAAAAGGTCTAGTAGATATATCACATGCTTGAATTGGAGCGACGTGAAAAGCTCCTCTTGATTTGACTTCTTAGCAAGGTAATGCAAGGACGTACATATAAAGAAACGTCCCTGGAAACACCTGGCCAAAAGAATGAAGATAATACTCTGGAACGTGTCCGAGTGTATCCCATATGACCAGCGCAATGCGAGTCATGTGCATGTCGTAATATATATGGCCTAAGTTTCAAAGGTACCATAACTTGAAATTTGACATTAAAATCATCAATAAAATTTCTAACCAATATGTCATTTTTAATTGTAAACCAATGTTTACGATTTTTATTTAAGTTAACCTCTTCATTATTTGTGACCATATCAAAAAATTTCTTCAATGAATCATCTTCCTTTTGGAGTTTTGCAATTGACACTCTGTCTATCCCTGACTGTACATCAATCTCATCATGAGTAGTCAACCCCAGCTCTAAACTGTTTTCAGTTTCCATTATTTGAGCTTGGACACGAGTAGTAACTGCATTGGCAGTCAACAAATTCTTTTTTTTCCCACTCTTCTATTTCTTCTGGGGAGCAGTCCTTGCTCCCGTGGATGTGATCCACCGTGAGATCAGCTACAGGATTATTTAATAAACATACTTTAACTTTCCCTGAAAAGGATGGAGTGTGAATATTAACTATAGCTGTGGGGTAAAATTCCACAGTTCCTGCAAACGTAATGCATTTCACAAATTCACCAGTCGAACAAGACCGGTAAACCAGTGACTGTCTAATTCCAACAGTTGTTGAACATGAATCCTTTAGTACTGATACTAGAGTACCATTTACCAATCCTCTGTTGAATATAAGAGTACCAGTGCCGTCATGCGCCGAGAGACTCGCAGCAGGAAGAGGATGTCCGCACTTCAGAATCGTAGTGCTGTCTTTCTGAAATAGACTTTTACATTCCTGGCAATGGGAAGCAACATCAAAATTAAATGAGTAACATACAGATGATTGAACCTGATTATTAAAATCATGATTACCCACATGTGTATTAGTTGTGAGTGCCGCCCCTGCATTATGTTCTGACCTCGTTGGGCCACGTGAGCTAGATCGTTGTCTCTGACGATCAAACGAATTACCTTGATTTCTAAAGTTCTGACTGTTACTTCTATTACGGTACTGTTGATTGTTATTACCCCAATTATTATTTTGAGGAACGAAATTATTTTGTTTTCTCCAGTTATTACCTTGTTGGAAATTGTTGTTATAATTATTATTATATCTATATTGAGGTGACTGGTTTCTAAATTGTTGTCGACCCCTATTGAAGTTATCATTTCTGTTGAAATAGCTATTTCTGCTATACAGATGATCATTATTTCTCCTAGTCATAAAATTTCTGTCTAGGCTCTGAGATCTAGTTCTATTATTATTATTCCAAGTTGCAGCAGAAGCAACTGGAAGACCTTCTCTTATTTGAATGTTAGCAATGCATGATCCTGTATGTGCAGTGCAAAATTGTATTGCTATTTCCTCTAGAGCAGATAAGTTTGGTGGTTTGCGTTCCTGTAAGAACGACCAAAATGGCTTGCTTACCGAGGATAACACCTTATCCCTTAGCATTAGATCCACCAGATTATCATAAGTTTTCTCAACACCAGCTAGTTGAACCCATCTATCAAAAGTGATTCTTATTGCAGAGATAAATTCAGAGAAGTTTTCCCTGTCTCAGGAATCATTGTCTTAAACTTCATCCGATAACCCTCTTCATCGAGTTGAAAACGTTTCAACAGTACTTTTCTAGAAGCATATAGTCGTTTCTAATTGACTCATTCATTGTTGTAATGGCGGTCATAGGTTCTCCACTCAAAAATTCCAGTAGTTTGGTAACCCACAATGATTTGTTAAGCTTATTTGCAATACATACACCTTCAAATATCGAAAGGTTGCATGACACGTCATCAAAAGTTTGGTTAAATATAGGTAATTTAAACTTATCATTACCCTTATTATTACTTGTTGAAGAAGCATTATTTGAATCCCCATTATTACCATTATTTGCTGTCTGAGCTTTTAATTTGTGTTCTTCTATACGAAGAAGTATACCTCTCCTCTGTAGCAAGTCTTTTCTTTTCATCAATACGTCTTTTTTCTTCTTTAACTTCTTGTTCTGCTAATTGAAGCTTCATATCAGCTTTCCTCTTTTCTTCTTTAGCTTCTTGTTCTGCTAATTCTTGTTAGCCTTGGCAAATTCAGCCGTAGCAAATTCTTTCAAAGCCTCACCTTTGTAACCAAATTCCTTCCCAGTCCTCATGAAAGATTCAAGAGTGGCCATGTTAACAACTAACTGTGACTCAATCAGTCAATCAGTTAACTATCTAACTATCAAGTTGCTTTACAAATTAATTGTAAGCAAAACAATTTTTTTGTTAATATTATATAATGACGTGCCTTCCTCAGGCGAATAAACAGTAGCTAGTGAATTACTAGTGCACTGCAATCATTAATTATTGCAGTCATATAATGCAGTCATCTAATATTTTGCATAAAAAACTATGCAAATAATGTTAATATAATATTATGCATCAATAAGATATGAACAAAGGAAAGAAGAGTAAAGTACAAAACAATATGACAACACAATATCAGACAAGACGCAAGTAAAACGTTTCTATCAACCAAATAAACTTATACAATGGAAACGGTACGGAACTAAAAATAATCTCAAACCACAACAAAAAATCTAAAAATAGACCAGACATGACCCATTGACAAAAACAGCTGACATGTAGAACTGAATGATAGTAAGGTAAGGATTACAAATAACTGACAAACAAATGACTGAAATAAGAAAAAATGAAACTAGGAACAATTAAATTACAAGATAGATAAACACCACGTAACAGCTAAACATCTATTATTGATCAAAAACCGATAGCAGACAGAACAAGGACGAGCAATCTCAAGTCTTCTTCTGCTCAAACGGTGATAGATCAAAATGTCCTAAAAGAACGGCTTTAGACTTGCGGTCATTCGAAAAGACATGACAAGTCTAGAGCTCCCGCTATCCACCCACATATATAAGTAACAGACATAATTATACATAAAAGTTACACATTACAATAGGGCACGCCAGTAAGTAACCTGGAAAAGAAAAACTTTTTTTTTAACACACAGGTACTTAGCTTAACGGCCAAAAAAATCCACCCTCCCAGACGTCCGTATACACCAAGAGGCTTTGGTGGAAGGCAGACTGTGACTTGAAGTGCTCGTACTCCTTCAACTACCATAGGTGGCAGTCCAAAACACTCGATTCCAGGACATAGATGACTTGAAAGTACGTTTTTCACCCGACAGTTTCACAAGGCATTCATGGCAGCCGACCTCTTTTTGAAAAAAATTCACCGTTGGCAGGACAACCATCAGTCATGCACAGATTAGCTGGGACTTATGCAAATTTGCCGCACCGGCAAAAAAGTTCGTAGAATAAATTGAAAACTTCTTCTGTCTTTCACGTTCCACTTTGATAATAGTTGTATACAACTTCATGACAATTCGTAATCCCCATCACTGGATACCATCTATGTTGAGGCTTGTTTTAGTATTATTATAGAAGGTTAATATCTTGAGCATCGTGCTTATGGATGTTTGCGAATGGTTTGGGGTTGTAAAGAAAATTCAATTACAGTTCATACACGGACTCCAACAACTGGTTGATTTTTGGGTCCACAAATACAGGCATATTTATTATACATTAAACAAATTCATTTGAAAGCATAGAGTACATTAATGATTTGAAAGCTCCTACAGTCCTCCTTGGAACATCACATATCTGGAATACTTACTACGCAGTGCCATCACGGTTATCACTGAAGTATCGGAAACCAGACATGGATTTAATATAATCTAATTACGATTGCAGTACTTCTCTGAACAAATATTTCCTCGAACTCAATCCTTCTGTTCGAAATTTTTATATAATATCAGTGGCGACCTTCGTACAATATACATCCACGTAGAAGAGTAGATAATCTTCAAAATTAAGGAGCAACAGCTTCGACGTCCTTCTTGGTCAAAATCTAATAACGAAAGGCCCCGTCTAACGGTTTGCATAAATTATGTTTAGCACCAAAACCCCGTCATCATATACAAGTGATGTCAGACCAATATCGCGTTCATTTAACATTTATATAAGTGCAAAATACATCATCATCATCATCATCATAACCATCCACTCCCAAAGGAGCATAGGCCTTCAACAAACACATATCAAGCCCTCCTGTCACGTGCCATCATCTCAAGTTCTTTACACGTTCTCCTCATCATTTTCACCTCTGTTTCCAGCTCTCTTCTCCATGTGCTTCTTGGTCTACCTCTGCCTCTCTTGCCCTGGGGGTTCCAGAACAAGGACTGCCTTGTAATGCTATCAACAGGTTTCCTCAGTGTGTGTCCTATCCATCGCCATCGTCTTCTTCTCATCTCTTGTTCCACTGGCACTTGTCTAGTTCTTGTCATCAGTTCCACGTTGGTAACCTTGTCATACCATTTTAATCCCTCTATTCTACGCAAGCACCCATTTATGAAAGTCTGTAGCTTTTTGGTTGTTGTGTTTAATTTCCAATTTCACGTTATCGCCCACTTATTCTGTCACTTTTTTTATTTTAACAGCTCTTATTTTCTCTCCGACTCTGTTAATCTTGCTCGAGTCCAGTTTAGACACACCTCTTTGCACGTGCAAAGCGGCTGGATGTCTAAAGATCTTTTCTTGTTGGCATTCAGGGAAGCTAACATGGCCCTGGTCTCTTTGATGTGAGGGAAAACAGGGAACTCGTAGCTCCTCTAAGTTTTTCAGCGGCATTTCTTGCCGAAGAGGTCTCTATGTAGCAAGCGGCTAGTTTATGTGTCCCCCGGTCGCTCGGAGAATTCTCGCCGCCTTTGATACTTCCTCCTGAACAAGGGCGAGCATCGAACGGGACATCGTAAACACTCTTTCGACTGTCTTACGTTTCATCCGCACACGTGCGGGAAAGCGTACTTCGAACACCTGGCATTCTTCTTCGTATTTAAGTTCATGTTTCTATCATTCTTAATCAGTTGTCTATTCAAGGATTTTGTCGTCTAGGGACGTTGCTGAGTATTGAAAGCTAACAACTGTTAGAGAGTTTAAATCGGAATTCCTTGATTTGGTAAGCACATTTGCTTAGTTAATTTATCTTGGGGGTTTTCCTTGGTAGATTAATAATAGAGAGTCATGAGACTTAATTACTTTATTTCTTTCAATACATATAGGTAGATTAATAATAGAGAGGCAGGAGACTTAATTGCTTTATTTCTTTCAATATATATATAGGTAGATTAATAATATAGAGTTAGGAGACTTCACTAATGTATTTCTCTTAATATATATGGCTTAATATAAAGTAATTGTTGGACATAATCCGGGAGAAATAATTTCGTTGTGCTAGCTACCAATTTTAACTTCACTAAGTAGTACGATAAGACAGAAGATGTATTGGACAGATATATAAGTTGAAGACAGAAAGGGGGAGATGATTTATTTTATTTTGGTGTTGCATGTTCCATTTTTAATAGATGTATAATTAACTTTGTATAGAGTTTTGATACTCGTTTGATGGTGGTGTGTCATCGCCACATTAATTTTATAACGTCCAGGACAGTCCCAATTACCTACGTTGATGTGGGCGCTTGTATTTTCCCATTCAAGTTGTGAATGCGTAACCTGGACTTGTTTATATTGTGGGCATAATGCCGAGTATATGAGAGGTCAGACGCGCTTGCCTGGACAGTCCAGCCGTCACGCCTGGGTGAAGTTATCTGTACTATTGTCTAGGCTTATCAGAGAGAGAAGGGGGGAACTACGGTAGTGGGTCGTGATTTCTGTAATGAATGAGTGAGAGGAGGGAAAGACGTGGGGAGGACGTGTTTGTTATTGTGATGAAGTGAGAGAAAGTACTGTGTAATGAGTAATGATTCGGTTATAACTTTGTTTTGACTGTCTGTTTATTTCAGATCTGGTCAGACGGTACTGAGTCTTTTTCTTGGATCGGGCACTACGCAACCATCCAGAAGTATCCGTAGCATGTAAATTCATGTGCCCTTACGTTTACGAGTACTGCAGTCTTCAGTTAATAGCCAATAGCCAGTCCATGGTGGATAATTTACTCGTGGCGTATTGCAAATCATTAGCGCTTTGGCTGATGCCATTGCCTTCCATTCTTGCAGTAACCTTGACCTACCCACTTACGCCCCGTCATCGTGGAGTATTTTTGACTCCAACACCCAGTAGAAACCAGCGATTTTCCCAGTCGTCATTATCTTTTGCAGAGGTGCATACGCCTCGCATTGTTCCTGGATAACCTTATATCCTAGCTGAAAGTCACTGATTCGCACTTGGAGTATATATTGTAATCAGTGAGAGAAAGTCGCTCCAGCCAGGATTACACGGTAGCTGCTGAATTAGTGGTGGACACCTGCGATATTTATTCTTGGGATTTTTGTACCTGTTTCCAGTGGGAGCTTAACTCCGTATTCCGAGGATATAAAACCCTAGGTGGAACAGAGTGATTTTTCCTAGCAGAAGAGGAGAGTACCTGACAAGCTTTAGTGCCCTAAAAAGGATTTGGCCGCTGTCATTGTATGATAGCTGGGGCCTAATCCCTTAATTAGGACAGTTTAAGCGTGCCAGTAAGAGTGTGCATGGAGGGGTAGCGAGGCGAGGGTTTGGCGTGTGTGTGTTTGAGCATAGTCGTGTGATAAGGAGGGTGTTGACCATAATTTTGTATTTGATGATTTCAATGTATCCATGTAGCCCCCAGACCTTGTGAAGGCATACGGGTGGGTGTTGCGTGATAAATTCTCGCAACATCATTTTATTACAATATCTATTTTATAACGCAAGGGCAACAACTGCTTGAAATTTATAGTTACTTTTCTCGGTAAGCATTTGTCTTCTCGCGTTGGTATCGAATGCAGTTAAGTTTGAGCTGTGGTCATTTTGCGCTGGACTGCGCATGACTTGTCTTGCTTCTTGGTCGATCGGTTTCCGCCCACCACTAGTGGAGTGAGCGATTTGGAATGGCGAAAGAGATGCCTCGTTGAAGAGGGGATCTCCGCTATTTTTTGTTCTGTCAGGGATGTGTAGTCCTCTTAATGGATATTTCGTTTATTCGAGATAATACCTCTAGTGTTTCCCACATGTCGGGAGGCGTGATATTTCTGTGTATTTCATGAAAGCAAGGTAAATTGACTTTTTCATTAACTCTATCGATTTTGGGTCGTGAGCGATTTCGATTCATAGCCTGTCTTCGAAAGTCGTCGTCACGAGATGTTTTCCTAGCTCACATGTCGCTGTATTGTACTGCATCGGTTGATGCAGGTCCAAGGACCATTACTTGCTACTTTGTTAAATGAACTAGGTTTGAAAAACCTTTATTATCTAGAGGATATTTTTGAGGACATTATTTATACTTCGGCAGACGTGTCTGTCTTGCTGAAGTCAAACTAAGGAGAGTGAACTGATCTCATACATCTGGTTATCTCCTGGCTGTTATAGAAAAGGATGGAGTTTTTCACCTGACTACATTTACAGCACTATGAAATATAACATGCATCTGACTCATCATTGTAATGCTGTCTACCGTCTATTGCTGTATTGAATGTTGCTGTGATAATGACTGTTTGATGTGCCTACATATTCGCGTAACCATTTTGTCACTGTGGCGTCCACAATAAATAATGAAGAAAAACGTCAACGGCTGTTTCAAGAATCATTGACTTTATACGTCGTGAGTTTACTGACGTCCTATGTGGATTGCCCTGTTATTTTTGTATGAACATTGTTTTGACTGAACACATCTGCACACTACACAAAACCAGACATGCGGATACCATCCATCATCATATGGCATCACGCATCATTTGGTGGCCATAAGCTGGTTTGATTCTGGTACCAGCAAACACGGGGTCCCTTACCCACTTCATTTTCAACAAGAATTCATCAGCATCCTTCAAGAAATTAACATTCTTCAATACAGTCAACATCTTCAAAATTTTCAAAGTACTCGGCGTTGCCCGGTAAAAGTCAAAATTTCAACTTTTTGACGGAAACAAGAATTTGACAGTACCCGGCGTTGTTACATGTTGCCGGATAACTCGGACTGCTGTTATCTTTTACGCAAGTCAAGCAAGTTGCTGCTGTCAAGGTTCCAGTGCTGTCGTTTTTGTGAAGGTCAAGTGCCGGTTGAAACGGGTTGTTTTCTGAAGAAGGCCAAGTACCGATTTCCATCAACTTACTTTTGGATTAGAAGGTCAAGTGCCGAAACAACTCAACACACAGTATTTCAGAAGCTCTTGTACCATCGTGTTAGCAGTGGAAGCAGTTCAGATGTGCCATCATCGTTGGAGCTTCGCTCTTTAGGACGTTGATTGACATCCGTTTTTTCTGCTGTTCTACGATTGGAAGCCTATAAGTTAAGTGGCCTGTTTGTATGTAAACTGTGCCCTTATACTTCTGCTGAGTCTTCTGTGTATCATCTCATTCTATATGTTATATGTTTATATGTTATTTGTATATTTATATGTTTATATTTCAGCGGGTTCTCGGTTGGGTGGTGTCTCCGTTAGATTATGCCACGTCATAGAGGTCGTCTATTGTGAGCGTTTTCTGTAGGGTTTGCAAATTTCCGATACTGGAATTTGCTAAGCGACTTCTGTTGCTATTTATGTTAGCTGTGATGACATGTTTTAATATTGTTTTCGTTATTATTTCGCATTCTTTAGTTTTGTTTTGATTTGTTTGTATTTGTTAGCCTACTCTTGTCTATAATTTAGTTTCATACAACATTTTTGTTTATACACTGTGGTGTCATGTATTTTGTTTAATTCTATCGCAGATATCGTCACATTTTTTGTGATATTTCATTAATTTCTGCTTTATTTTTAGTTGATTTCTGCGAACGTTTTTGTATTGTTGCTGATCTTTGTTATTGTTTACATTGTTATTGTTTACATTGTTTGTATTGTTTACATTTTCAATGTTTACATTCTGCATGTGTTTACATAGTCATTGTTTACAGTTATAGTAATTAGTTAATGGGCTATGCTAATGCACTGTTACTACTACACTGATGATAAATGAATGATGAATAGTGTCGTGCACTATTGAATGAGAAGTGCACTTATGATCAAGAATTGATTGTTGATATTTCATATACAAGTTCTTTGATTGGAGACTTGTTTCCCACAGAGACTGGGATAATATAAGGTGATGTGAATATACAAGTGCTTAATTAAGACTTGTTACACTTAGGTTTGAAATAAATTAGTTAATTATTTCAGGTTTTGGACTCATATGTTAGACAACATGTCTACATTTGAGCACTTTATTGAGCAGGGTAAATTGCTTGGGAAGACTGGTGATAAGTTAGAAGAATTTGCAACTGCTCGATATGATAAAGCAATGGAAGCTGAACAAAAGAAACTGCATATGGAAGCTGAACAAAAGAAACTGCAGATGCAGGTGGATGAAAAAAGATTCCAAATGGAAATGGAAAAACAAAAAAGGGAATCAGAAGCTGAGGAAAGAAAACTCCAGCTAGAGCTGAGAATAAAAGACTTGAAAAAGAGGCTGAGAATAAAAGACTTGAAAAAGAGGCTGAAAATAAAAGACTTGAAAAAGAGGCTGAAAATAAAAGACTTGAAAAAGAGGCTGAAAATAAAAGACTTGAAAAAGAAGCTGAAAGACTTCAAATAGAGGCTCAGGCTGAGGAAAGAAGATTACAGAGAGAGTCTGATGAGAGGAAAGAGAAAGCAAAAATGGAACATGAAGAAAAGGTCTTAGCTTTAGAGTTGGAAAAATTGAAATTGACGAGCATGAGTAATGGTAATGATTCAAACAAGGGTTCATCTTCTGGTAAGGCTAATAATGATACTTTTAAGATTAAGTTACCAACATTTAGTCCTTCCAGTGATGACATAATGTTCTATCTGGACAGATTTGAACAAGCATGTACAGCTCATAACATAGACAAAGCAAAATATGTTTATCAGTTATCAGGGATACTGACAGGTAAAGCTCTAAGTATATTAAATATGGTGGATGAACCTGACAAGAACAATTATGAGGTTGTCAGGGCCGCTTTGTTAAAGAAATATCAGCTTAACGAAGACGGCTATCGTCTACAATTTAAAAACATGTTACCTGAAAATGGAGTTGAATTCTCCGAGTTTATTGCAAGAATACGCATTACTTTCTCACGATGGGTTGAACTATCTAAGACGGAAAAAACTTATGAAGGACTTATGGACTTAATACTTAGAGACAAAGTCATGTCGTCTGTCAATGAGTCTTTCCTTGCTTTCCTTCATGAACGTAAACCTAAAACAATAAAAGAAATGGAAGATTTCTGTTGCCAATACGTAACTGCGCACCCACACATAACCATGGGTAACTCTAAGGTGAAAGAAGGTTTACCAGTTGCTTCGGCAGCTCCGTATGGTCAAAACTTTGCTCGTAGATTCCAACAAAATTTTGATAGAAAGAGTAGCGGTAATTTCTGTCAAAATCATGGAAATCAATTTCATGGTGATTCTTCTTCGAAGAATTGGAGACAACCTGATAGTACTCGTTACTATCACCCTAATAATTATAAGCATTTCAAAAGAGGATATGGTAATAGAGGTTATTCCTGCCGAAGACCTCAGAACCAAACAAATAGATGTTCGCATCAATGTGAACATGATAGTAATCGTGGAAACTGGAATTCGAACCAGGATAACAATTACAATAGAGACAATAATAACTGCAGAGATAATAATAACTCTGATAACTTCAGAGGTAATAATAGTCGGGGTAGATCTCAACACAAAAAAAAGAGATATCAGCAGGCTAATGCTGTACAACAGGAAACTGAGGGAGCCTGTAATCATGTTGTTGATAGTAAAAACTTTGACGCTGTCACTGGTTCTGCTTTTGACTTTGAGAGAGCAAACAAATGCCCCCAATGCAGTACTTTATTCGAACCGGGTACCATAACTACTTTGAGTTGTGGTCACCCACTTCCCGCTCTTCCTGCTGCTGTTGCGCATGACGGGAGGGGTTCTTTAATTCTACATAAGGGTCTTGTTAATGATACTCCGGTCTCACTACTTTTCGATTCCGGATGCACCACTATTGGTGTTAGACAATCGCTTGTAGATCCATCTTGTGCTACAGGAAGGGTTATTAAATGTGTCACATTTGGCGGCACTCTAGAAAAATATCCTACTGCTGTAATTCGCATTGCCACTCCTTTCTTTACTGGAGATGTGCATGCTTGTCTCTTACCTAATCCTATTGCGGACCTTATTATTGGTCGTATTCACGGAGTTAGGGAGTGTACCCCACAGCAGATTGCTGCTTGGGAAGATAATAACATGCAAGCTACAAATGCAGTAGTTACAAGAGCACAAGCTCTACAAACACCCGAAACTTCACTGAATAGTGATAATGAAGTTGATAGCCAAGATAGTCACTTAGTAATCACTCGTGACTCTTTCATAAAATTGCAAGAAGAAGATCCTTCTTTAAAAAAATTCTTCGTTCTTGCGAAGAAAGGTGATCCGAATCAGGATACAAATAGAAAATCTTGGATTGCAATGAGAAACGGCGTACTTGTACGTATGGTACAAGATTCGACTACGTCGGCACATTCGCAAATTCTTGTTCCCAAGAGCATGAGAGTGCAAATATTACAACATGCTCATGACTCGCAATGTGCTGGACATATGGGTTTTGCCCGTACGAAGTCGAGAGTCCTTGCGGCTTTCTTTTGGCCTTTTGTCAATAAGGACATTCGTATTTACGCCGATCATGCAAGGTATGTCAGGAGGTCAAATCTAGAGGACCACGACATGCTGCGCCTATCCAGGCTGCTGACATTCCTATTCGGCCGTTTCAGAAAATGGCCATAGATATTATTGGCCCTTTTAAGGTCAAGTCGGCCAGAGGACATCAGTTTATCCTTACATGTGTCGATATGTGCACACGTTGGCCAGAGGCTATTCCTCTTAAGAGCATATCTACTACAGATATCGCAGATGCTCTTTGGTTGATATTTTCTCGCTTGGGGTTCCCCAGAGAAATATTGTCAGACCATGGCACTCAACTCATATCTGACACTATGTCACAGGTAATGTCTACCTTACATATTGAACGATCTCTCAGTAGTATCTACCATCCTATGTCTAATGGGTTAGTTGAGCGTCTGAATAGAACGCTCAAGACTTTGCTTGGTAAGATAACTGAAGATCATCCTCAAGATTGGGACAGGGTTTTACCCGCGGCTCTCTTTGCCTATAGAGAAGTCCCTAATGAACACACAGGATTTTCTCCCTTCGAACTTGTCTTTGGCGCGCGTCCACGCGGCCCTATGTCTTTATTACACGATCTCATCACTGCCGATGATATTAGCGATGAAACTCAATCCTCATATGAGTATGTCATTGCTCTTAGACAAAAGATCATTGAGGCATGTAAGCTAGCAACTGCTTCATCAGAAATTGCTAAAGAGAAGGCAAGGCAGTTTGCTAACAAGAATAGATGTCTACGACAACTTTGTCCAGGTGACAAAGCATTCGTCCTACTCCCCAGTAGGGAAAATAGACTTCTTATTGCATGGAAAGGTCCGTATGCAATAGTCTCTCGGATTTCCGATGTTGACTATGTGGTCGATATTGATGGAAAGCATAAAACTTTCCACATAAACATGCTTTCGGAATTTCACGAACGTCCGGACTATTTGCTGCCTATTTTCCAGGCAACGGATGATGCTCCTGCACCTCACGGTCATTATTCATCCCTGTCTGTCATACAGGATGAGGAAGCTACCTTCTCTGATGTCAACCTTCCCCTTCCAGTGGTTCCATTACATTCCACGGAATCTTGGAAAAACGTTTCTGTTTCTCCTAATCTTTCTGGTGACGAACATCGACAAGTCTCGTCGATGTTACAAACATTTCAGGATGTTCTCACTGACATTCCTGGACACACAGATGTCATAGAACATGACATAATTCTTACCGACAATAATCCAATTAGGGTTAGGCCGTATCCTATTCCTATACACTTTCAGTCGCAAGTGGAAAAGGAATTGGATGAAATGATTCAATTAAATATAATTGAACCATCGACTTCACCATATTCTTCTTCCATGGTTATTGTCCGGAAGAAGGATAAGAACATACGAATTTGCGTTGATTATCGCAAATTGAATCAGGTCACAAAGTTCGACGCTGAACCGATGCCTTTGTTAGAAGATCTACTGATTAGACTTTCTAATTCTAGATTCTTCACTAAACTTGACTTGTCTAAAGGTTATTGGCAAGTGCCTTTAGCAGAGCATGCCAAACCTCTTACTGCTTTTTCTACACCTAGGGGTCTATTTCAATGGAATGTTATGCCTTTTGGTCTCATGAACGCCCCTGCCACTTTCGTTCGCATGATGCGTCGAATTCTGTCACATCGTTCGGATGTCATCGCATACTTAGATGACATCTGTCTCTTCAGTGATACCTGGGAAGATCACTATTTAGGGTTATATGACTTACTGTCCACTCTACGTGAGAATAATTTGACAGCAAAACCTTCTAAAGCTTTTGTTGGTTTTGGTGAAATCTCTTTCCTGGGTCATCGTGTTGGTCATGGTCTCTTGAAGACAGAAGACCACAATACTTCCAAAATACTGAACATCTCTGTTCCTAAAACGAAGAAACAAGTTAGGAGTCTCTTAGGTTTAATTCAATTTTATGGGAGATTTATTCCAAATTTATCTTCGATCATGGCACCTCTCTCAACATTGTTGAAGAAAGGTTCGCCTAATCTGGTCCGTTGGTCTGAAGAATGCCAATCTTCACTAGACCAAATCAAGAATATATTTTCTTCTCCTCCCATCTTAAGATTACCTACTCTTGATAGGACTTTTGTTCTTCGGAGTGATGCTTCATCCACTGGGATTGGAGCAGCACTGATGCAAGAATATGCAAATACTCTGCATCCTGTTATGTACATTTCTAGAAAACTAAATGCGGCAGAGAGGAACTACTCGGTTTTAGACCGTGAGTTGTTAGCGATGGTTTGGTCAATTCTAAAGCTACAAAGATTCCTCCTGGGCGCACATTTCATTCTAGAGACTGATCAGAAAGCTCTTACAGCTATTCAGACTAAGAATTTGAAGAGTTCGAGATCCACTCGATATGCTATAGCTCTTCAACCTTTTCACTTCACGGTACGAGCTATCCGTGGTGCGGATAATGTGATGGCTGACATTTTGTCTAGATGCCCACATGACTCCAACTAATACTTCTGTCCTATATTTCCATATATTACAGAGTCATAACACACCTATATTTCTACAATAGATTAGCACATCTGTACTTACTTTATATGTACACACTATCGTGCTTTGTTGTCATCTTCTTCTGTTCGTTTTTTAAGATGATAGAGGAGGACTGAGTAGTTAATATAAGGGCCGTTAGTTTACTAAACAGCCACAATTATTAATAATGTATTGTACCTTATGAAGCATATTAGTTATTAATTAGCATTATATTGCTTGTACTTTCTCAGAATGTCATTGTTGAGCTGAGGACTTACCTTACTAGTATCAAGCATGACGAGTTCTAGATTGTGTACTTACCCTCGGAATACCAGAGCATATGTCCTGGATCGTCATGTAGTTTAACTTTACTATGTACTTATGTCATTACATGTCAAAGAATGTACTATTTAAATTTTCCTATCAGATTTGTACATCCATTTTTAAAGACAATATTAGAGTATGCTGTTTAATGATGATTATGGTAACTTGCATACGTATATTGTGTTTACATGCTAACGTGATGTGTGTTGGTGACACCTCCCCGATGTGAATATTTTTTGAGACATATTTATTTTTCTGTTGAGGTATATCCTCACCAGACACTCTATATTTAGCCTATGTTAGGCAATTTAATTAATTATCAGCGCATAATTCGTGCGTTTTGAGCCGCTTATCGCATGCTCTTTGATATTTAAAAAAAAAAATATGTTCCACATTTTTTTTTATCGGGAGGAGGTGGTGATATGTTGCGTGATAAATTCTCGCAACATCGTTTTATTACAATATCTATTTTATAACGCAAGGGCAACAACTGCTTGAAATTTATAGTCACTTTTCTCGGTAAGCATTTGTCTTCTCGCGTTGGTATCGAATGCAGTTAAGTTTGAGCTGTGGTCATTTTGCGCTGGACTGCGCATGACTTGTCTTGCTTCTTGGTCGATCGGTTTCCGCCCACCACTAGTGGAGTGAGCGATTTGGAATGGCGAAAGAGATGCCTCGTTGAAGAGGGGATCTCCGCTATTTTTTGTTCTGTCAGGGATGTGTAGTCCTCTTAATGGATATTTCGTTTATTCGAGATAATACCTCTAGTGTTTCCCACATGTCGGGAGGCGTGATATTTCTGTGTATTTCATGAAAGCAAGGTAAATTGACTTTTTCATTAACTCTATCGATTTTGGGTCGTGAGCGATTTCGATTCATAGCCTGTCTTCGAAAGTCGTCGTCACGAGATGTTTTCCCAGCTCACATGTCGCTGTATTGTACTGCATCGGTTGATGCAGGTCCCAAGGACCATTACTTGCTACTTTGTTAAATGAACTAGGTTTGAAAAACCTTTATTATCTAGAGGATATTTTTGAGGACATTATTTATACTTCGGCAGACGTGTCTGTCTTGCTGAAGTCAGACTAAGGAGAGTGAACTGATCTCATACATCTGGTTATCTCCTGGCTGTTATAGAAAAGGATGGAGTTTTTCACCTGACTACATTTACAGCACTATGAAATATAACATGCATCTGACTCATCATTGTAATGCTGTCTACCGTCTATTGCTGTATTGAATGTTGCTGTGATAATGACTGTTTGATGTGCCTACATATTCGCGTAACCATTTTGTCACTGTGGCGTCCACAATAAATAATGAAGAAAAACGTCAACGGCTGTTTCAAGAATCATTGACTTTATACGTCGTGAGTTTACTGACGTCCTATGTGGATTGCCCTGTTATTTTTGTATGAACATTGTTTTGACTGAACACATCTGCACACTACACAAAACCAGACATGCGGATACCATCCATCATCATATGGCATCACGCATCAGTGGGTTTTATTTTTGTTCATGCTGTGGAATCGTTTTTGTGTGTTGTTTAATAAACATAAAAACCTATCCTGTGGTCAGGATCTCTTCTTTTATAACTGTCACTGTATGTCATAACGTTGTCCCTTATTGCTTTAGGAGCATAGGAAGGAGAGAAGCAGATTGTCTTAGTAAAATAAGTCACAGTATGCTGAAGACGTGGCCCAACCACGCTTCAGAAGTCATATCTCTTCTCATTATTTAATTAGTGACTCTATTTCTCATATATTTTCACATCTTTGCATTCATACTCTGTCTGAACTCAGACATAATCTATTCTCAAATTATACCTACCTGTGACACAGTTCTCACATTACCGCATACCCCTGCATGACCAGGACAGTAGATCCACACCAACTCTTGCAGACTCGAAGCTTCTTTGAATTGTTTCCATTCATGCTGTATGAAGTGTCACTCAGCCACCTTAAGGCTGCAGTAACCGCCTCTACCTCCATTCTTATGTTGGATGTTGTTATCTTGTAAGCCCCGCTATGTTCGGCGACGATTCTGCCCTTTACCCTAGCAGAGAAGCCGCAGCCTGATTTCTCACCACGGATCACAAACCCATCTGTATACACAATGGCATCATTATCCCCAGCATGATCATCTATCAGTTAATTAATTTCCAGTTCTACTTCCCATTGTCCCAAGTTCTACACTCTTACCAAGGCTGACGATGACTTGCTGGTAGTTAATCCAGTTCTCATCTGACTGACTCCACTCTTCCCCTTTGAATATATTGTCAACTGCAATAGATGACGAACATAACTGTCACCGTTGGGTTTGCCCAAAGCATTATTTGTGCTTTAAGCAAGGTTTATATGAACGGTGATGTGGTTTTAGTCAAGTAAAAGAGTGTAGAAAAAGGGTTTAGGAAATATGAATGGATTTGGATACAGACTGTTTGTCTTAGTTGAAGGGAGATAAAATGAGTGAAGGGATACTTTGAGAGAAGGGAGGAAACTCCGCATATTACGGTTGGTGGATAAAAGTCTTGAATTAGGGTTAAGCAGATTTAGTGGGTTCTCAATTGTGGTTGAGAAAATTAGCATGTAACGATTTTGTAGTAAGCTTTAAAGAAGAGAATATGGTGTTCAGTTAAAACGTCAAAGGGAGATAACGTAGAATTAAGTCCCTTGTAGGTTTTAGTGAGTTGAGGAAAAAATACACATGGGAATAGAGTGAGAGAAGTCTAAAAGTAACAGACGATAGTTCAATGAATTCGCTTACGTTGTAAAAGCGTGAGAAATTTTTCCAGTGAGTGGAAATAAGGCCGACCAATCGTTTTAGATGGTAAACAGGGACAGATCAGCTGACGATTGACTAGAAGTCAAGGGCAGAACAGTTTAAGGCTCGCAAGTGTGCGGTCGTGTATTTCTGAAGATGAAGAAACAAGAATGTTGTGCGGTTGCCACAAGTTTGATAAGATCTGTAGAAGTTATCACAGATAGATTAGAAGTGACAAAGTAAACTCATAAGGTATATAGATAAGTTAGGAGATGCTAGTCCTAGGAAATTCGGAGGATGTGATAAAGATTAGTCAGAACAGTATGAATAAACTAAGAAGTTTCATAGTCAGAGAAAAAAATGCTATTTAAGAGAATTTGTTTTATAATGTCACTAGTGAGTGTATTCACAGGAGAGATTCAGGGAATCACCTGTAAGTATTGACCTTTTATGAATTATTATGCACTTTGATGAACATTTTCCTAATTCGCAGCAGAGAAACCACAAGACGATATGTTAGAAAAATGAGTAAATGAAATGGTACTGGGCGAGAAGTTTAATGAAGAGAAGCATTGGAATGCCCAGGATGTACCAGAGGAATAGAAATACAAAGTACTTTGCATAAAGTTGATCAGGAGTTTTGAGGCAGATTGGGCAAAATGAAATAGAACTTGAGGAAGCTAAATAAGTACTTTGAGATGAGTGTGACGCTACACTGTAATTCTGTCTTTTAACAGGCCCGATTCTGTGGTTCTAGTTTGAGTTTTCACCATTTCTCTTCACTTTGTAATTATATGGGTTTGCCTTGTTTCTTCTCATGTGAATATGTCGTGTTTGGTGTTTTTGAGTAGGTAATGTAAACGGGTTCGTTTTATGGTGGTAGGTTTAATTTTCACTCGGCCAGTTTTACTTTCTTCTCATTTTTTGCGATTCCCGTAAATTTCATTGTTTACGAAAAATCGCTATTTTCGGGCAAGCCTGTATGACGCGTCAGAAGCACGAGGCCATCACGTAATGTGACGCAATTTCCTGACACGCTGGATTTGCGTAGGTGGCCAGTATTGATTTTTTCAAGCGCTCCCATTGGTCCGAGTGAAAACTTAGGATAGGCGTAGGAGAGGAATTCGCGTGGGTGTTTTCTCTTGTATATAATGAGACAGAAAACTGGGATTCGGTCTCTATGAAGGAATACGTGTCAGCCGGAAGACTTCGTAATTATCGTCTCCATTGCGGGAAGAAAAAACGATAATCGGTATGTAACTATTTTTTAATCGTTTTACTTATTAGTGGGTTTTTCAGAAATTCGCCCGTAGGTAAAGTTTAACTTTTTAGTTTTAAAATAAACGATAGTGCCATCCATTATCATTTTTTTTTAAGAACGACGTAAATGTAACAGTGTGCTTATTCTTTCTATGGTTTTGGCAGTAGATAGGAGTGTGTGAAGTTGTGAGAAACACGTGTGCCCATATTTGTAGAATGTTATGTAAAACCACCATTTATTCCTGTATATTTTCTAATGTAATTTTATGGGGAAATCCCTGGTGTGTTCGTTAATTTTTCTGAGCCTTAAATGTGAGAAATATTGTCGGAGGGTTCAGATTTACGTTGTAAGTGAATTATGCGGCTTGGAGAAATAAATCATTCCTACAGCGAGGTTTACCTTAAATTGGAGTAAGCCAGGAAAACTCCTGTGTTAATGGGTAAAAGGAATTCCCTAGTTGTAAAGGTTGACACGTGGGTAGTCATGCGTAACGACCATGTAACATGTCAGACGGTGTCTGGGCTATTGTTTGTTTTACCTGGCAGATTTTAGTAGAAGGAGGGGGGATTTTAGTGCCACGTGAGATAGTATTATTTTAGGTATTGTTAGGCAGAACGAGAGAAAGGAGGGAAGAAGTGAGAATGAAGAGACACGTGTATAGAATTATTTTATGTATCGTATATGTTAGAGATAAGTGATTTTAGAGAGGGTGTACATTGGAAGCTGTTTCTTTTAATTTCAGCGAGTCCCGGCAATCAGTGGGGAGCGTAAATTTGCCCACGTGCAATTTACCCACGGCACAACGACATACCTCCATAGACAGTGGACTCGAGTTATCGTCAGAAGCAAAAGAAAATTAACCCACGGTCTTTTGCAGTGAGGAGCGGGAACAGGGGGTTATTTATCACACTGCCCGAGCGCATCGCTATTATAATCTCCAGCATCGACACGAGGTCGGAGACTGGTGTAATTTCACACAGCCAGAATTCAAGCCTTATTTTCCTCTAACTCCGGAGCGGGTTACAAGAGGGAAATTATTCAGCGGCAGTGAAGATTTCGACAGTAAATCAAGCACCGAATTCAGGAGCAGGGGAGAGGGTTAACATCCCTGGGTCCTGATAGTAGAGAAGAGAGTAGCGGAGACGCCGCATCATCAGCCCTCGAGTGTTAGAGAGACACTGAGATCAAGAGAGAAAGATAGAGAAGGAGGGAGAAAATAGACAGGACCAGTAGGGTCTGTTCAGTATCCATTGGACGGATAGACACTGAGTCTGCGTTCGAAAAACCAAGTCTATTATTTTAGCATTTCTTATGGTGTAGTTATCGGCGCATATCGCCTAACTAGTAGAAAGCTGTGTAGCCGTTCGTTGAGGAAGAGT
Organism: Oreohelix idahoensis; assembly: GCA_024509875.1. Lineage (NCBI taxonomy): Eukaryota > Metazoa > Mollusca > Gastropoda > Stylommatophora > Oreohelicidae > Oreohelix > Oreohelix idahoensis. Next base: position 90,216 of record JAMPIV010005432.1, read on the forward strand.
CACCAGGACTGAGACAATAGAAAGCTTATTAATGTTAGAGAGTGGAGGCTAAAGTTGACAGCCCCACAAGATCAAAGTACTTTAAAGCACTAACCATTTTTATTGTTCCTCAGCAGGGTGACAGGAAGAGTGAATGTGATTGAGGTTTTTTTTTGTTGAGGGTCTTGCTATTTAATCGTTACTTGTTTTCAGGCCGTGCAACAGTGCACGCTATCGACTGACTTGATGACGTATGATGCCATTTTTTGTGTGTTTTCCTTGTATGTAAATAAATATATACATATATGATTTACTGGATCAGCTTCTATTCTTTACTATACTTACTCTATGTTGTCTGTATAGTGGTGTTTGTGGTCGTATTTATACACCTTATCTCCTTGTATTTAAAGGAAGTCAGAGGAGGGCGAGACTATAGCCAGTCTAAAGTCACGAAGCGGCAAGGGGAGATTCAAATCCTGGTTCTATCCCTTGAGCCAATAGTCGCGTCTGTCCACAGGCATGTCATTTTCCATCTAAATTCTATTTTCTCAGACTTTCTCATACTAGGGTCTTGCTTTCATTCAGGCACACTCTATAAAATTAAAACCACTTCGTGACAAGTGGGGGCTCGTCCGGGATCATTCTGTGGATATCAATTCTGTGATCTAGATTCATAGAGTGTCTCTAGAAAGTTTTCTGAGAATAGAATTTCTTTAAATATCCCCTAGACTGAGCTATTAGAACTGCTCCAGTATAAGTTTTTCCACAGGTTACAGTCAGTTAGATTGGTGGAAATTTAGTAATTGATGGCATACTGAAATTTTTTCTTTAACAGGAAGGTAATTTCGGGTTTTTGGTAGCTTGTTAAAAATTTTTTTTTCTTTCAGGCTATTGTTCAGACTTGACGCTAGTCTGAGTCGGGTTTTTGGGACATCGGTTATAGGAGGAATACTTCCTATTACGTAACAGGTAGTCCTTCCTTTTGTTCTCCTTTCTGTCATTTTCTGTCAGTTGTGAACTTACAGCAGTTTACAGGTAAGATGGCGGATATGGCGAAGTTACGAGCTGCATGGCGTGAGGCAGCCCAGGACATGGGAATGGATAAAGAGGAGACAAAAGCCTACATGATCAGAGAAAATGATAGGCATAATCAACGGGAACTTGAGGAAAGGCAAAGGATAGCCGCCGCCGAAGCAGCGAAGGAGGAAAGGATAGCCGCCGCAGAAATTGAGGAAAGGCAAAGAATAGCCGCCGCAGAAGCGGCGAAAGAGGAGAGGGCAGCCGCCGCCGAAGCAGGGAAAGAGGAAAGGGCAGCCGCCGCATAGAGGGAACTTCGGAAATTGGAAGCACAGGAGAGGGAGAAGGCAGCAGAGATGGAATTTCGAAAATTGGAAGCCGAGAAAGAGGAAAGGCAAAGGATAGCCGCCGCCGACGCAGCGAAAGAGGAAAAGGAACTGCAGTACCGATCCTCAGAGGGCAGTTCAGCTAATGGCGATTCACCCGGAGCAGGAGCGACAGACACCTCAGGAAACGGAAGGCCCCGGATGGCAGCCATGAGCTTCCCATTTGACTCGTTCCCTAACGGGAATGAGAAGATTGACGTGTTCTTGGAGAAATTTCAAAGAATGGCAAAGGCATGTGGGTTGGATGAGAGTCTTTGGTGCCTGAAATTATCGCAATCTTTGAAAGATCATGCTTATGAAGTCTACAACAAGATGCTCGTAGATGACCAGAACAACTTTGAGGCACTGCAAAACGCTTTATTGCAAAGATTTCAGTGGACTCCACGGAAATGCCAAACCATGTTCAGGGAGAGCAGGCCGGAGAAGGGAGAGAGTTTCGCACAGTTTGCCGAGCGGGTGAGAAATTACCTAACCCGGTGGAGGGAACTGTCAGGACTGGCGAAGACTTTTGAAGGGTTGGAGGAGTTAGTTCTGTGTGAACAAGTTAAGGCAAACATGTCCCCCGACTTGAGGCGGTATCTGGCAGAGCAGGGCGCCCAGCAACTAGATCAAATTATCATGTTCGCTGAAAGGTTCCAGACAGCACAAGCCGAAGTCCTGGGACAAAAACGGAAGAACCCAGACCGGCCAACCCGAGGACATAACACCTCTCCCGACAAGCCAACTAACGGGCCGAACACCCGAGAGCCCCCTTCACCTGCTTTGAACTCTGCGAGGGTCCCCAACCCGCCTAATAAACGAGATGAGCCAAGGAGGGACCCTGCCCGGAACCACGCATCTGGTCGGCCGTGGGGCGGCAGAAATAATTATAACTCGCAGTGGAGAGCAGGGGGAAGCCGGGAAAACCCCCCGAAGAGAGTGGCCTGTTTACAAACTTCTATACCAGACTTGGAGAAGGAGCAGGATTCTCAACCTCCAAGTGACCGACCTTCCACGAGGGGAAGGGTAACGGTTAACGGGATCGAAACCGAGTGTTTGTATGATACAGGCTTAAGTTTCGAATGTCTTGTGGGCCATCATCTAGTGAAGCCCGAACAGATGACTGGAGAATTTGTGGAGATATGTGGGGTGTTGAAGGGAGATGCTCCAATGCGCCTCCCAGTAGCACAGATCGAGATAGAGTCCAAATTTGTCAGGGGCACGATCAAGGCGGCCGTAATGGAGGGACCCCTTTTTGAGGTCATTTTGGGATGTAGGTATGTGTACCTAGGGGACCCAAAGGAACCGGAAGTAGTAGCTGCAGTGGTTACTAGGGAGCAAGCCAAGAAGGAGCGGGAAAAGGAGGCCCCCACTAATCCATTACCCAAGGAATTGCAGGAGGCACAACAACAGGATCCGACACTGGAGGTCTGTTTTCAGAAGTTACCCACGTCGAAGGACCCCAAACAAAAGGGGACTTTCTTCAAGAAGGACGAGCTGATTTATCGCAGAGAAGGAGGAGAAGAGCAGGGGCATAACCAGTTGGTAGTGCCAGCCAAGTATAGGCCGCAGATTTTAGAAATGGGGCATGCGCTTCCATTTAGTGGACATATGGGGCAGGGGGCCACCATACACAGAATATCGGCCCATTATTTTTGGCCGGGGATGACGCCGGACATCATAAGATTTGTGAAATCTTGTGCTCAGTGTCAGAGAGTGGCACCTAAACACTGGACACCCCCAGTCCCGTTAGGAGAGATGCCCATCGTCGGTACCCCCTTTGAACGAGTGGCGGTTGACATAGTAGGCCCATTAGAAAGAACAAAGCGTCGGAACAGGTTCATCCTGACATTAGTCGATGTGTGCACCATGTGGGCAGAGGCCATCCCCCTGGCGGTCACCGACTCGAAGCACGTTGCAGAAGCCTTGCTGCAAATCTTTACACGACTGGGGTTTCCTCAGCAAGTACTGACAGATAATGGGTCCCAATTTCGCAGCTTGCTGATGGAGGAGATCTTCAACATTCTTAGAACCCAACACATACATACCAGTCCGTATAACCCGGCAGGAAATGGTCTCGTGGAGAGGTTCAACGGCAGCTTGATGTCGATGTTGCGCAAATTAGGGCAGGAGCGGCCAGAGGATTGGGACCTTTTTATTCCCGCCGCCCTGTTTGCTTATCGCGAAGTCCCCCAGGCTTCTACAGGCTACCCGCCAGCCACCCTATTGTTTGGGCGACCGATCAAGGACCCATTCGAGGCTCTGTTCTGGTCTTTGACAGATCGAAAGGCAGATGAGACAACGGTGTCGGCCTCCAAGTATGTTGCAGAGCTGAAGGAGCGACTACAGTTAGGTTGGAAAGTGGCCTCAGACAACCTTCGTAAGGCTCGCGCAAAACAGGCGCAGAGATACAACAAGACGGCCAAGGAAAGAGAGCTCCAGGTATGGGGAGAAGGTCTTGTTGTTGCTTCCCACTGGGGAAAACAAACTGCGCATTGGATGGCAGGGGCCTTTTGAGGTGTTAGAGAAAATCTCTAACACCAACTATAGGATCGCTATCAGGGGAAAAAGGAAGATATACCACGTAAATCTCCTTAAGAAATTTTTAGAACGAGCCCCACCATCACAAGACCACCTGTTAGCATTGGCGGTAGCTATTGAGGAAGAGGACGACCAAGAGAATTACGGGGAGTACCCCTTACACCCAACAGAGTCGTACCGAGACGTGAAATTTGGGGAAAATCTTTCAGAAGGAGCGGCGCGAGAACTCAGGACCGTATTACAACAATACACCGACGTTTTAACGGATAAACCTGGACTCACCCACCTATCGGAATTTGAGATGAAACTGAAAGACGACACCCCGGTACGGACTAAAATATATCCGGTCCCGTACGCCAAAGCTGCTGCGTTACGGGAGGAAATTGGAAAACTGCTGGCGGCAAACATCATTTCTGAAACCACATCCCCATACAGTTCGAGCGTGGTCCTATTACAAAAACCTAACGGTGAGACCCGACTGTGCATCGATTATCGATTGCTCAACACCGTGACGGAATTTCAACCGGAAGCCCTCCCCAGCCCTGCGGAACTGTTTTCCAAATTGAGCCAGGCGAAGATCTTCTCAAAAATAGACCTCAGTAAAGGCTATTATCAAATTCCGGTGAAAGAGGACGTCAGGCTGATGCTGGCTTTTAGCACTAGTGAAGGGCACTATACGTTTAACGTCATGCCATTTGGGTTACATAATGCCCCAGGTGCCTTCACACGAATGATGAGGAAGCTATTAGGGCCGTTGCAAAACCCCCACATTCATAATTTTATGGATGATATCCTCATCGCCACGGAAACGGAGGAGGAACACATAGCAACTGTCGCCTCGCTCCTCGGGAGATTGAAGGAGGCGGGGCTTACCGCCCGCCCGAGCAAATGTTTACTCGGCTTTGACACCCTAGATTTCCTAGGCCACACTATCGCTCACGGATGCATGTGGCCGCTGGACAAAAACGTGGAGAAAATAAGGAAAGCAGTTGGCCCCATCACAAAAAAGGACACGAGATCCTTTATCTCCCTGTGCGCATATTACCAAAAATTCATTCCGAATTTTAATAGCTTAACAGGGCCGTTGACCGACCTCACTCGGAAAGGTCAACCGGAAAAAATTCGGTGGACGGCAGAATGTGAGGGAGCGTACACCACTCTTAAGGAGCTGCTGACCAGTTCGCCAATACTTCGGCTCCCAGATCTAACAAAACCCTTTGTGTTAAGAGTGGACGCCAGCGCCATAGGAATTGGATCCACTCTGTTACAAGCCGACGAATCACAACAAGGTCTGTTGTTCCCAGTCTCTTATGCCAGTAGGAAACTTAATGCGGCTGAGAGAAACTACTCAACAATAGAACGAGAGTGCCTTGCATTAGTTGCTGGTATTCGCAAACACCATGAATACCTATATGGGGTCACGTTTGTAGTGCAAAGTGACCACGCTCCTTTGGCGTTTTTGGGAGCCAACAAGCACAATAATGCTAAAATCATGAGATGGGCTTTATTGTTGGGCATGTACTCGTTTTCGGTGCAATACATCCCAGGAAAGGATAATGTAGGAGCCGATTTCCTAAGCCGGCACCTAGCTCCGGAAGAGAAGGATGAAGAAGGAGTGCTCACAGACAGCTCTGTAGATAGGAATAAGGAAGGGCCAGCATAAATTCCAGAGATTTCAGTGATTTAGCACGGATTCCCGTACTTGAAAGGGGGGACTTATGTGATGCTACACTGTAATTCTGTCTTTTAACAGGCCCGATTCTGTGGTTCTAGTTTGAGTTTTCACCATTTCTCTTCACTTTGTAATTATATGGGTTTGCCTTGTTTCTTCTCATGTGAATATGTCGTATTTGGTGTTTTTGAGTAGGTAATGTAAACGGGTTCGTTTTATGGTGGTAGGTTTAATTTTCACTCGGTCAGTTTTACTTTCTTCTGATTTTTTGCGATTCCCGTAAATTTCATTGTTTACGAAAAATCGCTATTTTCGGGCAAGCCTGTATGACGCGTCAGAAGCACGAGGCCATCACGTAATGTGACGCAATTTCCTGACATGCTGGATTTGCGTAGGTGGCCAGTATTGATTTTTCCAAGCGCTCCCATTGGTCCGAGTGAAAACTTAGGATAGGCGTAGGAGAGGAATTCGCGTGGGTGTTTTCTCTTGTATATAATGAGACAGAAAACGGGGATTCGGTCTCTATGAAGAAATACGTGTCAGCCGGAAGACTTCGTAATTATCGTCTCCATTGCGGGAAGAAAAAACGATAATCGGTATGTAACTATTTTTTAATCGTTTTACTTATTAGTGGGTTTTTCAGAAATTCGCCCGTAGGTAAAGTTTAACTTTTTAGTTTTAAAATAAACGATAGTGCCATCCATTATCATTTTTGTGAAGAACGACGTAAATGTAACAGTGTGCTTATTCTTTCTATGGTTTTGGCAGTAGATAGGAGTGTGTGAAGTTGTGAGAAACACGTGTGCCCATATTTGTAGAATGTTATGTAAAACCACCATTTATTCCTGTATATTTTCTAATGTAATTTTATGGGGAAATCCCTGGTGTGTTCGTTAATTTTTCTGAGCCTTAAATGTGAGAAATATTGTCGGAGGGTTCAGATTTACGTTGTAAGTGAATTATGCGGCTTGGAGAAATAAATCATTCCTACAGCGAGGTTTACCTTAAATTGGAGTAAGCCAGGAAAACTCCTGTGTTAATGGGTAAAAGGAATTCCCTAGTTGTAAAGGTTGACACGTGGGTAGTCATGCGTAACGGCCATGTAACATGTCAGACGGTGTCTGGGCTATTGTTTGTTTTACCTGACAGATTTTAGTAGAAGGAGGGGGGATTTTAGTGCCACGTGAGATAGTATTATTTTAGACCAGAAGACAGCACTATAACCAGCGTCCTTTTCAGGACGTCCACAGCGCTCACACATTGTTCGATAGAAATATACTAAAATGGTTCGTACAAAGCCAAATGCGAAAAAGAGGAAAATCTATAGAAGCCCTCAAACGCTTGTCAGCAGCAGCAAACAAGAACCAGCAAAGAACCACGAAAGTCGGCCAGAGAGTACGATTAATCCAACTTCTAGCATCGGGGCCGGTCCCTCTCAGAAGCCGAGCAAAGCAACCATCGACACGACCGATGAACAACCCAAAGCATCGAAGACAGAAGTCAACCAGGCTCCGAAGACTGACAAAGTAACATCACCGATAAAGCACAATGTCGAGGCGGCGGCTCCAGTGTGCAGTGACCAGTCAACAGCTGCAAAACACGGCCACAAAACTTCGAAGACAGAAGATAGCAATGTTTTGAAGCCCGTCAAAGTTAAAGCACCACCAAACCAAGATATCACAGTCGAACCTCCATCACACAGCGACCAGAAAAATTCGGTAACACGAGATCAGAGGCAGACAACCAGCCAGAATGTGACTCAGTCCCGCAGACCGCATGCTCAAACTGAGACAAATGTCGGAATGAGCCAACTTCAAAAGCAAAAGAATGCCGTTCCCCACGTGGCACTGCAGGAAAGGATAATTAAGATCACCCAGACGTCAGGAAGTGAGGCCTCGCTCAGGGCCTTACCCGACGACAAAGTGATCGGTATCCTTGAGGCAATAACGGGCAGGAGAAGTATCTCTAAAGTTTCACGACACGACAACGGAGTTATAATAGCTCTAAACAACACGGAGCAGACAAACCAACTGATGGTCGAACTTGAATCCGGACACAAAGAAGTCCAGCTGCCCCACCAGATTAAAGCTACTGTGGAAATATTGAAGAAGACCAAAAAGATAGTTGTGAGAGGGATCGACAACAGCCGGTCTACACAAGAGGTCCACAGCCGCTACAAGAAGAAAACAAGAACATCAACATAACACAGGTTGAAAGATTGAAGACATGGGACAAGAAGGACACAAACCTAGTTATCCTAACTATCGAGGGGACTTCAAGACCAAGGCAACTCAACCTAGACGAGAGATGTCGAAAAACAGAAGAGTACATTCCTCCTGTTATGCAGTGCTCAAACTGCCAACAATTCTCGCACACTAAGAAAACATGCAGGAGAGAGGCAGTTTGTCGATACTGTGCGGGAAGTCACACTTACAATGAATGTCCTCATGCGAAAAATGATGATAACTATAAAGTGCGCAACTCCAACAGAACCTGCGCAAACTGTCTTGGGAACCACGGAGCAAGATACCGTGGCTGTCCGACCTTCTATGAAACAAAGGCCATACTGAAGGAATCTGTAACCAAAAACATCTCCTTCAGAGAAGCAAGAAACCGAGTGGCTTCAGGCGGCACTGGTAAACAAAAACAGCACACAAGAGCCCAGCTGATAAGACTAGCCATAGATATGCGAGACATAAAACAACAACTCAAAGTCGAGACGAACAAGCAACACAACGAAGACTCAGATGCCATAAGAGACGAAACAATAGGAGCCGTACAGAGCGCCCAGGCAATATTACAGGAAATGAAAACTATCAAACACGAGATAGAAGTCGACATCGCCAAACTCACAGAGCTAAAGGAAGAGAACGAAGAAATCCTCAAAAGAATTGAAACAGAGAGAAAGATAGCTGAGGATACCCTTACAAAAAGTAGAGAACAAAACAAAGAAACTAAAGACAAAATAAAAACCGAAATCGTGCAGGAAATACAAGGTAACTAGAAAGAAGAGAAGCAGCGGAAATAAACATAATCTTAAAAACCATAATGGAGATGCTACCAAAAATAATAGCGACAGCCTTTGAACAACACAAAACGGTAACAGACAACAAGTAGCTACAGAACAGGCAGCTAGTGGTCCTTTTCAGGAACAATCAGCTCAAGGACTCGGAAAGCGATACCAACGAAGACTAACGATAACACCCTATATACCGCAATACAACCGTTTGTAACCCGTAAGGCAGGAAAGGAACTCCATGAGAACGCCACGACACCATAAAAATACAAGCAACGACGAAGGATCCAGACAGTTAGCTAGTAGTCCTTTTCAGGGCTAATCATTTCCAGGACTAGGAAAATGATACCAGCGAAGATGTTAACACACTATATACCCCAATATAACCGTTTGCAACCCTTCAATGGGTTTTGGTTGAACAGGGTATCACAGCAAAATATTAGACCCAAAGAATGAAAAAAAAAAAGAAAGATTATTTTAGGTATTGTTAGGCAGAACGAGAGAAAGGAGGGAAGAAGTGAGAATGAAGAGACACGTGTATAGAATTATTTTATGTATCGTATATGTTAGAGATAAGTGATTTTAGAGAGGGTGTACATTGGAAGCTGTTTCTTTTAATTTCAGCGAGTCCCGGCAATCAGTGGGGAGCGTAAATTTGCCCACGTGCACTTTACCCACGGCACAAGGACATACCTCCGTTGTCAGTGGACTCGAGTTATCGTCAGAAGCAAAAGAAAATTAACCTACGGTCTTTTGCAGTGAGGAGCGGGAACGGGGAGTTATTTATCACACTGCCCGAGCGCATCGCTATTATAATCTCCAGCATCGACACGAGGTCGGAGACTGGTGTAATTTCACACAGCCAGAATTCAAGCCTTATTTTCCTCTACCTCCGGAGCGGGTTACAAGAGGGAAATTATTCAGCGGCAGTGAAGATTTCGACAGTAAATCAAGCACCGAATTCAGGAGCAGGGGAGAGGGTTAACATCCCTGGGTCCTGATAGTAGAGAAGAGAGTAGCGGAGACGCCGCATCATCAGCCCTCGAGTGTTAGAGAGACACTGTGATCAAGAGAGAAAGATAGAGAAGGAGGGAGAAAATAGACAGGACCAGTAGGGTCTGTTCAGTATCCATTGGACGGATAGACACTGAGTCTGCGTTCGAAAAACCAAGTCTATTATTTTAGCATTTCTTGTGGTGTAGTTATCGGAGCATATCGCCTAACTAGTAGAAAGCTGTGTAGCCGTTCGTTGAGGAAGAGTCACCAGGACTGAGACAATAGAAAGCTTATTAATGTTAGAGAGTGGAGGCTAAAGTTGACAGCCCCACAAGATCAAAGTACTTTAAAGCACTAACCATTTTTATTGTTCCTCAGCAGGGTGACAGGAAGAGTGAATGTGATTGATGTTTTTTTTTGTTGAGGGTCTTGCTATTTAATCGTTACTTGTTTTCAGGCCGTGCAACAGTGCACGCTATCGACTGACTTGATGACGTATGATGCCATTTTTTGTGTGTTTTCCTTGTATGTAAATAAATATATACATATATGATTTACTGAATCAGCTTCTATTCTTTACTATACTTACTCTACGTTGTCTGTATAGTGGTGTTTGTGGTCGTATTTATACACCTTATCTCCTTGTATTTAAAGGAAGTCAGAGGAGGGCGAGACTATAGCCAGTCTAAAGTCACGAAGCGGCAAGGGGAGATTCAAATCCTGGTTCTATCCCTTGAGCCAATAGTCGCGTCTGTCCACAGGCATGTCATTTTTCTATCTAAATTCTATTTTCTCAGACTTTCTCATACTAGGGTCTTGCTTTCATTCAGGCACACTCTATAAAATTAAAACCACTTCGTGACAAGTGGGGGCTCGTCCGGGATCATTCTGTGGAGATCAATTCTGTGATCTAGATTCATAGAGTGTCTCTAGAAAGTTTTCTGAGAATAGAATTTCTTTAAATATCCCCTAGACTGAGCTATTAGAACTGATCCAGTATAAGTTTTTCCACAGGTTACAGTCAGTTAGATTGGTGGAAATTTAGTAATTGATGGCATACTGAAATTTTTTCTTTAACAGGAAGGTAATTTCGGGTTTTTGGTAGCTTGTTAAAAAAAAATTTTTTCTTTCAGGTTATTGTTCAGACTTGACGCTAGTCTGAGTCGGGTTTTTGGGACATCGGTTATAGGAGGAATACTTCCTATTACGTAACAGGTAGTCCTTCCTTTTGTTCTCCTTTCTGTCATTTTCTGTCAGTTGTGAACTTAAAGCAGTTTACAGGTAAGATGGCGGATATGGCGAAGTTACGAGCTGCATGGCGTGAGGCAGCCCAGGACATGGGAATGGATAAAGAGGAGACGAAAGCCTACATGATCAGAGAAAATGATAGGCATAATCAACGGGAACTTGAGGAAAGGCAAAGGATAGCCGCCGCCGAAGCAGCGAAGGAGGAAAGGATAGCCGCCGCAGAAATTGAGGAAAGGCAAAGAATAGCCGCCGCAGAAGCAGCGAAAGAGGAGAGGGGAGCCGCCGCCGAAGCAGCGAAAGAGGAAAGGGCAGCGGAGAGACAGCACGAACTTGCCCTGCGTTCTCTGGAACTGCAGTACCGATCCTCAGAGGGCAGTTCAGCTAATGGCGATTCACCCGGAGCAGGAGCGACCGACACCTCAGGAAACGGAGGGCCCCGGATGGCAGCCATGAGCTTCCCATTTGACTCGTTCCCTAACGGGAATGAGAAGATTGACGTGTTCTTGGAGAAATTTCAAAGAATGGCAAAGGCATATAGGTTGGATGAGAGTCTTTGGTGCCTGAAATTATCACAATCTTTGAAAGGTCATGCTTATGAAGTCTACAACAAATGCTCCTAGATGACCAGAACAACTTTGAGGCACTGCGAAACGCTTTATTGCAAAGATTTCAGTGGACTCCACGGAAATGCCAAACCATGTTCAGGGAGAGCAGGCCGGAGAAGGGAGAGAGTTTCGCACAGTTTGCCGAGCGGGTGAGAAATTACCTAACCCGGTGGAGGGAACTGTCAGGACTGGCGAAGACTTTTGAAGGGTTGGAGGAGTTAGTTCTGTGTGAACAAGTTAAGGCAAACATGTCCCCCGACTTGAGGCGGTATCTGGCAGAGCAGGGCGCCCAGCAACTAGATCAAATTATCATGTTCGCTGAAAGGTTCCAGACAGCACAAGCCGAAGTCCTGGGACAAAAACGGAAGAACCCTGACCGGCCAACCCGAGGACATAACACCTCTCCCGACAAGCCAACTAACGGGCCGAACACCCGAGAGCCCCCTTCACCTGCTTTGAACTCTGCGAGGGGCCCCAACCCGCCTAATAAACGAGATGAGCCAAGGAGGGACCCTGCCCGGAACCACGCATCTGGTCGGCCGTGGGGCGGCAGAAATAATTATAACTCGCAGTGGAGAGCAGGGGGAAGCCGGGAAAACCCCCCGAAGAGAGTGGCCTGTTTACAAACTTCTATACCAGACTTGGAGAAGGAGCAGGATTCTCAACCTCCAAGTGACCGACCTTCCACGAGGGGAAGGGTAACGGTTAACGGGATCGAAACCGAGTGTTTGTATGATACAGGCTTAAGTTTCGAATGTCTTGTGGGCCATCATCTAGTGAAGCCCGAACAGATGACTGGAGAATTTGTGGAGATATGTGGGGTGTTGAAGGGAGATGCTCCAATGCGCCTCCCAGTAGCACAGATCGAGATAGAGTCCAAATTTGTCAGGGGCACGATCAAGGCGGCCGTAATGGAGGGACCCCTTTTTGAGGTCATTTTGGGATGTAGGTATGTGTACCTAGGGGACCCAAAGGAACCGGAAGTAGTAGCTGCAGTGGTTACTAGGGAGCAAGCCAAGAAGGAGCGGGAAAAGGAGGCCCCCACTAATCCATTACCCAAGGAATTGCAGGAGGCACAACAACAGGATCCGACACTGGAGGTCTGTTTTCAGAAGTTACCCACGTCGAAGGACCCCAAACAAAAGGGGACTTTCTTCAAGAAGGACGAGCTGATTTATCGCAGAGAAGGAGGAGAAGAGCAGGGGCATAACCAGTTGGTAGTGCCAGCCAAGTATAGGCCGCAGATTTTAGAAATGGGGCATGCGCTTCCATTTAGTGGACATATGGGGCAGGGGGCCACCATACACAGAATATCGGCCCATTATTTTTGGCCGGGGATGACGCCGGACATCATAAGATTTGTGAAATCTTGCGCTCAGTGTCAGAGAGTGGCACCTAAACACTGGACACCCCCAGTCCCGTTAGGAGAGATGCCCATCGTCGGTACCCCCTTTGAACGAGTGGCGGTTGACATAGTAGGCCCATTAGAAAGAACAAAGCGTCGGAACAGGTTCATCCTGACATTAGTCGATGTGTGCACCATGTGGGCAGAGGCCATCCCCCTGGCGGTCACCGACTCGAAGCACGTTGCAGAAGCCTTGCTGCAAATCTTTACACGACTGGGGTTTCCTCAGCAAGTACTGACAGATAATGGGTCCCAATTTCGCAGCTTGCTGATGGAGGAGATCTTCAACATTCTTAGGACCCAACACATACATACCAGTCCGTATAATCCGGCAGGAAATGGTCTCGTGGAGAGGTTCAACGGCAGCTTGATGTCGATGTTGCGCAAATTAGGGCAGGAGCGGCCAGAGGATTGGGACCTTTTTATTCCCGCCGCCCTGTTTGCTTATCGCGAAGTCCCCCAGGCTTCTACAGGCTACCCGCCAGCCACCCTATTGTTTGGGCGACCGATCAAGGACCCATTCGAGGCTCTGTTCTGGTCTTTGACAGATCGAAAGGCAGATGAGACAACGGTGTCGGCCTCCAAATATGTTGCAGAGCTGAAGGAGCGACTACAGTTAGGTTGGAAAGTGGCCTCAGACAACCTTCGTAAGGCTCGCGCAAAACAGGCGCAGAGATACAACAAGACGGCCAAGGAAAGAGAGCTCCAGGTAGGGGAGAAGGTCTTGTTGTTGCTTCCCACTGGGGAAAACAAACTGCGCATTGGATGGCAGGGGCCTTTTGAGGTGTTAGAGAAAATCTCTAACACCAACTATAGGATCGCTATCAGGGGAAAAAGGAAGATATACCACGTAAATCTCCTTAAGAAATTTTTAGAACGAGCCCCACCATCACAAGACCACCTGTTAGCATTGGCGGTAGCTATTGAGGAAGAGGACGACCAAGAGAATTACGGGGAGTACCCCTTACACCCAACAGAGTCGTACCGAGACGTGAAATTTGGGGAAAATCTTTCAGAAGGAGCGGCGCGAGAACTCAGGACCGTATTACAACAATACACCGACGTTTTAACGGATAAACCTGGACTCACCCACCTATCGGAATTTGAGATGAAACTGAAAGACGACACCCCGGTACGGACTAAAATATATCCGGTCCCGTACGCCAAAGCTGCTGCGTTACGGGAGGAAATTGGAAAACTGCTGGCGGCAAACATCATTTCTGAAACCACATCCCCATACAGTTCGAGCGTGGTCCTATTACAAAAACCTAACGGTGAGACCCGACTGTGCATCGATTATCGATTGCTCAACACCGTGACGGAATTTCAACCGGAAGCCCTCCCCAGCCCTGCGGAACTGTTTTCCAAATTGAGCCAGGCGAAGATCTTCTCGAAAATAGACCTCAGTAAAGGCTATTATCAAATTCCGGTGAAAGAGGACGTCAGGCTGATGCTGGCTTTTAGTACTAGTGAAGGGCACTATACGTTTAACGTCATGCCATTTGGGTTACATAATGCCCCAGGTGCCTTCACACGAATGATGAGGAAGCTATTAGGGCCGTTGCAAAACACCCACATTCATAATTTTATGGATGATATCCTCATCGCCACGGAAACGGAGGAGGAACACATAGCAACTGTCGCCTCGCTCCTCGGGAGATTGAAGGAGGCGGGGCTTACCGCCCGCCTGAGCAAATGTTTACTCGGCTTTGACACCCTAGATTTCCTAGGCCACACTATCGCTCACGGATGCATGTGGCCGCTGGACAAAAACGTGGAGAAAATAAGGAAAGCAGTTGGCCCCATCACAAAAAAGGACACGAGATCCTTTATCTCCCTGTGCGCATATTACCAAAAATTCATTCCGAATTTTAATAGCTTAACAGGGCCGTTGATCGACCTCACTCGGAAAGGTCAACCGGAAAAAATTCGGTGGACGGCAGAATGTGAGGGAGCGTACACCACTCTTAAGGTGCTGCTGACCAGTTCGCCAATACTTCGGCTCCCAGATCTAACAAAACCCTTTGTGTTAAGAGTGGACGCCAGCGCCATAGGAATTGGATCCACTCTGTTACAAGCCGACGAATCACAACAAGGTCTGTTGTTCCCAGTCTCTTATGCCAGTAGGAAACTTAATGCGGCTGAGAGAAACTACTCAACAATAGAACGAGAGTGCCTTGCATTAGTTGCTGGTATTCGCAAACACCATGAATACCTATATGGGGTCACGTTTGTAGTGCAAAGTGACCACGCTCCTTTGGCGTTTTTGGGAGCCAACAAGCACAATAATGCTAAAATCATGAGATGGGCTTTATTGTTGGGCATGTACTCGTTTTCGGTGCAATACATCCCAGGAAAGGATAATGTAGGAGCCGATTTCCTAAGCCGGCACCTAGCTCCGGAAGAGAAGGATGAAGAAGGAGTGCTCACAGACAGCTCTGTAGATAGGAATAAGGAAGGGCCAGCATAAATTCCAGAGATTTCAGTGATTTAGCACGGATTCCCGTACTTGAAAGGGGGGACTTATGTGATGCTACACTGTAATTCTGTCTTTTAACAGGCCCGATTCTGTGGTTCTAGTTTGAGTTTTCACCATTTCTCTTCACTTTGTAATTATATGGGTTTGCCTTGTTTCTTCTCATGTGAATATGTCGTGTTTGGTGTTTTTGAGTAGGTAATGTAAACGGGTTCGTTTTATGGTGGTAGGTTTAATTTTCACTCGGCCAGTTTTACTTTCTTCTGATTTTTTGCGATTCCCGTAAATTTCATTGTTTACGAAAAATCGCTATTTTCGGGCAAGCCTGTATGACGCGTCAGAAGCACGAGGCCATCACGTAATGTGACGCAATTTCCTGACACGCTGGATTTGCGTAGGTGGCCAGTATTGATTTTTCCTAGCGCTCCCATTGGTCCGAGTGAAAACTTAGGATAGGCGTAGGAGAGGAATTCGCGTGGGTGTTTTCTCTTGTATATAATGAGACAGAAAACGGGGATTCGGTCTCTATGAAGAAATACGTGTCAGCCGGAAGACTTCGTAATTATCGTCTCCATTGCGGGAAGAAAAAACGATAATCGGTATGTAACTATTTTTTAATCGTTTTACTTATTAGTGGGTTTTTCAGAAATTCGCCCGTAGGTAAAGTTTAACTTTTTAGTTTTAAAATAAACGATAGTGCCATCCATTATCATTTTTTTGAAGAACGACGTAAATGTAACAGTGTGCTTATTCTTTCTATGGTTTTGGCAGTAGATAGGAGTGTGTGAAGTTGTGAGAAACACGTGTGCCCATATTTGTAGAATGTTATGTAAAACCACCATTTATTCCTGTATATTTTCTAATGTAATTTTATGGGGAAATCCCTGGTGTGTTCGTTAATTTTTCTGAGCCTTAAATGTGAGAAATATTGTCGGAGGGTTCAGATTTACGTTGTAAGTGAATTATGCGGCTTGGAGAAATAAATCATTCCTACAGCGAGGTTTACCTTAAATTGGAGTAAGCCAGGAAAACTCCTGTGTTAATGACTAAAAGGAATTCCCTAGTTGTAAAGGTTGACACGTGGGTAGTCATGCGAAACGGCCATGTAACATGTCAGACGGTGTCTGGGCTATTGTTTGTTTTACCTGGCAGATTTTAGTAGAAGGAGGGGGGATTTTAGTGCCACGTGAGATAGTATTATTTTAGACCAGAAGACAGCACTATAACCAGCGTCCTTTTCAGGACGTCCACAGCGCTCACACATTGTTCGATAGAAATATACTAAAATGGTTCGTACAAAGCCAAATGCGAAAAAGAGGAAAATCTATAGAAGCCCTCAAACGCTTGTCAGCAGCAGCAAACAAGAACCAGCAAAGAACCACGAAAGTCGGCCAGAGAGTACGATTAATCCAACTTCTAGCATCGGGGCCGGTCCCTCTCAGAAGCCGAGCAAAGCAACCATCGACACGACCGATGAACAACCCAAAGCATCGAAGACAGAAGTCAACCAGGCTCCGAAGACTGACAAAGTAACATCACCGATAAAGCACAATGTTGAGGCGGCGGCTCCAGTGTGCAGTGACCAGTCAACAGCTGCAAAACACGGCCACAAAACTTCGAAGACAGAAGATAGCAATGTTTTGAAGCCCGTCAAAGTTAAAGCACCACCAAACCAAGATATCACAGTCGAACCTCCATCACACAGCGACCAGAAAAATTCGGTAAAACGAGATCAGAGGCAGACAACCAGCCAGAATGTGACTCAGTCCCGCAGACCGCATGCTCAAACTGAGACAAATGTCGGAATGAGCCAACTTCAAAAGCAAAAGAATGCCGTTCCCCACGTGGCACTGCAGGAAAGGATAATTAAGATCACCCAGACGTCAGGAAGTGAGGCCTCGCTCAGGGCCTTACCCGACGACAAAGTGATCGGTATCCTTGAGGCAATAACGGGCAGGAGAAGTATCTCTAAAGTTTCACGACACGACAACGGAGTTATAATAGCTCTAAACAACACGGAGCAGACAAACCAACTGATGGTCGAACTTGAATCCGGACACAAAGAAGTCCAGCTGCCCCACCAGATTAAAGCTACTGTGGAAATATTGAAGAAGACCAAAAAGATAGTTGTGAGAGGGATCGACAACAGCCGGTCTACACAAGAGGTCCACAGCCGCCTACAAGAAGAAAACAAGAACATCAACATAACACAGGTTGAAAGACTGAAGACATGGGACAAGAAGGACACAAACCTAGTTATCCTAACTATCGAGGGGACTTCAAGACCAAGGCAACTCAACCTAGACGAGAGATGTCGAAAAACAGAAGAGTACATTCCTCCTGTTATGCAGTGCTCAAACTGCCAACAATTCTCGCACACTAAGAAAACATGCAGGAGAGAGGCAGTTTGTCGATACTGTGCGGGAAGTCACACTTACAATGAATGTCCTCATGCGAAAAATGATGATAACTATAAAGTGCGCAACTCCAACAGAACCTGCGCAAACTGTCTTGGGAACCACGGAGCAAGATACCGTGGCTGTCCGACCTTCTATGAAACAAAGGCCATACTGAAGGAATCTGTAACCAAAAACATCTCCTTCAGAGAAGCAAGAAACCGAGTGGCTTCAGGCGGCACTGGTAAACAAACACAGCACACAAGAGCCCAGCTGATAAGACTAGCCACAGATATGCGAGACATAAAACAACAACTCAAAGTCGAGACGAACAAGCAACACAACGAAGACTCAGATGCCATAAGAGACGAAACAATAGGAGCCGTACAGAGCGCCCAGGCAATATTACAGGAAATGAAAACTATCAAACACGAGATAGAAGTCGACATCGCCAAACTCACAGAGCTAAAGGAAGAGAACGAAGAAATCCTCAAAAGAATTGAAACAGAGAGAAAGATAGCTGAGGATACCCTTACAAAAAGTAGAGAACAAAACAAAGAAACTAAAGACAAAATAAAAACCGAAATCGTGCAGGAAATACAAGGTAACTAGAAAGAAGAGAAGCAGCGGAAATAAACATAATCTTAAAAACCATAATGGAGATGCTACCAAAAATAATAGCGACAGCCTTTGAACAACACAAAACGGTAACAGACAACAAGTAGCTACAGAACAGGCAGCTAGTGGTCCTTTTCAGGAACAATCAGCTCAAGGACTCGGAAAGCGATACCAACGAAGACTAACGATAACACCCTATATACCGCAATACAACCGTTTGTAACCCGTAAGGCAGGAAAGGAACTCCATGAGAACGCCACGACACCATAAAAATACAAGCAACGACGAAGGATCCAGACAGTCAGCTAGTAGTCCTTTTCAGGGCTAATCATTTCCAGGACTAGGAAAATGATACCAGCGAAGATGTTAACACACTATATACCCCAATATAACCGTTTGCAACCCTTCAATGGGTTTTGGTTGAACAGGGTATCACAGCAAAATATTAGACCCAAAGAAAGAAAAAAAAAAGAAAGATTATTTTAGGTATTGTTAGGCAGAACGAGAGAAAGGAGGGAAGAAGTGAGAATGAAGAGACACGTGTATAGAATTATTTTATGTATCGTATATGCTAGAGATAAGTGATTTTAGAGAGGGTGTACATTGGAAGCTGTTTCTTTTAATTTCAGCGAGTCCCGGCAATCAGTGGGGAGCGTAAATTTGCCCACGTGCAATTTACCCACGGCACAAGGACATACCTCCGTTGTCAGTGGACTCGAGTTATCGCCAGAAGCAAAAGAAAATTAACCTACGGTCTTTTGCAGTGAGGAGCGGGAACGGGGGGTTATTTATCACACTGCCCGAGCGCATCGCTATTATAATCTCCAGCATCGACACGAGGTCGGAGCCTGGTGTAATTTCACACAGCCAGAATTCAAGCCTTATTTTCCTTTACCTCCGGAGCGGGTTACAAGAGGGAAATTATTCAGCGGCAGTGAAGATTTCGACAGTAAATCAAGCACCGAATTCAGGAGCAGGGGAGAGGGTTAACATCCCTGGGTCCTGATAGTAGAGAAGAGAGTAGCGGAGACGCCGCATCATCAGCCCTCGAGTGTTAGAGAGACACTGTGATCAAGAGAGAAAGATAGAGAAGGAGGGAGAAAATAGACAGGACCAGTAGGGTCTGTTCAGTATCCATTGGACGGATAGACACTGAGTCTGCGTTCGAAAAACCAAGTCTATTATTTTAGCATTTCTTGTGGTGTAGTTATCGGCGCATATCGCCTAACTAGTAGAAAGCTGTGTAGCCGTTCGTTGAGGAAGAGTCACTAGGACTGAGACAATAGAAAGCTTATTAATGTTAGAGAGTGGAGGCTAAAGTTGACAGCCCCACAAGATCAAAGTACTTTAAAGCACTAACCATTTTTATTGTTCCTCAGCAGGGTGACAGGAAGAGTGAATGTGATTGAGGTTTTTTTTTGTTGAGGGTCTTGCTATTTAATCGTTACTTGTTTTCAGGCCGTGCAACAGTGCACGCTATCGACTGACTTGATGACGTATGATGCCATTTTTTGTGGGTTTTCCTTGTATGTAAATAAATATATACATATATGATTTACTGGATCAGCTTCTATTCTTTACTATACTTACTCTATGTTGTCTGTATAGTGGTGTTTGTGGTCGTATTTATACACCTTATCTCCTTGTATTTAAAGGAAGTCAGAGGAGGGCGAGACTATAGCCAGTCTAAAGTCACGAAGCGGCAAGGGGAGATTCAAATCCTGGTTCTATCCCTTTAGCCAATAGTCGCGTCTGTCCACAGGCATGTCATTTTCCATCTAAATTCTATTTTCTCAGACTTTCTCATACTAGGGTCTTGCTTTCATTCAGGCACACTCTATAAAATTAAAACCACTTCGTGACAAGTGGGGGCTCGTCCGGGATCATTCTGTGGAGATCAATTCTGTGATCTAGATTCATAGAGTGTCTCTAGAAAGTTTTCTGAGAATAGAATTTCTTTAAATATCCCCTAGACTGAGCTATTAGAACTGATCCAGTATAAGTTTTTCCACAGGTTACAGTCAGTTAGATTGGTGGAAATTTAGTAATTGATGGCATACTGAAATTTTTTCTTTAACAGGAAGGTAATTTCGGGTTTTTGGTAGCTTGTTTAAAAAAAAATTTCTTTCAGGTTATTGTTCAGACTTGACGCTAGTCTGAGTCGGATTTTTGGGACATCGGTTATAGGAGGAATACTTCCTATTACGTAACAGGTAGTCCTTCCTTTTGTTCTCCTTTCTGTCATTTTCTGTCAGTTGTGAACTTACAGCAGTTTACAGGTAAGATGGCGGATATGGCGAAGTTACGAGCTGCATGGCGTGAGGCAGCCCAGGACATGGGAATGGATAAAGAGGAGACGAAAGCCTACATGATCAGAGAAAATGATAGGCATAATCAACGGGAACTTGAGGAAAGGCAAAGGATAGCCGCCGCCGAAGCAGCGAAGGAGGAAAGGATAGCCGCCGCAGAAATTGAGGAAAGGCAAAGAATAGCCGCCGCAGAAGCAGCGAAAGAGGAGAGGGCAGCCGCCGCCGAAGCAGCGAAAGAGGAAAGGGCAGCCGCCGCAGAGAGGGAACTTCGGAAATTGGAAGCACAGGAGAGGGAGAAGGCAGCAGAGATGGAATTTCGGAAATTGGAAGCCGAGAAAGAGGAAAGGCAAAGGATAGCCGCCGCCGACGCAGCGAAAGAGGAAAAGGCAGCGGAGAGACAGCACGAACTTGCCCTGCGTTCTCTGGAACTGCAGTACCGATCCTCAGAAGGCAGTTCAGCTAATGGCGATTCACCCGGAGCAGGAGCGACAGACACCTCAGGAAACGGAGGGCCCCGGATGGCAGCCATGAGCTTCCCATTTGACTCGTTCCCTAACGGGAATGAGAAGATTGACGTGTTCTTGGAGAAATTTCAAAGAATGGCAAAGGCATATGGGTTGGATGAGAGTCTTTGGTGCCTGAAATTATCGCAATCTTTGAAAGGTCATGCTTATGAAGTCTACAACAAGATGCTCCTAGATGACCAGAACAACTTTGAGGCACTGCGAAACGCTTTATTGCAAAGATTTCAGTGGACTCCACGGAAATGCCAAACCATGTTCAGGGAGAGCAGGCCGGAGAAGGGAGAGAGTTTCGCACAGTTTGCCGAGCGGGTGAGAAATTACCTAACCCGGTGGAGGGAACTGTCAGGACTGGCGAAGACTTTTGAAGGGTTGGAGGAGTTAGTTCTGTGTGAACAAGTTAAGGCAAACATGTCCCCCGACTTGAGGCGGTATCTGGCAGAGCAGGGCGCCCAGCAACTAGATCAAATTATCATGTTCGCTGAAAGGTTCCAGACAGCACAAGCCGAAGTCCTGGGACAAAAACGGAAGAACCCTGACCGGCCAACCCGAGGACATAACACCTCTCCCGACAAGCCAACTAACGGGCCGAACACCCGAGAGCCCCCTTCACCTGCTTTGAACTCTGCGAGGGGCTCCAACCCGCCTAATAAACGAGATGAGCCAAGGAGGGACCCTGCCCGGAACCACGCATCTGGTCGGCCGTGGGGCGGCAGAAAAAATTATAACTCGCAGTGGAGAGCAGGGGGAAGCCGGGAAAACCCCCCGAAGAGAGTGGCCTGTTTACAAACTTCTATACCAGACTTGGAGAAGGAGCAGGATTCTCAACCTCCAAGTGACCGACCTTCCACGAGGGGAAGGGTAACGGTTAACGGGATCAAAACCGAGTGTTTGTATGATACAGGCTTAAGTTTCGAATGTCTTGTGGGCCATCATCTAGTGAAGCCCGAACAGATGACTGGAGAATTTGTGGAGATATGTGGGGTGTTGAAGGGAGATGCTCCAATGCGCCTCCCAGTAGCACAGATCGAGATAGAGTCCAAATTTGTCAGGGGCACGATCAAGGCGGCCGTAATGGAGGGACCCCTTTTTGAGGTCATTTTGGGATGTAGGTATGTGTACCTAGGGGACCCAAAGGAACCGGAAGTAGTAGCTGCAGTGGTTACTAGGGAGCAAGCCAAGAAGGAGCGGGAAAAGGAGGCCCCCACTAATCCATTACCCAAGGAATTGCAGGAGGCACAACAACAGGATCCGACACTGGAGGTCTGTTTTCAGAAGTTACCCACGTCGAAGGACCCCAAACAAAAGGGGACTTTCTTCAAGAAGGACGAGCTGATTTATCGCAGAGAAGGAGGAGAAGAGCAGGGGCATAACCAGTTGGTAGTGCCAGCCAAGTATAGGCCGCAGATTTTAGAAATGGGGCATGCGCTTCCATTTAGTGGACATATGGGGCAGGGGGCCACCATACACAGAATATCGGCCCATTATTTTTGGCCGGGGATGACGCCGGACATCATAAGATTTGTGAAATCTTGTGCTCAGTGTCAGAGAGTGGCACCTAAACACTGGACACCCCCAGTCCCGTTAGGAGAGATGCCCATCGTCGGTACCCCCTTTGAACGAGTGGCGGTTGACATAGTAGGCCCATTAGAAAGAACAAAGCGTCGGAACAGGTTCATCCTGACATTAGTCGATGTGTGCACCATGTGGGCAGAGGCCATCCCCCTGGCGGTCACCGACTCGAAGCACGTTGCAGAAGCCTTGCTGCAAATCTTTACACGACTGGGGTTTCCTCAGCAAGTACTGACAGATAATGGGTCCCAATTTCGCAGCTTGCTGATGGAGGAGATCTTCAACATTCTTAGGACCCAACACATACATACCAGTCCGTATAACCCGGCAGGAAATGGTCTCGTGGAGAGGTTCAACGGCAGCTTGATGTCGATGTTGCGCAAATTAGGGCAGGAGCGGCCAGAGGATTGGGACCTTTTTATTCCCGCCGCCCTGTTTGCTTATCGCGAAGTCCCCCAGGCTTCTACAGGCTACCCGCCAGCCACCTTATTGTTTGGGCGACCGATCAAGGGCCCATTGGAGGCTCTGTTCTGGTCTTTGACAGATCGAAAGGCAGATGAGACAACGGCGTCGGCCTCCAAATATGTTGCAGAGCTGAAGGAGCGACTACAGTTAGGTTGGAAAGTGGCCTCAGACAACCTTCGTAAGGCTCGCGCAAAACAGGCGCAGAGATACAACAAGACGGCCAAGGAAAGAGAGCTCCAGGTAGGGGAGAAGGTCTTGTTGCTTCCCACTGGGGAAAACAAACTGCGCATTGGATGGCAGGGGCCTTTTGAGGTGTTAGAGAAAATCTCTAACACCAACTATAGGATCGCTATCAGGGGAAAAGGAAGATATACCACGTAAATCTCCTTAAGAAATTTTTAGAACGAGCTCCACCATCACAAGACCACCTGTTAGCATTGGCGGTAGCTTTTGAGGAAGAGGACGACCAAGAGAATTACGGGGAGTGCCCCTTACACCCAACAGAGTCGTACCGAGACGTGAAATTTGGGGAAAATCTTTCAGAAGGAGTGGCGCGAGAACTCAGGACCGTATTACAACAATACACCGACGATTTAACGGATGAACCTGGACTCACCCACCTATCGGAATTTGAGATGAAACTGAAAGACGACACCCCGGTACGGACTAAAATATATCCGGTCCCGTACGCCAAAGCTGCTGCGTTACGGGAGGAAATTGGAAAACTGCTGGCGGCAAACATCATTTCTGAAACCACATCCCCATACAGTTCGAGCGTGGTCCTATTACAAAAACCTAACGGTGAGACCCGACTGTGCATCTATTATCGATTGCTCAACACCGTGACGGAATTTCAACCGGAAGCCCTCCCCAGCCCTGCGGAACTGTTTTCCAAATTGAGCCAGGCGAAGATCTTCTCGAAAATAGACCTCAGTAAAGGCTATTATCAAATTCCGGTGAAAGAGGACGTCAGGCCGATGCTGGCTTTTAGCACTAGTGAAGGGCACTATACGTTTAACGTCATGCCATTTGGGTTACATAATGCCCCAGGTGCCTTCACACGAATGATGAGGAAGCTATTAGGGCCGTTGCAAAACCCCCACATTCATAATTTTATGGATGATATCCTCATCGCCACGGAAACGGAGGAGGAACACATAGCAACTGTCGCCTCGCTCCTCGGGAGATTGAAGGAGGCGGGGCTTACCGCCCGCCCGAGCAAATGTTTACTCGGCTTTGACACCCTAGATTTCCTAGGCCACACTATCGCTCACGGATGCATGTGGCCGCTGGACAAAACCGTGGAGAAAATAAGGAAAGCAGTTGGCCCCATCACAAAAAAGGACACGAGATCCTTTATCTCCATGTGCGCATATTACCAAAAATTCATTCCGAATTTTAATAGCTTAACAGGGCCGTTGACCGACGTCACTCGGAAAGGTCAACCGGAAAAAATTCGGTGGACGGCAGAATGTGAGGGAGCGTACACCACTCTTAAGGAGCTGCTGACCAGTTCGCCAATACTTCGGCTCCCAGATCTAACAAAACCCTTTGTGTTAAGAGTGGACGCCAGCACCATAGGAATTGGATCCACTCTGTTACAAGCCGACGAATCACAACAAGGTCTGTTGTTCCCAGTCTCTTATGCCAGTAGGAAACTTAATGCGGCTGAGAGAAACTACTCAACAATAGAACGAGAGTGCCTTGCATTAGTTGCTGGTATTCGCAAACACCATGAATACCTATATGGGGTCACGTTTGTAGTGCAAAGTGACCACGCTCCTTTGGCGTTTTTGGGAGCCAACAAGCACAATAATGCTAAAATCATGAGATGGGCTTTATTGTTGGGCATGTACTCGTTTTCGGTGCAATACATCCCAGGAAAGGATAATGTAGGAGCCGATTTCCTAAGCCGGCACCTAGCTCCGGAAGAGAAGGATGAAGAAGGAGTGCTCACAGACAGCTCTGTAGATAGGAATAAGGAAGGGCCAGCATAAATTCCAGAGATTTCAGTGATTTAGCACGGATTCCCGTACTTGAAAGGGAGGACTTATGTGATGCTACACTGTAATTCTGTCTTTTAACAGGCCCGATTCTGTGGTTCTAGTTTGAGTTTTCACCATTTCTTGTCACTTTGTAATTATATGGGTTTGCCTTGTTTCTTCTCATGTGAATATGTCGTGTTTGGTGTTTTTGAGTAGGTAATGTAACACCTGATTTTAATAATGAAACACCCACAACCACCTTGCCAATAACTTGCGATGAATTCACGCTGGACGAGATCAAACAAGCCGTTAAAAGATTAAAAAATTTTAAAGCTGCTGGAGTTGACGAAATTTCAGGGGAAATGATTAAAGCAGTTAATGACAACAACCTCTTGAGAATTTTAGATATTATAAATGAAGTATGGAGAGAAGAACAACCACCACAACAATGGAAAGACAGTATTATTGTAAAGTTACCGAAGAAAGGTGATCTATCAGACTGTAATAACTGGCGTGGTATATCTCTATTATCAGTACCTGGAAAATTATTATGTTGCATGATGTTAGAAAGACTTAAATTGCATGCTGACGAAAAGATCAGAGAAGAACAAGCGGGTTTCAGGCCGAAACGATCATGTATTGATCAAATATTCACACTAAGAACAATTATAGAAGAATCAGTGGAAAGGCAATCGCCACTTATTATCACCTTCGTCGATTTTCAAAAAGCCTTTGATAGTCTACACCGCCCATCATTGTGGAAGATACTTACAATCTATGGTTTTCCAACAAAATATGTGAATATAATCAAAGCGCTATATGACAATGCAAGATGTTGTGTTAGAACAAATAAAGGGAATACAGAATGGTTTACAGTAGAAACAGGGGTGAAACAAGGCTGTATTATGTCACCACTACTTTTTGGAATAGCTATTGATTGGGTTATGAGAAACTATACCCACAATGAACAATTGGGTATAAAATGGACAAATGGAAAATTCCTGGGGGACCTGGATTTCGCAGATGATGTAGCATTCTTAAGTTCAACACCAAGACAATCCCAAGAAGCAATAAATAATTTGTGTCATCTCTCGGTTAAAATTGGTCTCCAAATAAATGCCTCTAAAACTAAAGCTATGAACTTTTCTAACGAGACCTTTGATATCATCTTGAACGGGGAAAAACTACAGAAAGTTGAAAGTTTCAATTATTTAGGCAGTAAAATGACTCAGGATGGTGACACAACAAGAGAAATCCATACTAGAATTGCTTTGGCAGCTAGCGCCTTCAATAGATTATCTAACATTTGGAAATTACGATCATTGAATATACATACCAAGCTTCGTCTGTTTAATTCAAATGTTATCTCAGTGTTAACATACGGCTGTGAGAGTTGGAAAATAACAAAATCATTGGAGAACAAGCTGAATACATTCGAGAACAAATGTCTTAGAAAACTCATGAACATCAGTTGGAAAGAATTCAAGACTAATCGACAAATAAGAGAAGACTCTAGGCAGAAATATGTCTCCGACTATATAAGGAAAAGACGATGGTCATATATCGGTCATGTCCTACGAATGCAAAACAACAGAATACCACTACAGGCGCTCACTTGGGTTCCTGAGGGTAAGCGGAAAAAAGGAAGACCAAAAGAAACACTCAGAAGAACAATAATAAGAGAAGGAAGAACGTTGGGCCTAAATAATGTGCAAGAGCTAAGAGGAGTGGCGTCACAACGAACAACCTGGAGAGCACTGGTTTCTGCCTTATGCGCCGTGTTTGGCGCTTAAAGAATTTATTATTATTATTATTAATGTAAACGGGTTCGTTTTATGGTGGTAGGTTTAATTTTCACTCGGCCAGTTTTACTTTCTTCTGATTTTTTGCGATTCCCGTAAATTTCATTGTTTACGAAAAATCGCTATTTTCGGGCAAGCCTGTATGACGCGTCAGAAGCACGAGGCCATCACGTAATGTGACGCAATTTCCTGACACGCTGGATTTGCGTAGGTGGCCAGTATTGATTTTTCCTAGCGCTCCCATTGGTCCGAGTGAAAACTTAGGATAGGCGTAGGAGAGGAATTCGCGTGGGTGTTTTCTCTTGTATATAATGAGACAGAAAACGGGGATTCGGTCTCTATGAAGAAATACGTGTCAGCCGGAAGACTTCGTAATTATCGTCTCCATTGCGGGAAGAAAAAACGATAATCGGTATGTAACTATTTTTTAATCGTTTTACTTATTAGTGGGTTTTTCAGAAATTCGCCCGTAGGTAAAGTTTAACTTTTTAGTTTTAAAATAAACGATAGTGCCATCCATTATCATTTTTTTGAAGAACGACGTAAATGTAACAGTGTGCTTATTCTTTCTATGGTTTTGGCAGTAGATAGGAGTGTGTGAAGTTGTGAGAAACACGTGTGCCCATATTTGTAGAATGTTATGTAAAACCACCATTTATTCCTGTATATTTTCTAATGTAATTTTATGGGGAAATCCCTGGTGTGTTCGTTAATTTTTCTGAGCCTTAAATGTGAGAAATATTGTCGGAGGGTTCAGATTTACATTGTAAGTGAATTATGCGGCTTGGAGAAATAAATCATTCCTACAGCGAGGTTTACCTTAAATTGGAGTAAGCCAGGAAAACTCCTGTGTTAATGGGTAAAAGGAATTCCCTAGTTGTAAAGGTTGACACGTGGGTAGTCATGCGTAACGGCCATGTAACATGTCAGACGGTGTCTGGGCTATTGTTTGTTTTACCTGGCAGATTTTAGTAGAAGGAGGGGGGATTTTAGTGCCACGTGAGATAGTATTATTTTAGACCAGAAGACAGCACTATAACCAGCGTCCTTTTCAGGACGTCCACAGCGCTCACACATTGTTCGATAGAAATATACTAAAATGGTTCGTACAAAGCCAAATGCGAAAAAGAGGAAAATCTATAGAAGCCCTCAAACGCTTGTCAGCAGCAGCAAACAAGAACCAGCAAAGAACCACGAAAGTCGGCCAGAGAGTACGATTAATCCAACTTCTAGCATCGGGGCCGGTCCCTCTCAGAAGCCGAGCAAAGCAACCATCGACACGACCGATGAACAACCCAAATCATCGAAGACAGAAGTCAACCAGGCTCCGAAGACTGACAAAGTAACATCACCGATAAAGCACAATGTCGAGGCGGCGGCTCCAGTGTGCAGTGACCAGTCAACAGCTGCAAAACACGGCCACAAAACTTCGAAGACAGAAGATAGCAATGTTTTGAAACCCGTCAAAGTTAAAGCACCACCAAACCAAGATATCACAGTCGAACCTCCATCACACAGCGACCAGAAAAATTCGGTAAAACGAGATCAGAGGCAGACAACCAGCCAGAATGTGACTCAGTCCCGCAGACCGCATGCTCAAACTGAGACAAATGTCGGAATGAGCCAACTTCAAAAGCAAAAGAATGCCGTTCCCCACGTGGCACTGCAGGAAAGGATAATTAAGATCACCCAGACGTCAGGAAGTGAGGCCTCGCTCAGGGCCTTACCCGACGACAAAGTGATCGGTATCCTTGAGGCAATAACGGGCAGGAGAAGTATCTCTAAAGTTTCACGACACGACAACGGAGTTATAATAGCTCTAAACAACACGGAGCAGACAAACCAACTGATGGTCGAACTTGAATCCGGACACAAAGAAGTCCAGCTGCCCCACCAGATTAAAGCTACTGTGGAAATATTGAAGAAGACCAAAAAGATAGTTGTGAGAGGGATCGACAACAGCCGGTCTACACAAGAGGTCCACAGCCGCCTACAAGAAGAAAACAAGAACATCAACATAACACAGGTTGAAAGACTGAAGACATGGGACAAGAAGGACACAAACCTAGTTATCCTAACTATCGAGGGGACTTCAAGACCAAGGCAACTCAGCCTAGACGAGAGATGTCGAAAAACAGAAGAGTACATTCCTCCTGTTATGCAGTGCTCAAACTGCCAACAATTCTCGCACACTAAGAAAACATGCAGGAGAGAGGCAGTTTGTCGATACTGTGCGGGAAGTCACACTTACAATGAATGTCCTCATGAGAAAAATGATGATAACTATAAAGTGCGCAACTCCAACAGAACCTGCGCAAACTGTCTTGGGAACCACGGAGCAAGATACCGTGGCTGTCCGACCTTCTATGAAACAAAGGCCATACTGAGGGAATCTGTAACCAAAAACATCTCCTTCAGAGAAGCAAGAAACCGAGTTGCTTCAAGCGGCACTGGTAAACAAAAACAGCACACAAGAGCCCAGCTGATAAGACTAGCCACAGATATGCGAGACATAAAACAACAACTCAAAGTCGAGACGAACAAGCAACACAACGAAGACTCAGATGCCATAAGAGACGAAACAATAGGAGCCGTACAGAGCGCCCAGGCAATATTACAGGAAATGAAAACTATCAAACACGAGATAGAAGTCGACATCGCCAGACTCACAGAGCTAAAGGAAGAGAACGAAGAAATCCTCAAAAGAATTGAAACAGAGAGAAAGATAGCTGAGGATACCCTTACAAAAAGTAGAGAACAAAACAAAGAAACTAAAGACAAAATAAAAACCGAAATCGTGCAGGAAATACAAAGCAAACTAGAAAGAAGAGAAGCAGCGGAAATAAACATAATCTTAAAAACCATAATGGAGATGCTACCAAAAATAATAGCGACAGCCTTTGAACAACACAAAACGGTAACAGACAACAAGTAGCTACAGAACAGGCAGCTAGTGGTCCTTTTCAGGAACAATCAGCTCAAGGACTCGGAAAGCGATACCAACGAAGACTAACGATAACACCCTATATACCGCAATACAACCGTTTGTAACCCGTAAGGCAGGAAAGGAACTCCATGAGAACGCCACGACACCATAAAAATACAAGCAACGACGAAGGATCCAGACAGTCAGCTAGTAGTCCTTTTCAGGGCTAATCATTTCCAGGACTAGGAAAATGATACCAGCGAAGATGTTAACACACTATATACCCCAATATAACCGTTTGCAACCCTTCAATGGGTTTTGGTTGAACAGGGTATCACAGCAAAATATTAGACCCAAAGAAAGAAAAAAAAAAGAAAGATTATTTTAGGTATTGTTAGGCAGAACGAGAGAAAGGAGGGAAGAAGTGAGAATGAAGAGACACGTGTATAGAATTATTTTATGTATCGTATATGTTAGAGATAAGTGATTTTAGAGAGGGTGTACATTGGAAGCTGTTTCTTTTAATTTCAGCGAGTCCCGGCAATCAGTGGGGAGCGTAAATTTGCCCACGTGCAATTTACCCACGGCACAAGGACATACCTCCGTAGCCAGTGGACTCGAGTTATCGTCAGAAGCAAAAGAAAATTAACCTACGGTCTTTTGCAGTGAGGAGCGGGAACGGGGAGTTATTTATCACACTGCACGAGCGCATCGCTATTATAATCTCCAGCATCGACACGAGGTCGGAGACTGGTGTAATTTCACACAGCCAGAATTCAAGCCTTGTTTTCCTCTACCTCCGGAGCGGGTTACAAGAGGGAAATTATTCAGCGGCAGTGAAGATTTCGACAGTAAATCAAGCACCGAATTCAGGAGCAGGGGAGAGGGTTAACATCCCTGGGTCCTGATAGTAGAGAAGAGAGTAGCGGAGACGCCGCATCATCAGCCCTCGAGTGTTAGAGAGACACTGAGATCAAGAGAGAAAGATAGAGAAGGAGGGAGAAAATAGACAGGACCAGTAGGGTCTGTTCAGTATCCATTGGACGGATAGACACTGAGTCTGCGTTCGAAAAACCAAGTCTATTATTTTAGCATTTCTTGTGGTGTAGTTATCGGCGCATATCGCCTAACTAGTAGAAAGCTGTGTAGCCGTTCGTTGAGGAAGAGTCACCAGGACTGAGACAATAGAAAGCTTATTAATGTTAGAGAGTGGAGGCTAAAGTTGACAGCCCCACAAGATCAAAGTACTTTAAAGCACTAACCATTTTTATTGTTCCTTAGCAGGGTGACAGGAAGAGTGAACGTGATTGAGGTTTTTTTTTTTTGTTGAGGGTCTTGCTATTTAATCGTTACTTGTTTTCAGGCCGTGCAACAGTGCACGCTATCGACTGACTTGATGACGTATGATGCCATTTTTTGTGGGTTTTCCTTGTATGTAAATAAATATATACATATATGATTTACTGGATCAGCTTCTATTCTTTACTATACTTACTCTATGTTGTCTGTATAGTGGTGTTTGTGGTCGTATTTATACACCTTATCTCCTTGTACTTAAAGGAAGTCAGAGGAGGGCGAGACTATAGCCAGTCTAAAGTCACGAAGCGGCAAGGGGAGATTCAAATCCTGGTTCTATCCCTTGAGCCAATAGTCGCGTCTGTCCACAGGCATGTCATTTTCCATCTAAATTCTATTTTCTCAGACTTTCTCATACTAGGGTCTTGCTTTCATTCAGGCACACTCTATAAAATTAAAACCACTTCGTGACAATGAGATAAACACAAAAGGGATTAAATGCCTGCATATTTTTGAGATACAGAATGTATACTTGAGGTAACTATGATATGACTGCAGGTGTGCTCTATATGAAGAATTACCTGCATCTTTGAAATATATTTATATTACATGTAAATAAATACGGATTTTGTAAGAGAACAAACAAATGCTTGAGTTGATCCATGAAGGATTGTTGTTGAATGCCTGATCATCAATCTATAATAAAATCACTGTACGATCATTCACGGAATAACAACCAAGAAGGGTACGAACGAGCCAAGGGTTGAAAGTAAGAAGGAAAGTATTTCATCCAAGAATTGTCAACTCTGGCGGAGAGGGCCAGTACCAAACACTACTAACTTAAAACTTGGAAGATATACAAGGAAACTGGTGTGAGTCACAAAACTAGGCCTGCCATCTGTCGCCTAGTAATATAAGACTCACGTACGGTTACATGGTATAATTGGTGCCGTAACTAGTCTTCAAATAGACATGGCAGCGGTCACACATATGCTAATTGGTGTCTTAACCAGTCCACCCTCGGTTACACACATATGCTAATTTTTGCCTTTGGACCAGTTCTCGGACCACCACACCGACTTCGTCACAATAACCATGGAGGAGTTCGGTTACTCGTTTTATATAAAACATCGTTGTTAAAATGGTTTCACAGTACTATATCCACATTAAAAATGTGCGAACAGCGCGACTCAGAGCTCAGTTTTTTTTTTCCGGATCTGTGATGCTATTTTCGTTTGTTTCAGTTTATTGTTTACGATGGGTTTTCTAGTATCCATAAACTAATTGAAAATACAATGATTATTATTATTATTATTTTATTTTTAGTATGGTACACAGAGACTGTGATGCATAAACCGCCGAGTGTAATGGGATTGATGATGATGTTTGCACCGGTCCAATGCTTATGACTGTGCTCTCTTGGTCATAGTTTTTTCCTTCTTCCAATGTTATTGATACCGAATTGCTGCCTTGAAGTTCACCATCGGGAGATGGATAGGCCACGGGGGGTAACCAAGATTAAAAACACAACCCGGCCTGCCGAAGACGGAGTGTGTCAGCTACTGCTAACACTGGGGAAAATTAGGGCACTCACACACATTTATAGGATGTAGTCATATGATAATCTCGACCATAACCAGGGAGGAGTGTAGCCAGACCTCCAGCCGCAACATGGCCCACCTAAGCAACCAGTGCCTCTGCTTAACCTAACCGTCGCGGGAAGGCACAGTAATGCAACTCACAGTTATAAATGTCCACGTGGAACTAGGATCCAGACTCCTGAACACATTATCCAAAACTGCCCAGCCCACAATGACTAATCCTGGCTCCACGTGAACATTCATTAGAGAAAGACCACACAACGCGCTTACTGGTCGTTATGGATACACTTACTTATTTACTTAGTCGTTGCTCTTCGACCGTGAGGCGTAGAGTTTGGAAGAGAGAGAGAGAGCGCCATACTATCCTA
Source organism: Oreohelix idahoensis (assembly GCA_024509875.1). Taxonomy (NCBI): domain Eukaryota; kingdom Metazoa; phylum Mollusca; class Gastropoda; order Stylommatophora; family Oreohelicidae; genus Oreohelix; species Oreohelix idahoensis. The sequence continues at coordinate 123,395 of JAMPIV010005432.1, forward strand.
TCGGCTGTCTTCCTCCTAGCCTTGTTCCATTCTAGTCCTCGGTCCTTCAGAGATTGTCTAATGTTGTCCTCCCAGCGGACTCTGGGTCGTCTAGCTCGTTATGGATATATTTATGTGTAATGTTTTTTTAGAATTTGGCTCATCGTTGGGGATTCAAGGATTATTTATTACCGTCATAACCTGTCGTGTGATTTTTCGTGAAGCAAAAGCAGTAAATAAAACATAGGTAAAACGAAATAAACTAGTATATTTTAGAGGTATTTTTCACAAGAAGAGTGTTTCAAAAAAATAATGTAGCATCACGCCACACTGCGTAATATCATGCTGTAGGGTCTAGATGTATTTAAAATTATTGATGGCCTCAGAGTTCTAGACATTAATTGAAAAGCCAGCGAAACGTTCCGATAATCTCGAAGTATAGTTACGGTATATACCTAGTGATTTATACTTGATTTCTTTGCAAGCAACGGACAAGCGGCAATAAAGTTTACTTTAAAAAAAAAAAAAAAAAAAAAAAAAAAATTGGAACATTTTTGTAGCAATAAAAAATATTAACGTAGCTGTTGGGATTTCGTGGTTTCATCTTTGAACGTAAAAATTACAAAATACATTAAGCACATCGCCACCGTGTGTAGAGTTGGAAAAAGACTTATAAAGTGGTACTTTTTTTATCCTCAGACCACACCACACAAACGAGATAAATTTTTAAACGGGTGCATTATACATCACCAAAAAAAAAAAAAAAAAAGTAGAAAACGGTCTTGTCTGGCTCCACGAAAAGGTTGGCTTGACATCAATCACGTAGGCTTACAGATAGACTCTTTTTTGCAGGTGTCGGTTGCATTGCTATTACAACAATCTAACCTTTAGAGTTCTACTTCTTTCAGCATTCCGAGTTCTTGAATTCTTGAGGTTTTTTGAGTTCTTGTCTCAAACATAACCCTTCTTTACTTCACACTGTCTTTGAGTGCCTCCTGAAGTACATGGGGCTTGACATAAGTCTTGGGCCTGACCATGAAGGACATGTCACAGAGAGCTGAAATTTTGTATAGTGTTTATTCTTTTTCAATATAGCCACCGTCTGAATTGACACACTTCTGCCATCTCTGCTTGACCTTGAAAAGACCTTGGGAGTAGAACACCCTATTTTTCAAACTAAACCAGTCATCACATGCCAGTATAACTTCTTCATCGCTGTCAAAATGATTTTCTTTTAGCTGGTTTTTAAGATTTGGGAATAGAAACAAGTCTGATGGAGCCAAATCTGGAGAATATGGTTGGTGTGGAAGAATTTCAATATTCAAATCGTTGGCTGCTAGCTGCACAAGCCGTGCTTTGTGAGAGGGCGCGTTGTCTTGAAGCAAAGGAAGATTTTGAGTGCGCGTTATCCCTCGTTTCCTGGTCACAACCTTTCTTAGTTTGGTGAGAAGATCTGCATAGTACTGTCCATTAACTGTGTTGCCACGAGGCAGATAATCTTTCAACAGGACACCTTTGGCGTCCCAAAAAACAGTCAGAATCACTTTTCCTGCAGATTTCTGCGCTCTCGGCTTGACAGGTGTTGGGGAGCCCGGGGTTTTCCAGTGCATGCTGGCAATTTTGGATTCGGGGTCATAATGGTGTACCCAAGCCTCATCTACTGTCACCATGGTCTCCAAAAAGTTTTTTGACTGACACTTTTTGAGCAACTGTTGACAGCAATTTACCCTCGTTTGCTTCTGTTCACGTGTCAACAGTCACGGAACCCAGCGTGCACACACTTTTCTCATGTTCAGTCTTTTGTGTAAAATTCTATAAACTGTTCTTTCATTCAGTTTTACTCTACTAGCTATCTCCACAATTGTCATTTTTCGATCCTGGTCAATGATTTTCTTCACTCTTGTTGCATTTTCATCGTTGCACTCTGAGGCTGGTCTACCAAGATCTTGGCAGATCAGCAACATTTGAGCGGCCGCACTTAAACTGTTGACACCAGGTTTTTACCGAAGTATATGAAGGACAAGAATCACGAAACACTGGTTCCATCTCCCTGTGTATTTCTGTAGGTGTTTTCCCCTGAAACATCAGAAATTTTATCACAGCTCTGGCCTCCTTCTTTTCCATTGTTTTGTCAAATCTTTGTAGCAGCAGATCCGGTCAATAGGGTACATTGCGCCGTGCACTGCAGCGGGAAAACCCATTGAAGAAACAAACGCGTATTTCACACATTCAGTGCAAATATAATGAACTTTAAATGTGCCGAGTTTCATCTTCCTCCTGTGACTCCTTCATGGTCAGGCCCAAGACTTATGTCAAGCCCCTTGTATAATACACCTTTAAAATGCGAAACTATACATGTACGATCAGAAGAAAATAAAGTTTGATGGCGGTAAGGTGATCACGTGTTGTTGTATGTACCGTGAACTTTATGTGCACGCGTGAAGAGAACATAGTGCAGCTTAAATATATACGTATAACACTGCACTTCCATGCCTATCGTCTGAACTCTTACGCTACCACAGTTACAATTTAATGGAAGAGAAAGTGTTTTTGTGTTGGAGATTTCACATTTATTTTTGCAGTTTCTAGATCAGCGTTTCTCAAACGATTTGGTCTCCTTACCTTTACATTCTTAATAATTATTAAGAACCCCAAAGAGCTTTTACTAATATGGGTAATATCTATCGATTTTTACCGTATTAGAAGTTAAAACTGAGAAAATTAGACAACAAAAAGTACTTACTTCTTGTTGTGATTCCTCGCAGACGCAAGGAAAACTTCGGGATTAAATTTAAAAAAAAGAAAGATTTAATCGACGATAATGAGGTTACAGAGATTATAGCGGGTATAACCGAAGATAGTTAGTAAGAGCACAGTAGAAGTACTGAGAAAAAACTGAATTATTCTCTGAAAACGCACATATTTTTTTCCCTAAACCTACCACTTTAGAAGCTTCAAGAAAACAAAAGTATACACAAGCAAACATTCCATTTGCCGTCAGAGCGATGATATCATCACACGTCATGTAGCCTCTGGGAAAACTTCACTGTACACTCCTGAGAGAAAGAGAGTAAAAAAGGCAAATAGCGTCTTTTTCTTCTTTGGTCCTTGATCGGTGGCTGACAAAGCAATCAATGACCATCACGCGTGGTGGCGTCTTGTAGGGCAGCAACAAATTGTCTCCACTTTGCTCAGTTGATAGCCATCCTTCGTGTGGTTCCCCAGCTCTGGTTCATGCTTAGCATCTCCGCCTCCACAGTTCTCCGCCAGGTGGCTTTTGGCTGTCCTTGCTTTCGCTTTCCTTCTGGAGTCCATAGCATGATAGTTCTGGTGATGATGTCAGGGTCTCTTCTGAGGATGTGGCCAACCCAAATTCTAGCGTCTACCCGCTAAGATGGTGCTCATGTCCTCTTGGTGGCTCCGAGTTAGCAATTCTTGGTTGGTGATAGTGTTCGGCCAGAAAATCCGAAGAAAATAACGTATTAGATTATGAAAATAATTTTGACCTCGCGGATCCCCTGAAAGGGTCTCGTGGAACCCCCCAGGGGTCTATGGACCACACTTTGAGAACCGCGGTGCTAGACAGTACATGAAAAAACTTCTAGTAACATCATTCCTGTTGCGCCTCTTTTTGCGCACCGCAATGTGTTCATGATTTGTAACCATCGCGGTGCTCAACGAGAACGTCGCTATATTGAAATGACGTCAAATAATATAATTACGTAGACGCGCGTGCAGAGTAACGACAGTTATCTTTTGGCAGTGTCTCCAGCCGGAATGGCTGCTTTTGTATGAGCTCTCGCCGATGTGTTTAATGTCCGCTGAGGTGTCTACATATATGGAAGATATTCCATTATATGAGTGCCAGAGACGTATATGTGCCAACAGGAAAATATCCTATTGCTTATAGCCTGATAACTGATGATGGTGTTCTAAAGAATTAATTCGCGGACTTAGACTTTACAGACGGCACAGTTTATCCGTTACTTCATGAACTTTGATGGCCCAGTGTAGTTGGCCTGTGTCCAAATTATAATCATGAATCATTATGCTCATGTGGAGCTGCGTGTTGTGAAATGTGAGAATAAATTATAAAGAATCGTTAGCAGGAGTGAGCTACAGTTATTTAACGAGTTGCTGTTGTCGTTTCCATTGGACTTTTGAATCGTTGTTACCCTAGATGTTACTTGACTAATATTGTCATCACTTTCAAACACCAATATAAGAGAATGGAACGCAACAATACCTTTGGATGCAAAACTGTCAAGATAAATTTTGTGTTATTTAGTATTATTAGATGGAAGGGCGAAACATAATGAGTCACCCCCGTAGATCCAGCAGATATATGAGACAAGGTTACACGATAATCGAGACCATTATATTGACAGCGAAAGGCAGAATGAGATTTTGTCAGTATAAGTCAAACGTCTTTTTGACAGATGACATAGAATTTTGGTATGGAAAAAGCGTCAACAGAATCATAGATGCATAAAAGAAGTTTATTTATATATCAGAGCAGCAGAAATCCTATTGGTAGCAACCGTTTAGAGTCGGTGAACAAAAAAAAAAAATAATAATAATAAAGAAAGAACGAAAGAGATAGAGAGAGAAAGAGATAGAGAGAGACAGAGAGTGAGTCATATCGCACACGTCTAAGTTCATTCACATGTAAATACATGTGATATGACAATGTCTATATGTATATACATATACCTCGTGTATATATATATATATATATATATATATATATATATATATATATATATATATATATATTGTATATATATATATATATATATATATATATATATATATATATATATATATATATATATATATATATATATATATATATATATATATATATATATGAATGAGAATATTTTAGCATTTTGTTGTTGTTGTTTTTTTTTTTTAATCACAATGCACAGCTTGCTTTCCCATTTTACCTGAGCCTGAAGATCAGCTCATGTGACTCACGCATGTATCTGGATTTATTCTTTGACGTTAAAAGTGTCAGACAGGGTTGCCCATAGGCAATAATCTTCGGTCTACTTCAAACAATAGGTGTATGATTACACTTTTCCATCTTCTCTGCATCCTGTCTAATGGTAAGATCTCGTACAATGGTATTAAGGAACCGTCTTAGAGAAGCACATTAAAAACTGGGTGGGGATAGGGGAAGGGTTGAATTGAAAGTTTTAGCCAAGCAGACCTTCCTTAGACAAAAACAAATATTATAGACGAAGGCTTCATAACATGTTGTGCCATGGACCCTTTTAATGGTCCGGTAAAAGTTACGGATCTTTGATTGTCTGTGAAGGATATGGACCCCTTTGCTTGCCCGGTGAAGGCTACGCACCACTTTGACTGTTCGGTTAAAGCTACGGACCCCTTTGACTGTTCGGTGAAAGCTACGGACCCCTTTGACTGTTCGGTGAAAGCTACGGACCCCTTTGATTGTTCAGTGAAGGATATGGGCCCCTTTCAATGTTCGGTGATGGTTACGGACCCCTTTCAATGTTCAATGAAGGCTAAGGAACCTTTCTTATAAAAAGTGCACATACGGGCATAATTATTTTTTTAAAAATGTACATACAAATAATACATTTTATTACAAATACACAGCTTACATGTAGTCATGCTCAAATATGAATACAATCTGTATAAGAGATGTATTTAGTTGAATGCAAAAATCTATGATAATTCCCCGAGTAAACTTAAAGACATAATATAAAATAACAAAAATTTATGTTAATTCAGTTTAACATTTTAAACCTGGGACCCCCTAGAGTCCACTCATCGACCTCAAAGGAGCCAGTGGACGACAGGTTAAGAAACCAATTATAGACTTTAGCTGTAATGATAATAAATTAGAAAGCAAAGCGATTAGTTATTTCTACGACGGTAAGTCGCTGGCGTTCGTTTGGTAAGACTTGCAAGCCAGATGCTTGGGCGTATTAAGAGCATTGTCGTTTTCGTATATTCCTGTCCCATATTACATAAAACACTTCTTCTTCTTCGTACACTCTCAGAAGTCAGCTTGAATATTTTCAAAGACAGCAGTAGTCAGCTTGAGGTTATTAGCATCTGTCGCGAGAGGGTTGAGATGTTATTAAAATATAAGATATCCTGGACAAAAAGTTGTATCAGGTGATACCAGGATAGGGCCAGATAAGAGTCTGGTCTTATACGTAATACCCCCTTCTCTGAAAAGAGTAAGGGTGTATGGATATCAAAGGTAGGGTCAAGCTGTATAAGTTTCCAGGTAGGATGTTATTGTATTATCCTGGATCCCTATGGGCTCCCTCTCAAGATCCTCCCTTGATTATTATATTATTATTATTATTATTGACTCTGCTAGGGGATATTAATAAAATTATTTCCAACAAGAACATGAACTCAACTTTAATAAGTAAGTAAGTCTGTTGGTAAATATTCACAATTTATTTAGCCTATACCGTTTCTTTTTTCGGTCTGGAAAGTTTGAAATGAAATCAAATTTATTTACAACAATAAATCAATAAACATTGAAAATAATTGACAATATCAAAAGTCATTCAATTGTTGAAGGTTATCAACTGGATTAATTATCTCCTTTTAAAGAACATTGATATGATAATAATGAGTTTTGTCGCTATTTCTTGACTGTGAAGCTAGTAATGGGTAAATTTATGTCCACACTTTTCACCATTCACTGTATGTTTAATTACATCTTGTCTTTTAGTATAGGGGTATAATCTGGATACGCTGATCAGTGGCTTTGTTTTGCCACTTATCTTGTGTTTAGAGATCTGTTACTCTCCTGCCATGGACGAACACATATTTTGAATTTCTCCAGGCGGTGGAAGCTGGGTATCTGGCCCTGTTAACCACAAGGGCACTTGCACCACAGAGTCCAGCAGAGGTGGATGATTCTATAAAGTTTTTGTTTTGTAGTTGTCAGGATAGAACCTGAAACAAAAATAAACGTAACCCCTATATGGTCCATCACTATTCCATTATTACAATGGGCATCCAGTTCACCGTGACTACACTTTCCTTTTAAATCCTTAGTTAGATCCATTTGTCCATGCTACGCCTCCATACAATGATTTGGTCTAATATAAAATGCTAAGTAATACCTTGATCAATACATTAAAACAATTTCTGTCATTCTTCCTTATGTTCCTGGTATGTGTCTTTGTCGTAAATTTATTTAGAGAGAAAGAGTCTTAGAAATAGTGGTCCGGTTTAGAGTGTAGAATGATGGTGAAAAAGCTCAGTGATAGAAATGTAGAGAGTAAATAGTTGCTTCACAGAGTGCTGGAGGAGAGTAAAGACAGACTTATTTACGACAAATCGTTTCTCTCAATCTACTCTTCAGGCTCACCTGGTCAAACAATTATTTGCCAGTTTCCAGACACACATCTGCGCTCACACCGATTTGGTGCTTCAATCACACAGACGACGTGGATACAAACTATATTAAACAAATAGGGGAAATTTTGGGCTTTGGGTATTCCAACACAGTAACGATTAAGTTTATGTTGTTTATTAAAGTTAAAAAAAAACAATCACTACAATAATCATGTGTTTACAGCAAGAATTATCAAAATTACAGAAAATGCAAATAACAAGGTAGGGAGGGGGTGAAGAAGATTGGTATCGACTAAGCCCGTCCCGCTTATTAGACAAAGATAAACCCAGTCCAAAGATAGATAGTTATCAGGAACATAGGTAAGTTAACCTAACAGTGAAGTTAATTACTCTGAAAGAGGTGTTTCAAAATTAGGTATGGGTGGTAGAAAGAATCCTGTTCTTCCCAATTGTTCTTCCCTTTACTAAGCAAATAAAAAGGAGGGGTTTTTAAACAGAGTTAACAAATTATCAACTAGCCCACTTAAAGGAGGGGTTTTTAAACAGAGTTAACAAATTATCAACTATCCCACTTAAAGGAACAATGCAGGGTATACATAAAATTATATTACCAAGTAAGCATGTTAACAAAATGGTTACAAAAAAAGATTAAATTTCCTGTCATTCATACACGCGCGTGAGGATCCACACTCATATATTCACACACTTACTGATTACAGCATCAGACAATCCAATAGAATTATATAAACAGCAATTACACTCTTGATACATGAAAAGGTCTGGTACTTCCGTGTCCCGCCCCAGATGTTGCGAGGTTTGCTGATAGCAACTATTCTCACTTATCGCCGGACTTGAAGCCTAAGAGTTATTGTGTTTTATTATATAAAAGGAGCCTATGGGATGGCACTGACACAGTTCGACACAGGGGTGAAAATGAAGTGGTCTCTTTAATCTTCCGCTATGGTAAAATTCCTTCAATGCGTGATGGTAGTAACTGACCGGTAAGTTTATTAATCCAGTGAGGAAAAACTTAAGCCGTCACAGTTCAGGAAAATATGTACTCTCTCACAGTAGGGCAGTAAATCAAGTATCGCTACTGGCACGGTTCAACTTCCAGTTTATCTTACAGATTTGTAATATTAAAATGATGATTGTTCTTTAAATAGTCTTGGGTAGGCTTTCTTTCAAGTAATTATGATAGCTAGGTTGCATCGAACCGCCACAAGATTAAATTTAAAAATGTTTCATCAATATGTCTGGAAGTTTTTAAGACGATTTCTTTATTGCTGGGATTGCAAAGGTTACGATCACTCTGAATGAAAGAAAAAGACATGTAATATACCAAAACATCAAATAACATTCTAAAGCGCGATGAATTTCCCGTTTAGACTATTTATAAATATATATATATATATATATATATATATATATATATATATATATATATATATATATATATATATATATATATATATATATATATATATATATATATATATATATATATATATATATTCGCGTATTTAATTATGTATTTAATAAACACTGCGCGAGTTCTAATGGTTAAAACACGCATCTATAAATATAGGACTTAACTAAATTTATTAATTATAAATTTCTTTGCGACTTTAAAAGTTAATTAAAGCATTTCAGCCTCTATTATCTTTTTTGGAAATAATATAGCAGATATCATTACATTTACAACTGGAACTATTGAGATGGTTTAATTTAATAGATTTAAATTAACACAAAATCCAGTGAAATAGAATGAATGAACTAGACCACTGATCACTTTACACAATATATATTTTACCGTTTTGCACAGAAATAGAATTCACTGCAAATATATATAAAAATCAAGGGGATAATCTAGTAGGATTTTAAATATAGCTAGTGCTTCTGTAAAGGTCTGGCCAACGAGTGATAAAGTGTATTTCTACGTGGTCTGTATATATCTAACTTAATTGTAAGATGAGTGGGACATGAGAAAATTGACACCTTTTTTGATGCCACGAAACTTTTGGGGTTCTGACCGCCAGACTAAAGAAAGATGCCGTCCCTGGTCTTCGTATCTCCGTTCGCTGCGCGATCGGTTCTGTGTTTAACACCGAGATGCGAAATACCTGCAGGAACTTGCGTCGCTCGTTTCAGGGACCACTACTGTCTTTGATCGTGGCGCTAGTTTTCCTGAAATCCCCCAGTCCGTGTCTTTGATCGTGGTCGCTACTATCTGTTTGATTCTGGCGCCGCCCCCTCTGGGCAAGTTAATGAAAATACTGCATATGATTGCTCAAGAGATGTCCATGGGCGTGATTTAATCTCTCCTTAAATCAATGCGATGACCAGAATGAACGATAGGTAAACTGTCCACATATTAATCAGCAAACGTGTGGAACGGTTGCATAGCTAATGAGTCCAGGTGAAAAGGAAAATCCAGTTTGACGAAAGGTTACAATATTCGGGGGCACTGATGCTATACGAAGGGGTCGTTACAAAGGGTCGTACTATATCACCCAACGCTTCAGGGGTACCGATGTTATGAGAGGGTTCTACCATCATCTAACAAATTCAGGGACGGATGAGTTGTCTGTCACAGTCCCATTCCAACAAGAAATAATTCTTTAAATGCTTTTCCAAACCTACAGACACACTTTTGCCATCATTCGCAATTTATTTTGAATATACACAGGCGGGTAAGTCCTTCAGAAATTACACAATGGTTGCAGAAACACGTCTACACACTTACCAACACACTGTAGTGAATCAATAGCAATACATATAATTATATATATATATATATATATATATATATATATATATATATATATATATATATATATATATATATTCTTTCTTACCCTCAGGCACACACAGACGAGCTGTTAATGGGCATCTATGGTCTGCTCTTCAGATGCAGTTGGCAAAGGCACACTTCATTAACAATTTTACCGCTTCTTCTGCTCGCTGTGCTTTTCAAATCTTATGGCCTCAATTTAGCAAGAGCAAGGTCTATTTATACTAGCACATCCTGCGTATCGGAACGCAGGGGGGCTAAAGTGATATTGCGAATCTCAAAAGGAGGCATAATTTGTCTCTCTGTTCAATTATGAAAAACTATTTTCCCAATTATCTTTCTTATTTCTGGAGCGATTGTATTCATCCAAAGCTTAAATTATACCCTGAATTATTCTTTATCTATCTATCTAATAATCTTTTAGTCTCCTAAGTGCATTTTATTTTATGCATACTTTAAACAGCTAAATTAGGGACTAACCTGATGTGTCGAGGCCTTTCCACTCGATTTTTCTCTCTTAATAAACTACTTTTCGAGGAATTCTTTACACCTACCTCTAAAGTAACATTCCTGTTGTTGAATTATAGACCTCTTCCCAGTGGTACTTCTTTCCTACTTATGTAATTAAATGGCATCCTTCACTCGGTTGCACGGATTGAGACTCCATGTTAAGCCTAGTACGTTTCAGTAAACACGCGAATAAGGAAGTCTTTCCATTGGCCAATGTATCATACAGTTCTTACAATGTATGGCGCGCGGTGTGGTCAGAGTTACTCAGAATTATACAGAAGGCCGTGTTGTGAAACACAACGGGCTGATCACCCGTTTGCCAGTCACTTCGATTACGGAAACAACAGCAAATGGATTGATTTGCCGTTGCCCTAAAGACGCCAATAGGCGTGATGGGAAACAATGGCGAAGAAAACCTATCTGCTGTTGCCCTAAGATGCCACTAGGCGTAATGGCCACTGACTGCTTTGACGGTCGGTGGCTAAGGACGGAAGAAGAAGAAGAAGAAGTGTTGTGAAACAGGCTAACTCACGACAGCATCTCCATAAAGCTTTTCCACGAATGGTACTGTTGACGGCCATATGTGATTTCTCTTGCCATCATATGTTGGACATCTTTGAAGCAGATTTTCAGCAGCCATTTTATCATTGCCACAGTTGCACTTATCGGTAGTTCCTTACACTTATCGGTAGTTCTTTACACTTATCGGTAGTTCCTTACATTTATCGGTAGTTCTTATCTTTAGCTTGTTCAATAGATGGTATCCCAATCTGTTGTAGCCCATGCGGAGTTTGAAGTTTATCATTTGTTCTCTTCTGTTGAGCTGGTAGTATGCATCATTTTGTGTGTGACCTGGATGCCCTGCATCCCATGTGTTTCTGCATCTGATTCTGATAAAATTCTTTGCCTCCTCGAAAGTTATGCTTGCATCAGGGTGAAGTAGATGCAAGACCTTCCTTTGCCAATCTGTCAACCTCTTCATTGCCGGGGATGTTACAATGAGATGAGATCCATTGGATCACAGCTTTTTTGAATCGTTGACATAGTTTGTGGAGCACTACTCTTAGGTCATCCAGGTCTGCATTCTTGTGGCTTTTCAACGTTGCAATTACTGACAGTGCATCAGTGAAGAAAGCAACTTATGTCTCTGTTCGTTCGTCTTTCGTCGACTATATTGCTGTTGTACCCTGTTCAACCAAAGCGGTTATAATTGGGGTATATTGTGCATTTTGTGTCTCAGTGCTTTCCTTTGTCATTATAACCTCTGCTGCAGTTTTCAAGGCGTCTGCTTCTGCTCTGAAGTTACTTGAGAACAGTGCTGTTGCCAAAGTCAGCTTTTTGTGTGCACCAGTGCTTAAGCTCAGAAAGACACCTCCACCTCCATTTTCTGTTAAAAAAACAGATTTTAAAAAGTACAAGGATGCCTTGATACATCTCTGAACATTTCCTCATGCTCGCCTTCTTAAATAAAGTTTAAATTTCTCCCTTTCCATAAATTTTATAACAACGTTGTTACAAAAAGATCGAAATAACTGCAAACCTCGAATCTGATATGTTATAATACTGATATCATCATACTTCGTTCCAACTAATTTACCTGTACTCTGCTCGCCCACCACCACATTTGTCCCAGTCTAAATTTATCTTCAACTTCCAGTTACCCCCGTTGGTAGTTCGACCTTCCACAACAACATCCGAGCTGGCAGGAAAGTTGCAGAAGTAGGGCAGGTATGGTGTAAGAATTAGTTCGTGTACAACGAGCGCAAACCGTAGTGAAGATATAGTACAGACGCGCAAGAAACCTGGCACGAGAGACATGTCAAAGAGTTGTAATTATGAATGTCTTGAGGAGGCAAATATAGAACTAGGTAATCAGTTATAATTATGTAGGTAATTGTTCAAGTTGTCAGCATTATCACTATTGTCCTTTGTGTTCCTTACAGAGCACGAAGCCACCAAGTAGCTGGTTACCTTGCAGGAAGCCTGCACCAAGCTGTATTTAAAAACAAAATTCATCCGCTATCTTTAGTTTTAGCAGAATTTTAAAGTTAAATAAAAAGATATCAAAGTATTTGTGGCTCTTTTATTATGAAACTAAATTATTAAACTTCTCCACCATGTCTTGACGGGTTACTTGGGAAGAGATTTCTGAAATCCGAATAAAATAGATTCATCTGACAATCTACATGGGATGATTATAACGGTTACTCAAGATAACGTTTACTCAAAGCACAGTGTAATGTGTTCCGTTTCCGTATTTGTTCGAAAGGCTGGTATGAATAATTAAACACAATGAACAATGCACCATCAAAAGATCAAGAGGCAGGCATGTCCTTTTAATGGGTGTTCAATTTAATTTTCACAATGAAATTCGCGACGTTGTCATATTTTCCCGAAGAGGTGGTGCGGTTGTTTCACAAGTTACAAACATTCATTAATTAAATTAGTAATATGGGCATAAGTACTGAAAACGAGGTTGACAAGTACTTATTGCAATGTAAACAGCGAACATGTTTGATACACAAGGGTGTCACTAAACTTAAAATCTTTGTTTCTCTTGTTTTCCTGATAATCTTTTTTCTGTTAGTTTTTTTCCCGGTGACAAGCCAACACTGTTAGTTGTTCCCAGAGTAGATGTTTTATTGTCAGTCATTATAATATTATAGCTTTGTATAGCTTTGTATCGCTAGTTGTTTTATTGTCAGTCATTATAATAGTATAGCTTTGTATAGCTTTGCATCGCCTTGAATCAATAGTATATTCAGCTATGTAGCACATATAGTATTTAGCACTTCGTGGTTTTTCCATAGACGCGAATCAAATATGAAATATAACCAGGAAACAATTTAGTTCCATATCTGATACTGCCGCTGGGGAATGAAGTGTTGGAGACTTCACAGCACTAGGTCCAGCTTTTCTTCAAGAGATAGGGGTCGATCAGTTCTCTTCCTCGCTAACTTTTTCCTTCCCTAACTCAAGAGCTGTGTCTGAAAATATAAGCAGAGATCTGCACCACATTACAGAGATCTATACCATATTACAGAGACCTATACCATATTACAGAGAGCTATACCATATTACAGAGACCTATACCATATTACAGAGAACTATACCATATTACGGAGACCTATACCATATTACAGAGATCGATACCATATTACAGAGATCTATACCATATTACAGAGACCTATAACATATTACAGAGATCTATACCATATTACAGAGACCTATACCATATTACAGAGACTTATACCATATTACAGAGATCTATACCATATTACAGAGATCTATACCATATTACAGAGATCTGTGATGGAAATAGGTAAGAGCATAATTGCGAAGTTCATGATCGGCAAATTATTTTTCTGAACGCTACATCGAGACATCATAATAAGTCATATGCATTTTCCTTAGCGATACTTATGGAGCATGGACCACTACTGTCGCTGGTCATTTCGTAGGAAGCCTTCACCAAGCATTCCCATGTCATTTCGTAGGAAGCCTTCAACAAGCATTCCCATGTCATTTCGTATGAAGCCTTCACCAAGCATTCCCATGTCATTTCGTAGGAAGCCTTCAACAAGCATTCCCATGTCATTTCGTATGAAGCCTTCACAAGCATTCCCATGTCATTTCGTGTAAAGCCTTCACAAGCATTCCTATGTTATTTCGTAGGAAGCCTTCAACAAGTATTCCCATGTCATTTCGTATGAAGCCTTCACCAAGCATTCCCATGCTAATTTCACGCTATACCTATGGAAAGCGCCCCATGTCAAACTTATGCATATTAATTTAACGTACAGCGTATTATACGCGTATATTATTTTTAGCCATAAAATACGTATAATACGCGTATTTGATTCTCAAACGTAACGTACGGTCGAACGTTGGTTCCTGTCGTAGATTTTTGATAGGGGAATTAAGACTTGGGTTGGTCCTTTCTGAATAGATTAGAATAAGTGATAGTCACAGTGAGAAGTAGTAATAGCAATAGATTTCCACGAGTGAGATGGTAGAATGTGATTTAAGAGGCTGTCTCTGAGATCGAGAAATCTTCTCTCTCTCGCCTATCTTCTACGACAGCTTTCGAGGAGTCAGACAGTCTAAACACACATATATATATGTATATATATATATATATATATATATATATATATATATATATATATATATATATATATATATATATATATATATATATATCTAACCACTCACGTGCACGCACATATATGATGACAGTTAGACGCACAGACGTGGGAAAACTATAATAAATGATTATATAAATATTCTAGAACGAGCTGACCAACACTTACTTACTTACTTACTTAGTCGTTCCCCTTCTACCGTGAGGTGTAGAGGTTTGGAAGAGAGAGCGCCAGACCATTCTATCAGCTGTCTTCTTCCTGGCCTGGTTCCATTCTAGTCCTCGGTCCTTCAAAGATTGTCTAATGTTGTCCTCCCAGCGGACTCTGGGTCGTCCTGGAGGTCTGGATCCCTGGCTCTTTGTTTCCCATGCTTGTCGTGGTAGCCGATCTTCTCCCATTCTGCAGACATGGCCAAACCATCTTAGTTGGGACTGTTCTATTTGGGTCTGCAGCGGATGGGATTTTAGGCCTTGACGGATCGTCTGGTTGCGGACCATGTCTCTTCTTGTTACTTCAACCACTTTCCTCAGATACCTCATTTCTGAGGTTTGGATCTGGCTTTTGTGGGTTGTAGTCATTGCCCACGACTCGCATCCATATGTCAAGACTGGGACATAGGTGGAGCGGTATACAGCCATCTTCGTTTTCTTACCAACCTCTTTCTTGCTGAGGAATCCACGATTTATGGCCTGAAAAAGTCTCCCAGCCGCTGCTTTTCGAGTGGCCAACTCTTCTTTGATGCCTCCCTTTCGGTCTATAATAGCTCCGAGATATTTAAAGTGGTCGACCTGCTCCAGGACCTGTTCTCCCAACTTAATCTGATGTTTTCTTTCTTCTCGTGATATCACCATGGATTTTGTTTTAGAGCTGCTTATGACCATCCCTCTCTTCTCCAGCTCTTCCTTCCAGACTTGCAGGTTGGATTGGAGATGTGCCTCTGATTTAGCAATCAGGGCAACATCATCAGCAAATGCCAGCTCCGAAATATAGACCTGTCTCATCTTCCAGTACCCCACTGAATACTTTCTTGTTCTCTCCTTACATGCCTTGATGACATCGTCCATAAGGAGTATGAAGAGGTAAGGTGATAGGATATCACCTTGTCTTACACCAGTGGTGGTCCTGAACTCTTCTGACTTATGGTTTGCTGTCCTCACATAATTTCTGCAAGACTTGTAGAAGCTCTGTATAGCATGAATCAGAGGTGCTGGAATATTCTTCCTTGCCAAACAGTCCCAAAGTTTGCTCCAGGGGACCCTGTCAAACGCCTTTTCCAGATCTATGAAACAAAGATGGATCTCACTCTTATACTCAAGGGCCTTTTCACTCAGCTGTCTGAGTGTGAAGATTAGGTCTTGAGTACTTCGGTTTGCTCGGAATCCGCACTGGACCTCATCCAATTGTGGCTCAGCTAGGCGTCGGAGTCTCTGCTCTAGGATTCTAGAGTAGATTTTACCAGGGACACTGAGAAGGGATATGCCTCTATGGTTTCCACATTGTCGATTGTCACCCTTTTTGAAAATTGGTGTTATGATGGCAATCTCCCAATCCTTTGGTATGGTCTTGTTGCACCATGCTGCCTGTAGGACCTTTAAGAGTAATAGGTCGCCTGATGCTCCCATGTACTTAACCATTTCTGGTGTTATACCATCATGCCCTGCTGCTTTGCCCATCTTGATTTTCTCTAGTGCTGCCCTCAGTTCTTCCATCTTTATGTCATCTTCACCATCATTGGTTTTCTCTTCTGTGCTAGTGGTTATCATTTCTGATGCTTCATCATGCTCACCATCCAGGAGTTCTGAGAAATATTCTTTCCATCTTTCCATTACTTCCTTCGGGGCAGTAAGCAATTTGCCTTGCTTGTCCTTTATAAATTTGAGAGGGCATTGTTTTTCTTTCCTCATGTTCTTTAGGGTCTTATAGAACAATTTCTGGTTTTCTTGTGCATCTTTTTCTAGCTTTTCTCCAAATTCTTCCCAGGACTTCTGTTTTGCTGCTAGCACTTTGTTCTTTGCTTCTGTTCTGAGTGTCACATATTCTCTATATTTTTCCATTTGTCCTGTTGTGTTTTTAGCTCCTAAGTATTGTTTCCATGCCATTTTCTTCTCTCTTATTTTCTCTTTGACTTCCTCTGTCCACCAAGGTGTCCTCTTTCTCTGGTTCCCAAGTCGGACTTCACCGCATGCTTCTGCAGCAGCTGTCTTTATGATATCCTTGAATTTATTCCAGAGGGTTTCCAAGTCATCAGGTCGTTCTTCTGTGTTGCTCACTGCTGTAGCAATAAGCCCCTGATATCTGGTCTTAATTTCTGGCTCTCTCAGCTTGTAGGTCCTAATGCTCATTTCTCCTGCTCGTTTACTTGGTTTCTTGCGTGATGTTGGGCAGTTCCTAGGCTGAGCAACTCTTTCAGTTGTTCTTTTGATTGTTAGCAGGTAGTGATCACTTCCAATCTCTGGCCCCCTCCAGACTCTTGCATCTCGGACATATCTGAATGAGCTTCTCCGAACAATGGCATAGTCGATCACTGACTTCTCATTCTTGGTTGGTTCACATCTAGTGTATGCATGTATGCGCTTATGGGGGAACTTTGTGTTTGTAATGATCAGATTCTGCTCACTGCAGAATCTAAGGAGTCGCTTTCCATTGTCATTGAGAGTATCTTCTCCATATCTTCCGATAACTCCACCCCATCTAGCATGGTCATTTCCAACTCTGGCATTAAAATCTCCGAGCATAATAACTTCATCTAGGCAGTCATCCACTGTCCTTTGAAGCAGCTCGAAGAATTCCTCCTTGACCTCTGCTCTCTCATCCTCATTTGGCCCATACACTATGACCAGGTTGACTATGGTTTCTCCTTCTTTTAGTTTTACAACCATAATGCGCTCCGAGACAAAGTTCCATCCCTTGATACTATCTTTTTGATTTTGGGCCACAATGCAACCCACGCCCCCTTTAGCTCTTTCAGATATGGGTACACCACTGTAGAGCAACGTGTTGCCATCGAGATCCATGACTCCTTGTCCTTTTTTCTTCGTTTCCGTTATAGCCAGGATTTCTAGTTTTGCTTTCCTCTTCTCTTCCACCAGCTCCTCTTCCTTCCCATTTATACTTCTTGTGTTCCAAGTTCCATAAGTCGTAGTCCGTAGTCCGTTCCAGTTCGTCGCCTTTAGAATCAGTCCGGTTTTCTCTCTTGTAGTTCGCGTAATCATGATTTAAAGCAAACAGGTGATTGGCCTGTTGTGCCTTTGCATGGTGGAGGGGCTGCCTCCTTACGGCCTCCATGCAGGCCGCCCTCCTCCTTTTTCATCCGGGCTTGGGACCGGCATTGGCGGAGTTGCTGACCAACACGCTGATTAATTTCAAGAGAAATTTTAATTATCATCTAAAATTTCTTCACAACACATAGAAATTACATCAAAGCATATACACATAGTCATAAAAAAACAAGGAATTGCTACAAGAAATGATAGACCCACAGTTAGATCTTATCCCTCGAGGATGCCCACAGTCCCGTTGGAAGAAAGTGATAGCCACAAGGAGACAAGGATACATAGGATTAGGTCTAATATTTCCCCTTCTTAAGGTATGAACAGACTTGATATCTCTGCTCTATTTTAAGGGAAATATGATTTAGCAATACTTGCATACAGAAAGTTAAGATAGCAAAATGGGTGCCCAATTACAACAATAAAAAAACACTCCGTCCTCCATTCACTTTATTCCTTCAGCCGAGCACACGTGCACATGTTCATACTCACAGCTTAGATAGCCACTTCTGGTAATACAATTTTTAGGACATTCACCTACAGACTCGTCAAGGGCAGTCTTTGACCAAGAAATCCCCAGTTCCAAAAAGACAGGATGAATTCTCTGCTTCCGGGAACGACTCCTTGGGTGTTCTTATTTTTCGGATGTCTGTTTAGGTCACATTAAAACTGTCCAGGCACGAAACATTAACAACGAGCACAGAGTCAATAGCTTAGGTTTCTAGAATTGAGGAATGTCAGATCGGTGTCTACTTTCAGGAAAGGACTATATTTGGTCACCACACCACTAGTCGAAACTCCGTCGGAATGTTACTGACGTTAATATGTTACTTGCCACAACGGCTAAATTTGTACATAGAGTTTGTGCAGAAAATCTGATCTGGCTCAAAGGCCCAGTATAAAACATTTAGTCTTTAATAAAACCCGTTAGTGAGAGTTCTACTCTGTCTATTAATGAAGACACACGCACTGTCAGACAGGTGTTAACTTGTAAACCCACGTGGTTAAAAGATAAAAATGTTTATGTTTCTCACAGGTATGTCTCTGTACTAAACACCGCCAAAGTTTTCTGTTACCCCAGTATTCACTGAATAGGGAAGAAAAACCACATATGAAATATTTTACATATTATGTACTCACTATAACTTACATATTTGTTTTTAAACTGCAAGCGTACCGCTTGACTTATCATTTAAACCTTCCTGTGAAATAAGTTATATACATAAATCAATCATCATGAATTAGGAATACCTACGTGTTCCGTCACCACTCATGAAGCATCTAGCATTATAAGTTAGTTAGAAAAATTTATTCTCGTCTGATTATTTTAGCAGTAAAATTAAATTCCTTAATAGCCGACTGAGTTTAAGCTAGAAATATAATTTCTGTTTTCCACTGTAACTCGTCACTATAAAATAATACAGACTATATAAATTAAGCGCTCTGCACCAAATCTAACTAGCGAAATAAAATAAGCGATTTAACACTTTAAACACTTCACAAAATACTAGAATATAATATATATAATATTTTACCTCAACACAGAACTACTAAGAACTTAAACCACTTCGACCAAACTAAATGCCATCTCTATTAACAGAGATTCTTAGGAATCGAACGAAGGCTTGTTCTAGTCTTGACTGCGAAGTTACTGAGTGAAAATGAAATCTAACTCCCTCCAGTATATATGAAACACCAGACAAAGAGGTACGCTATTTCCATAAACTACGCAATAGCCTCCCCTTTCCGTCTTTAACGCTTACGTTTAACACCTAAACGCATGCCGTAACTGCCACCTACTGACCGAGAGGGCGTGTGTCAGTTGCGAATCTCAGACAACCCGTCTCCAGTGCAGAAGCAGTTTTTCACACCTCCCCGAGAAACTCATCCTGGGAACCATAACTGACACTTTGCTTTCTCGCACCTTACGCCAACTCTGGCCGTGGAGCGTGAGTGTCATATCACCTGACACTGAGAATCTACCTTGGAAACTACATGTCAGATGCAAACTACCAGACAAATGTCTCCTCATCATGTCTGACGGAGTGAATTCTCACACTTCAGGCCCAGAAACGTAGCTGAAGAAACACTGTCCCAGGGGAAACTGTAGACAGCTGTCTGCTCCCCTGTCTGACGGAATACATTCTAACACTCTGCGTCTCGTGTAGGGGCTGACACGTTACGTCATAACTGCGTTCTCAGTTTTGAGAAAAGAAACAGGTAAACGTTAGATTGTGAAAATAGTAATGTATATAGTCGCAAACGAATGAATGCGAAAAACACAAAAAGGATAAAAGAGTGATAATAAATAGAGGATACGGGTGAAAGAAAAAGAAGAAGATATAGGCAATTTCAATGATCATAAAACCTCTGTGACAGAACGTCCCCCCTTTAAGATATGGAAGCACTCCATGTCTACGTTATGGAATTACATTTCCTATATCCGTAGCTTCAGGGTGTCTGTCTTCTTCCATCTCATCTCCCCCCTCCATCTCTCTCCAATTCCTACTCAAGTCTCCTCCTGAAGTTTCCTTTCTCTGGAATGTCTCCCATGCGCGCTTGAAAGAGCGTCGCCGCTTCTGACATTTTTGAAAGATTACGTGTGATTGCAGTGGAATTTCCCTGCCACTAACGTCATCTTCGTCAGTTTTGGCGATCGTCAGGAGATGGTCAGAGGTTGGCACTGGTTTTTCCAAGTATCTCTTTAACAGATTTAAATGGAAAACCTTTTCCTTTCCTTGAATAGAGATCTGGTAGTTAGCCTTAGAAATCTTTTTCAGGACGGTAAACGGCCCTTGCCATCCGATCCTCAGTTGGTTGTTTCCGGTAGGGAGTAACACCAAAACTTTCTCTCCTGCTTCCAGTTCTCTCTCTTTCGCGACTTTCCTGTATCGGTTAGCGTGCTTTGTGCGTGCTCGCTTAAAGTTGGTCGTTGCTAGGTCCCATCCTAGTTTCAACCTTTCCTTTAAATCCGATACGTATTTACTGGCTGAGACAACTGTCTCATCAGCCTTCTGGTCTGTCAGCGACCAAAGTAAGGCTTCAAGCGGGCCCTTAATGGGTCTGCCGAATAAAAGCGTAGCTGGCGGAAATCCTGTGGAAGTATGAGGAGATTCTCTGTAGCCAAATAAAGCTGCAGGAATACAAAGATCCCAATCTTCAGGTTTCACTTGTGCCAGTTTACTTAACATCATGTTGAGGTTTCCATTAACACGTTCCACGAGCCCATTTCCGGCCGGAGTATAAGGCTTTGTGTAGATGTGTTGGGTCCTCAAGATCTTCACGATCTCATCCATCAACAGGTTTCGGTATGGGATCCGTTATCCGTCAACACTTGCTGAGGGAATCCCAACCGAGTGAAAATCTGCACGAGGGCTTCTGCGACATGCTTGGCATCTGCGCATGTTAGCGGGATAGCTTCTGCCCATAAAGTGCATGTATCGACTAAGGTCAGGATAAACCTGTTCCTTCTTTTAGTCCTTTCTAAGGGTCCTAAAATGTCGATCACAACCCGTTCGAATGGTGTTCCCACTATTGGCATTTCACCCAAAGAGACTGGGGGTGCCCGTTGCTTGGGTGGCACACGTTGGCACTGGGCACAGGATTTGACATACCTGATAATCTCAGTATTTACTCCTGGCCACCAATAATGAGTGGTTATCCGTTGGTTTGTGGCGTTCTGTCCCATATGTCCGCTGAAGGGAAGAGAGTGCCCCATTTCTAGGATTTGGCTTCTGTACTGTTTCGGTACTAGGAGCTGGTTGTAACCTTGGTCAGGCTTGCCCGTTCTGCGATAAAGTACGCCATCCTTAGAAAAAATGTCCCCGTGCTGTCTGGGTTCCTTAGCCATGGGCAGTTTCCTAAAGCAGGGTGCCAAAGTAGGGTCCTTTTGTTGCGCTTCTTTAAGTTCCATGGGTAACAAATTAGGCGCAGGCTCCCGTTCCTTCTTGGTTTGCCCTCTTGTAGTTACTGCTGCCACAATCGGCTCTTCCGGTTTCCCAATACACACGTATCTCCCGCCAAGTATGACTGGGTAGATGGGGTCATCCATAACAGCCGCTTTGATCACGCCTCTGACAAAATCAGAGTGGATCTCCACCAATGCAATGGGAAGCGCTGTAGGTGCATCACTCTTACGAACTCCACAAAGTTGGACGGTCTCTCCTGTCTCTTGACCGGGTTTAACCAGGTTTCTGGCAACAATGCAATCATACGAAAGCCCCGTGTCAAATAAACAAGAAGTTTGAGAACCGTTCATAATAACAGTACCTCGCGTTGAGGGTGTATCCCCAACAGGTTGGGAATCACTGTCAATAATTCCGCCTTGCGAGACTGTTAGTAAGCATCCGATGCGTTTAGGCTCGGTGTGCTCACTCTGATCATTAGTCCCGTGCTCAGGGGTTCTCCCTTTGCCACCTTGACCTTTCTGGCCACGCTGCCATGAAGGGCGGTCGGGTTGATCAGACTGCTTACTGTGGTTGGGGTACTTGTTTTTGTAGAACTTGGATTTTTCAGGAGGGGGGTTTTGAGGTCCAGTTTCTCTGTGGTTATTCTGATTAGAAGCATGAGAAGCATGAGAAGATTGGTCTAGATTATTTTTCCGAAAATGCTCTTCTGTCGGTTTACGTTTTGTGGCCGGTAGTTCAGCCAGCGCATTGTGATATCGCTCAGACTTTTCTAAGATGTCTTCAAGCTTTTCTGCCCCCTGCTCAGCTAGAAATCTCCGGGTATCAGCAGACAAAGTGTTCTTTATTTGTTCGGTTAAAACAAATTCCTCCAGACCTTCATAGGTAGAGGGGAGCTGAGAAAGCTCAAGGCACTTAGTCAAGTATTCCTTCAAACGAGACGAGAACTGCTGAAAAGTTTCAGAGCTCTCTTTCCTGCTGTTGCGAAACAGTTGCAGAAACTTTCGCGCATTCATTTCAAAGCGCTCAAGCAAAGCTTTCTTCAACAAGTCATAGTTGTCTTGTTGGCCACTTTCCAGTTTAGAATAAACATCATAAGCAGAACCTTTAAGGGCCTGGGAAAGTTTCATACACCAACGCGACCTCTCTAAACCGTACAGGGTTGCAATTTTCTCAAATTTTTCTAGCCATGTGTCAATCTTCTCATTAGGACAAGGGAAAGATTTATAGAGCAAAAGACATAGCGTTTAGTTGAAGGGACTGAGTGTTAGAAGGATCAGTTAAGGAAGAATGAGGAGAAGACTCTCCATTGCTGGAGGTAGAGGCAGCACCACGACTTTGGAACTCTAGAGTTTTAAGCGCCAACTCGTGCTGTCTCTGTTTCTCTTTTTCCTCAAGCTGTCTCTCCTTCTCTCTTTCCTCATGCTGTCTCTCCTCTCTCTCCTTCTCATGCTGTCTCTCCTTCTCTCTTTCCTCATGCTGTCTCTCCTTATCTCTTTCCTCATGCTGTCTCTCCTTCTCTCTTTCGTTTGCCCTGCGGATTTCCATTTCCTCATCCATCTTCTTTTGCTCTCTATCTGCGGCTGCTTTTTCCTTAGCTTCCACTGCTTTCCTCTCCGCATCATATCTGTCAAGTTCGTCCCTGACAAAAGCTTTCGCTTCCTCGCCTTCCAATCCTTCTTCTCTTGCCTCGTCCCTGAGGAGCTGTCTAAGCTTTGCCCTCTCCGCCATAATAAGTCAGTGGCTGAGATTTAGACGAGAAAGAGATAAGAAAAGGATACACTGGTTCCTACCACTTGCGAGAAAATACCAAACAAAAGATGATATACTTATAACCTGGGATACCTCCTCCAAAATATATAGTATCTAACTATCGCTGCTATTATCGGCAATAAAGCGCCTAATGCAAACGACTCCGCCAAATAAATGGTAGTTAAGATTACTCACTGAAAAATAAGTTGCTACAGTGGAAAACAAAATAATTATTGCAAAAATTTTCGGAGGAAAAAAAATCCCTTAATTTTTTTTAAATCCACTATAAGTTCACCCCTGAAGATAGTTAGGGTAAGGGAGGCAATTACAGGACGTATAGTCTGATCGCGCTCCTTAGCTTAGCTCAAACACCTACTTCTTCAGAACCCTGTGAATGTTATACACTCACAAAACTTTACCAGCGTTTAGTATTACAAAATCAGTAATTAACATATATTCCGACAAAATCAACCTGTAAACCAAATGTATAATGCTCAATAATGCTGTGGAAAAACAATTATTAGCCGTGTGGTCAGCACGCCCATAAAACAGATCGATATGTCTAGGGGATAGTTATTTTTTTAAAAGATACAAAACTCACAAGACATCACACTCTTACTCTATATCAGAATAAAGAAAATTAATCCTGCAAACGAGCTGATATTCGTATTTGCTCAGGACTAGAGTTCAATTCCCGGAAAAACGAGCCACCATTCTGTCGTAGATTTTTGATAGGGGAATTAAGACTTGGGTTGGTCCCTTCTGAATAGATTAGAATAAGTGATAGTCACAGTGAGAAGTAGTAATAGCAATAGATTTCCACGAGTGAGATGGTAGAATGTGATTTAAGAGGCTGTCTCTGAGATCGAGAAATCTTCTCTCTCTCATCTATCTTCTACGACAGCTTTCGAGGAGTCAGACAGTCTAAACACACACAAATGTATATGTATATATATATATATATATATATATATATATATATATATATATATATATATATATATATATATATATATAACCACTCACGTGCACGCACATATATGATGACAGTTAGACGTACAGACGTGGGAAAACTATAACAAATGATTATATAAATATTCTAGAACGAGCTGACCAACACGCTGATTAATTTCAAGAGAAATTTTAATTATCATCTAAAATTTCTTCACAACACATAGAAATTACATCAAAGCATATACACATAGTCATAAAAAAAACAAGGAATTGCTACAAGAAATGATAGACCCACAGTTAGATCTTATCCATCGAGGTATGCACACAGTCCCGTTGGAAGAAAGTGATAGCCCCAAGGAGACAAGGATACATAGGATTAGGTCTAATATTTCCCCTTCTTAAGGTATGAACAGACTTGATATCTCTGCTCTATTTTAAGGGAAATATGATTTAGCAATACTTGCATACAGAAAGTTAAGATAGCAAAATGGGTGCCCAATTACAACAATAAAAAAACACTTCGTCCTCCATTCACTTTATTCCTTCAGCCGAGCACACGTGCACATGTTCATACTCACAGCTTAGATAGCCACTTCTGGTAATACAATTTTTAGGACATTCACCTTCAGACTCGTCAAGGGCAGTCTTTGACCAAGAAATCCCCAGTTCCAAAAAGACAGGATGAATTCTCTGCTTCCGGGAACGACTCTTTGGGTGTTCTTATTTTTCGGATGTCTGTTTAGGTCACATTAAAATTGTCCAGGCACGAAACATTAACAACGAGCACAGAGTCAATAGCTTAGGTTTCTAGAATTGAGGAATGTCAGATCGGTGTCTACTTTCAGGAAAGGACTATATTTGGTCACCACACCACTAGTCGAAACTCCGTCGGAATGTTACTGACGTTAATATGTTACTTGCCACAACGGCTAAATTTGTACATAGAGTTTGTGCAGAAAATCTGATCTGGCTCAAAGGCCCAGTATAAAACATTTAGTCTTTAATAAAACCCGTTAGTGAGAGTTCTACTCTGTCTATTAATGAAGACACACGCACTGTCAGACAGGTGTTAACTTGTAAACCCACGTGGTTAAAAGATAAAAATGTTTATGTTTCTCACAGGTATGTCTCTGTACTAAACACCGCCAAAGTTTTCTGTTACCCCAGTATTCACTGAATAGGGAAGAAAAACCACATATGAAATATTTTACATATTATGTACTCACTATAACTTACATATTTTTTAAAACTGCAAGCGTACCGCTTGACTTATCATTTAAACCTTCCTGTGAAATAAGTTATATACATAAATCAATCATCATGAATTAGGAATACCTACGTGTTCCGTCACCACTCATGAAGCATCTAGCATTATAAGTTAGTTAGAAAAATTTATTCTCGTCTGATTATTTTAGCAGTAAAATTAAATTCCTTAATAGCCGACTGAGTTTAAGCTAGAAATATACTTTCTGTTTTCCACTGTAACTCGTCACTATAAAATAATACAGACTATATAAATTAAGCGCTCTGCACCAAATCTAACTAGCGAAATAAAATAAGCGATTTAACACTTTAAACACTTCACAAAATACTAGAATATAATATATATAATATTTTACCTCAACACAGAACTACTAAGAACTTAAACCACTTCGACCAAACTAAATGCCATCTCTATTAACAGAGATTCTTAGGAATCGAACGAAGGCTTGTTCTAGTCTTGACTGCGAAGTTACTGAGTGAAAATGAAATCTAACTCCCTCCAGTATATATGAAACACCAGACAAAGAGGTACGCTATTTCCATAAACTACGCAATAGCCTCCCCTTTCCGTCTTTAACGCTTACGTTTAACACCTAAACGCATGCCGTAACTGCCACCTACTGACCGAGAGGGCGCGTGTCAGTTGCGAATCTCAGACAACCCGTCTCCAGTGCAGAAGCAGTTTTTCACACCTCCCCGAGAAACTCATCCTGAGAACCATAACTGACACTTTGCTTTCTCGCACCTTACGCCAACTCTGGCCGTGGAGCGTGAGTGTCATATCACCTGACACTGAGAATCTACCTTGGAAACTACATGTCAGATGCAAACTACCAGACAAATGTCTCCTCGTCATGTCTGACGGAGTGAATTCTCACACTTCAGGCCCAGAAACGTAGCCGAAGAAACACTGTCCCAGGGGAAACTGTAGACAGCTGTCTGCTCCCCTGTCTGACGGAATGCATTCTAACACTCTGCGTCTCGTGTAGGGGCTGACACGTTACGTCATAACTGCGTTCTCAGTTTTGAGAAAAGAAACAGGTAAACGTTAGAATGGGAAAATAGTAATGTATATGTAGTCGCAAACGAACGAATGCGAAAAACACAAAAAGGATAAAAGAGTGATAATAAATAGAGGATACGGGTAAAAGAAGAAGATATAGGCAATTTCAATGATCATAAAACCTCTGTGACAGTTCCCTGTAGTACATTGTCGTAGATTTGTGATAGGGGAATTAAGACTAGATTGGTCCCTTCTGAATAGATTGGAACAGGTGATGGCTCTGTGAGAGGTAATGTAAAGAAAATAGATTTTCACGAGTGAGATGGTGGAAACTAATTAGAGTCTGTCACTGAACACGAGAATTCTCTCGGTCAGCCTATCTTCTACAACAGAACTATTTAGTCAGACAGTCTATTAGAACATATATTAATATATACATAGCACCACTCACATACACACCCACATAAGTGACGACAGTTAGACGCACAGACGTGAAAACTATAACAATGGAATATAGATATTTTAGAACGAGCTGACCGACACGCTTGAATAAAGTTTATGTAATTTTATTAACATAAAGAAAATGTTCCACAACAAATAAGTTTGCTTATCAAGCACATATAATTACACATTGGCTAATGAATAACTAAAAGAATAATAGACCCATAGAGATAATCCTTTCCCCCTTTGTTTAGCCCACGATCCCGATAGAAGAAAAGTTATAGCCCCAAAGAGTCACAGATTTATACGCTATTGTCTAAGATTTCCCTTTATAGTTAAGAACAGAGTTGACATATTAATCTATCCTAAGAGGAAATCAGAACTAGCAACAAACTTGCATAAAGAAATTTCAAAGTGGGTGCAAGAATATAAACCAAATGAAAGAATCACTCGTTCTGCTTTCTCTCTGTTCATTCAGCTGGGGCCCTGACATACTTTCTTACCTACAAACGTACTGTATTTTCGACTTCTGGCGCAAACTTCAGGACACTTCTCTACAGTGAATCTGTATTCTTTTAATAAAGAGAATCCCAGCTCTGCAGATACAGGTTTCTTCCAATGTTCTGGGGAGCATTCACTTCATAATTTTATTTTCAGATTTTACTATAAATGTCACTTGAAGCAGTACAGGTAAGAGATTTTAAACGGGCTCACAGTGTCAGAATCACGAGGTTTCCACTACTTGGGAAAATGACAGGTTGGTAACTTCTCTCAAATGTAAAATTCTTGGTCACACCACAATTGGTCAAACGTCGGAAATGTTACTGTTTGTAATTTTTCTCGCCACTGGGGCTGAATATACAATGAGAATGTAGGGAAGAATAATAATCTGGCTCGATAGGCCTAGCTACTTCATTTTATCTTAAAGTTCGTGAAAATGGGTATTCTGTCTATTTCTGGATGCGACACAATGCCAGACAGGTTTTAACTTGTACACCCACGTATTTAAAGACATAAAACGTTTCTTCTATTTTGTTCTCATATGTACTGAAAAACCGCTGGTAGATGTTGGGCTTTACCCAGAATACTGTATAAAGAAAAAGAAACATACAGAATACTTAAACATAATATTATACACATCCTATCCTACCCTCGCGTAAAACATAATATTTACTTCGGTTATTAACTTTAATCAGAAACTATAAGCTTAGAGCTTGTTTCATCGTTTAAAACTCCCGTGAAATAAATTCTAGTAATTACAAAATCAATCATCATGAATTAGAAATACATACGTGGCTGTGAAGATTCACCAACTTTTATTTTCCCCTTTTATTTTAAGGGACACTTTTTAAATTTTTACAATCTGTCCCCACTGGTTTAATTCTCCCACCAGGAGATTCCAATATTTATGATAAACTAATTATCCCTGGACAAGACCCCAATATTTGTAGTGGTTTTTGATGGTACTGTATGGTTGTGATGTTACCTAGTGTAATGTATGAGGTCAGCTGTGAAGGCTCCTGAGATAAATGTAGATGTGAATTACAGAAGGCCCTTCTTACTACCACTTACGACCTCAAACATATCTTTTTTACTAATGTGAATGTAGCTACGTTAAAAAAGTCTAGGGTACTGAAATGTAATGTGTTGTAGTAGAATATACAAACACACACAGATAATTAATAAGTGTAATAATATTAATAAAATTCTATAACACACTGAAATAACTCAAGCTGTTTTAGTTTAAATATTAAAATTTTCTTTAAATTTATTTGTTCTGAATCAATGTTTTAGTTGGTCAGAGCATATGAAATGTTATGGACTTATAAATGGAATGCATAAATAGATGGCATAATAAAATGGAATGTGTATACATAAGTATTTTATCAGACTGGTTAATATTAATTATATTTCTAATGTCTCTGGGAAACTATTACTGGATATGCTGTTGGGGTGGTGTCATCACACCCACTCTGTGACTAGAACAAGCTTTGTCCATTGTTTTATGAACTTTAATAAATGTATCTTTCCCAAAGTCAGTATATTTATGAGGGAAATATTTATAAATTCTTTAGGAGTATGGTGAATCCTCAGCAGGCCACTAAATCACTCATCTTGTCTGCGAAGATCTAATGCTGGATTCCGGTGGCCCACTCCTCTCGGTAGCTAGAATACAATGGTAGCCTGCACCGACACACTGTTTGGCTGCACACACATCTGCTTGTGCAATCTTGATTACTTATGTGGCACTACCCTAGTGCCACAACAGAAACTCACAATTCTGAAACAAAAGTTGTGCGCTGTGTCAGTAATCTATTTACTGCACCACTCTTACACACAGCACAACACATCAACAATACACAGAATGGGTCAGATCTCTCTGACCACACAGCACATCTTACTCAGTTGTTTTCATATAGTATCAGTTTCCCCAAGACTGCATTGCATCTGAGATATGTCCATAGTTTCCTTTTATTCAATAAGATAGGTGATAAGTTCCCACTGATCTCAACAATAGATCCGCCTTCCATAGTCTTAGTTAGGCGTCCATATATTTTGTTTGTCTCTAGACCCTGAACTTGGGCTGGGGACCTAGAGCGAGCACTTACTTGTCGTAATCATTTTATATGATATGGCAGTATCAATCACTCGAGATATTAAAATATACAAAATAAATACTTTCATTCTTACCAGAATTCAGAATTGAGAACACAGTTAATTGCTAGCAAAACTCAGCTGAGCTGCTGGCTATATGATGGCGTCCCTCTAAATGTATGTATTATCTTCTAGGAACAACACTACAGGCAATAACCACTGTGTCTCTGGACAGTATTATATCAAATGGCAAAAATGCGCATCTCTGTCCCGCTAATATGATTACATTTGCCCAATCACCGACTTCCCCCCTAACTTTTCAAATCTACAACCAAAAGTCAATTTCAGTCAGATCTCCGTCAAGTGTGTATTATTGTCTGTTGGTCCGTCTGTCTCTACTTGTTTTTTTCATAAAAAACACGCTTGGTTCTACAAGCAATACCCTACACAAATCTGCCTCCTAAGTTATTTTTAGCCACAATTCTCCACCTTTCCCCTCTTTTACATTACAGCTTGATTTTTGCATTTGCGTGTCTCAAGGACGAAGATTTGAAGCTTTTGTGAAAGTTTGCACAACAGTACTGTCGCTGGTCTGATGTGAACAATACAGTCTTTTGTCAATATCTTCCTTGTTATCTATCCGTCTGTATAATTTAAAGTATATTAGTTCTCTGCTCAAGATGGGCTATCAAACTAGCTAGGTTTTATATTCATAACTCTATTATTAAGAAAAAACATATTTTTTCTCATGTTTAGTTTTTTTGAAATTTGTTCGAGAACCTTCTCTACGGCGTTTGCCGCTGAATTCAAATAAAGGGACCAAGTATCGAAAAAGTCCAAGAAATTACTGTCTCGAATAAGAGCTAAGGTTCTTTTTGTCAATTTCCTTACATTGTGTTAACTAGTGACGTGACTTTTTTTTCCTTTTACCACCAATTGCGTCTTTTTAGCCTTGCTAGATTTAAACACGTGTTCAGTCATATTTTTCCTTTTTAGATCTCCGTTTCCCTCCCGTCTACAAAGGGTAAACCGTTTCGACTGCACGTATAACAAGTTAGTTTGACTGGCGGTGGGAAATGAGGGCATGGGCGAGCATGTCTCCTAGTATGTTACGCATTATTTTTATCCCTACATTTTATCTTTATATTGGGAGATATTTTAACGTTGTATCATGGTAAATTCATCACACATCTCCCCACCTGAGAACATGCACTACGGCAAGTTCCAAAACCAGTGATACACATAGATAAAATTACTCCTCACGCCTACCATTACTCTAATTTTGATCACAGGGGTGCCGACTGAGGAAATCTGCACCGACATTCAATGACCCTGGGATATACTCAATACTAAACTGATAAGGTTGCAATAATAAAGACCATCTCAACAATCTAGCATTTTCATGCTTAGCCTGAGATAAGAACACTAGGGGCTGATGATCCGTCTGGACCACAAAAGTCCTACCATACAGATAGATTTGGAACTTTTTTATTGCCCAGATTAACGCTAAACATTCTTTTTCGCTTGTGGAATATCCTTGCTCCGCTTTATTCAATTTGCGGCTTGCATAAGCGACTGGGTTCAGTTCCCCATCGGGTGAAGATGACCTTTGCAACAGAGCCGCCCCGAGGCCTACATTACTTGCATCTGTTCTCACCACAAAGTCCTGTGTCGAATCAGGCAATTTGAGAATAGGCTTGCTAGTGAGTTTTCCCTTTAACTCTTGAAAAGCCATTTCACATTGCGCAGTCCAAATTATTTTATCTGGATGTCCCTTGCGAGTCAGATCAGTCAGAGGAGCACAAATAGAGTTAAAATTTTTGATATATTTTTGGTAAAATCCGCATAACGACACGAATGATCGCACGTCCTTTTTTGTTTGTGGTCTAGGTGCTCTCTGCAGTTTTTCCAAGTTCTTGGGGTCAGGGGTCATGTTACCCTGATATACAGTGTGTCCCAAGAATTCCAACTCTTTGCATCCAATACAACATTTTGTTGGCCTAGCAGTTAAGTTCGCCTCCCTAAGCCTATCAAATAACATTTTTAGAGAGTTAATGTGTTCTTCAAATGTCTCTGTGGCGACGAGAATATCATCCATGAAATTCGTGATACATGGGTTATTCAGGGGATCCAACAATTTGCGCATCATCCTTGAAAATACACTCGGAGCATTTTTCAATCCGAATGGTAGCATGTTGAATTCATAATGTCCTTCCGAGGTGCTAAAAGCTAAATAAGGTCTCACTTCAGGCTTCACTGGAATCTGGTAATAGCCTTTACTAAGATCCACCTTTGAAAAGTATTTTGCCTTGTTTAATCTGGCAAATAACTGTTTTGTGTCTGGTAATGGATCCACTTGTCCTTCTGTGACAGCATTCAGTTTCCTGTAATCTATGCACAGTCTATGTTCCCCAGACGGTTTCCTCAACAAAACTACACTGGAGCTAAAAGATGATTCACTGTGTGAAATAATCCCCTCCTTCAACAAATAATCTATTTCTTCCTTCAATGCCTTCTCCTTCGCGAACGGAATAGAATAGGCTCTCATACAGATTGGGTTTGAGTCTACCAGTTTCATGTCATACTGTAGCAAATTTGTATGTCCTGGTTTATCTGTTAATACATCTGTATGTTCCTCCAGAACCTGTTGAACTCTCTCCCTCTGATTTTTAGTCAGGTGCTTACTGACTTTTACCTGTGCGGCTGTTTCACAAGGATGTAATGGGTATTCATGTGAGGTGAGTGGTTCCTTTTGCATTTGAGTTGCGATAGCCAAGGTCAGTAAGGGGGTGCTTTCCTGGAGTGGTCTGTCCAGATATTTCTTTAAAAGGTTTACATGATAAACTTTTTCCTTCCCCTTTTTGTCAATTTTATAGTTTGTTCTAGACACCTTCTCTAGAACCGTATATGGACCTTGCCATCCAATTTGTAATTTATTCTGGCTGCCGGGTAGTAGAAGAAGCACCTTCTCTCCCACAGCTAGTTCTCTGTCCTTTGCCTTCCTATTAAAATATGCTGCATGTTTCTTCCTGGCTTGTCTCAAATTATCATTTGCCAGTTTCCATCCAGCTTTCAGACGAGTGGTCAGTTCGTTCACATATTGATACGATGAGGTAACAGTCTCTTCTGCCTTCTCATCTGTCCAGGTCCTTAATAAAGCTACATCTGGACTTTTAATTTTCCATACTTATTTTTCATGGAACCCGTCGGGTACCTTCCATTGGAAGCTTTATAATGAGGACTTTTCTTCCTAGAATCATCACTCACAAATCGACCACTACCAATTTTCTTCTTGGGTTTGTCTCCCCACTTTAGATTGCTTATGAGAGATCTTCGCTCTCTTTTATTTTCCTCCAGTTGATATAACTCTGAGCGAGGGATTGTCAGTTTATTCTGGAGTAAATTTCCTCTTTGTACTCGTCGCATAGTGGCCATGTTAATCCATTCAAGTGAAGACTGGGTATGAAAAGGGGGCTCCCATTCCACTTTGTCTACCTGAGTATAATTATTTTTCCTTCCAGGCCTAAGTTTGCCCCGTGGCGTTTCTAGGTCCTGCACATATTTTCCCTTTGTGGGTGTTCCCTCATGAAGTACGCCACATGCTGCTACAAAGTTTTTCAATATCGACATTTACGTCGGGCCAATAGTATTTTCGAGCAACCTTTTGGCAGATGGTACCGACTTTCTCATGGTCACCATATTTTCCAACATGTAAGCTCCTTATTAAATTTGCCCTATATACCTTGGGAAGAACCAACTGTCCGTGACCAGTGGATCTAGTTCCTGTCTTCCTGTATAACAATCTGTCCTTCATAAAATATTCTCCCTTGCTTGGAGGTGTGTGGCATTTGGGCAATTTTTTAAAACATGGCTTGAGTGTCCTATCCTCAGCCTGCGCCTTCCTCATCTCCTCTGGATGAGCATTTATAGGTTCACCTTCTTCCTCCTTTTTCTGTGACCTGGTCTGCACTGTCGCCATGATCACAGGTCTCTCGGGATTCCCCAAGAAGACGTACCTACACCCCAATATCAGAGGGTAGATTGGTTCATCTATCACTGCTGCTCTGATTTCTCCTTCCACATAGCGAGTTTTCATCGTTATCCTTGCGATGGGAAGTGTCATGAGTGGTATGTCCTTAGTCGCCCCTTGTATTTCCACTGTTTCTGTGGTATACTGACTTGGGTCCACTAGGCTAGACTTCACAACTGAATCATAATCCAAACCTGTATCATAAAGGCACCTTGTGGTGACCCCATTACAAATAACATCCTCACAAACTGGGGGATGATAAGGTTCCTGCTGTCCATTAGGATTAACCTTTAATCTTTGAGTCCCCGACTTCATTGCAGCAATGTTTGAAGGTTTCCTTCTACAAAATTCGGTGTCATGGTTGTCTTTCTTACACCATTTGCAACATCTTTTTCCTTGGTTAAACGGTTTTCTTTCATTATATTTTTGGTCATTGAACTGTGAGTTTCTGTCACGATAGTCATTTCTTGGCCGTTCAAAGTTTGTTCTGCCCTTATTACCCTGTTCTCTATTATCAAATTTATTAAATTGCTGTGGAGCTTTAAAATTTTCTACGTGCTTCTTTTTAGTGCCACTTACCTCTGCCTGGGCTGCCTGATACCTCTCAGCGACATTTAAAACCTCTCCCATCCTCTCTGCACCTTGTTCCATGAGAAATTTTCTCAAGTCTGGAGCCATGGACTCTCTTAATTGCTCTATCATGATCATCTCTTTCAGATCTTGGGTCTTCCCCAGAGCAGTCCATTTCTCCAAATAGGTTTCCAGTCTGGCAGAGAATTGGTGGTATGTCTCCCCAGACAACAGTTTGGCATTTCTAAATTTCTTACGGTAAAATTCACCATTTTTTTCGTATCTTAATAACAAAGCCTGCTTTAGCATGTCATAATTGTCTTGGTCTTCTCTGTTCATTTTGGCGAAGACTTCATAAGAAGTACCTCTCAATCCCTGTGATAACTTTAAACTCCACCTCTCTCTCTCTCTAACCCATATGTAGTAGCTAATAACTCAAATCTACTGAGGTACCCCTCAATGTCATCGTCTTTCTCAACAAAATGGTCTAAATGAAACCCCATAGCTGAGTTTGAGGCTCCCTGACTAGCTGCAGCATCTGAGGCAAAAGGGCTGGCACCATTTTCAGGAGCATGGCCTTGTAATTCCAGCTCCCTTAGTCGTAATTCGTGCTCCCTTTGTAACCTTCTATCTTCTGCCTCCCTTTCGGCAGTCAACCTTTTTTCTTCTGACTCCCTTTGCTGTCGTTTTTCTTCTGCCTCAATCTGCAGCCTCTTAAGTTCTTTGTCAGCCTCAATTTGTAACCTCTTCTCTTCAGCTAACCTCCTATCTTCCCTTTCAATATACTTGTCACATTCAGCAGTTACATACTGAATTAAAACCTGACACTCCATTCCCATTTCCTTCGCCGTTAGCACAGCAGCCGATCTAAATTTTGCCAGGTCAGCCATCATACACAATAACAATTACCAAGATAAATCTAACTAATTAATGCTTAAGGTAATTCTAATTAATGATGACTATGGTAATTCTAATTATTTAATTAATTAACTAACTACCACTGGCTGTGAAGATTCACCAACTTTTATTTTCCCCTTTTATTTTAAGGGACACTTTTTAAATTTTTACAATCTGTCCCCACTGGTTTAATTCTCCCACCAGGAGATTCCAATATTTATGATAAACTAATTATCCCTGGACAAGACCCCAATATTTGTAGTGGTTTTTGATGGTACTGTATGGTTGTGATGTTACCTAGTGTAATGTATGAGGTCAGCTGTGAAGGCTCCTGAGATAAATGTAGATGTGAATTACAGAAGGCCCTTCTTACTACCACTTACGACCTCAAACATATCTTTTTTACTAATGTGAATGTAGCTACGTTAAAAAAGTCTAGGGTACTGAAATGTAATGTGTTGTAGTAGAATATACAAACACACACAGATAATTAATAAGTGTAATAATATTAATAAAATTCTATAACACACTGAACTAACTCAAGCTGTTTTAGTTTAAATATTAAAATTTTCTTTAAATTTGTTTGTTCTGAACCAATGTTTTAGTTGGTCAGAACATATGAAATGTTATGGACTTATAAATGGAATGCATAAATAGATGGCATAATAAAATGGAATGTGTATACATAAGTATTTTATCAGACTGGTTAATATTAATTATATTTCTAATGTCTCTGGGAAACTATTACTGGATATGCTGTTGGGGTGGTGTCATCACACCCACTCTGTGACTAGAACAAGCTTTGTCCATTGTTTTATGAACTTTAATAAATGTATCTTTCCCAAAGTCAGTATATTTATGAGGGAAATATTTATAAATTCTTTAGGAGTATGGTGAATCCTCAGCAGGCCACTAAATCACTCATCTTGTCTGCGAAGATCTAATGCTGGATTCCGGTGGCCCACTCCTCTCGGTAGCTAGAATACAATGGTAGCCTGCACCGACACACTGCTTGGCTGCACACACATCTGCTTGTGCAATCTTGATTACTTATGTGGCACTACCCTAGTGCCACAACAGAAACTCACAATTCTGAAACAAAAGTTGTGCGCTGTGTCAGTAATCTATTTACTGCACCACTCTTACACACAGCACAACACATCAACAATACACAGAATGGGTCAGATCTCTCTGACCACACAGCACATCTTACTCAGTTGTTTTCATATAGTATCAGTTTCCCCAAGACTGCATTGCATCTGAGATATGTTCAATAGTTTCCTTTTATTCAATAAGATAGGTGATATGTTCCCACTGATCTCAACAATAGATCCGCCTTCCTTAGTCTTAGTTAGGCGTCCATATATTTTGTTTGTCTCTAGACCCTGAACTTGGGCTGGGGACCTAGAGCGAGCACTTACTTGTCGTAATCATTTTATATGATATGGCAGTATCAATCACTCGAGATATTAAAATATACAAAATAAATACTTTCATTCTTACCAGAATTCAGAATTGAGAACACAGTTAATTGCTAGCAAAACTCAGCTGAGCTGCTGGCTATATGATGGCGTCCCTCTAAATGTATGTATTATCTTCTAGGAACAACACCACAGGCAATAACCACTGTGTCTCTGGACAGTATTATATCAAATGGCAAAAATGTGCATCTCTGTCCCGCTAATATGATTACATTTGCCCAATCACCGACTTCCCACCTAACTTTTCAAGTCTACAACCAAAAGTCAATTTCAGTCAGATCTCAGTCAAGTGTGTATTATTGTCTGTTGGTCCGTCTGTCTCTACTTGTTTTTTCATAAAAAACACGCTTGGTTCTACAAGCAATACCCTACACAAATCTGCCTCCTAAGTTATTTTTAGCCACAATTCTCCACCTTTCCCCTCTTTTACATTACAGCTTGATTTTTGCATTTGCGTGTCTCAAGGACGAAGATTTGAAGCTTTTGTGAAAGTTTGCACAACAGTACTGTCGCTGGTCTGATGTGAACAATACAGTCTTTCGTCAATATCTTCCTTGTTATCTATCCGTCTGTATAATTTAAAGAATATTAGTTCTCTGCTCAAGATGGGCTATCAAACTAGCTAGGTTTTATATTCATAACTCTATTATTAAGAAAAAACATATTTTTTCTCATGTTTAGTTTTTTTGAAATTTGTTCGAGAACCTTCTCTACGGCGTTTGCCGCTGAATTCAAATAAAGGGACCAAGTATCGAAAAAGTCCAAGAAATTACTGTCTCGAATAAGAGCTAAGGTCCTTTTTGTCAATTTCCTTACATTGTGTTAACTAGTGACGTGACTTTTTTTTCCTTTTACCACCAAGTGCGTCTTTTTAGCCTTGCTAGATTTAAACACGTGTTCAGTCATATTTTTCCTTTTTAGATCTCCGTTTCCCTCCCGTCTACAAAGGGTAAACCGTTTCGACTGCACGTCTAACAAGTTAGTTTGACTGGCGGTGGGAAATGCGGGCATGGGCGAGCATGTCTCCTAGTATCTTACGCATTATTTTTATCCCTACATTTTATCTTTATATTGGGAGATATTTTAACGTTGTATCATGGTAAATTCTTCACACTCACACAGAACTAAAACTATCTCCAATCGACCAACTAAATGATACTTCTATTAACAGAGATCTTAGGAATCGAAAGCTAAATGGTTCTAGTCTTGACTGCGGAGTACTGAATGAATTTGAGTTAGATTTCCAGAGTATATATCTCTCCAAAATCAAAGAGAATATTACGTCTCTAACCCGAAACAGACTCAAATTCCAGATGTTTACACCTACGTTTAATTCTACGTTCAAATTATGTGAAACACGTGAAATCAAAGATCTCGAATGAAGAAATAGCCCAGGCTTAATACATTAGCACCTCCGCCCAGATTTACATATTTCCTATCTTATTCTACGAATGAAAGGAATTTCTTCACACCCTTCCCAAGACCCGACTTAACACCTACAGTACGTTCTCCCGATCTGATCAGACAACGGCAATAAAACTCACAGTGTGCGTTTTACACGTTCTGCTACATATGGCCGTTCCCAGCGATCAATGTCTTTCATTTCAGATCTTTCCCCGAGAATAATTAACTATAGGCGGACAGATCAGATGAAAATAATAGACGATAGTCTTACTTCTTATCCCTGTCGAGAACGAATTAACACGATTCGGTCTCATCAAAGAACTTAGCCTAACAGCAATAAAATGCGTTGCTAAATTAGAAAGGAAAAAACAAAGGTGTGAATGTTAGAGTTTAACTTAACAATCGAGCGTATGCGAAAAAAAGAAGGGTAAAAGAGCGAAAGAGAAGTAAAAGGCAAGTGCAGAATAAAGAATAAATATCTGAAATTTATTAATCATAATATCTCTGCCACCTACATAGATCTTTAAAAGCTTCACCCAAACCTTCATGTCCTGTTCAAGGTTTTTAACATGTCTTTTTATCCATTTAACATCAGTCTACAGTTCCTTTCTTCATGTTTTTCTTTTGGTTTCCCTTTATTTCTGTTGCCCTGCGGACTTCCATAACAAGGGCTGCCTTGTAGCGCTATCAACTGGTTTCTTCAAGGCGTGTCCTATCCAACACAAGCTTCTCCTCCCCCCCCCTCTTGTTTCACTAGCTTTTGACTGGTGCTTTCCATTAGTTCTGCATTGGTGATCTTGTCATATATAGTTAATCCTTGTAATATGCGCGAGCACCTATCTATGATCGTCTTTAAAAACGTGGCTGCCCTATTTTGTTGTTGTTGTTGTTGTTCTCCGTGTTTCAGAGCCATACAATAGGACTACCTTGACATTTGACATTTCATTCATATGTTTACCCATAATGTACAGTATCTAGATTACCTGGTTAGCGAAGTTAAAAAAATCTGTGTCCTTATTGCGAGAATTCGTTCAGCTTCCCACTCCTCCCCTGCCCAAAACAAGATAGACACATAAATGCCACGTGTCATTCAAGCTGGCATTTACGCTAATCTGAGGGTCAGTTAATGCTGTTAGTTCGGACGGAACCAGGCGTAGGAAAGCTGTACGAGATATACAATGAACAGGTGCATTCATTCTAAAGGCTGTGGTTAACCCCTGAAAACCCAGCGCCCTATATGTATGACACATCATCATCATCATCAAAACACTGCTTTTCGAGAAAATACGGAAGCGGAGCACATTACACTGTGCTTTGAGTAAACGTTATCTTGAGTAACCGTTATAATCATCCCATGTAGATTGTCAGATGAATCATCATCATCATGTGCCTTTTCGGTCATTATAGGGCATGGGGCCACCAGTGCAGCTGGTCCCCTTGCAGGAAACCTGCACCAGGCATTGGCATACTCTTGCACTGGTGGCTGTTGTGCTAATCTGCTTTACATAATGAGGGTGCCATTCTTGCGCCAGGCGAACTTCTGTCTTGATCGACTATGTGTGGTACACCCACTATCGGGCCCTCCCAGTGTTAAGAGACAAGGCAGATCAATGTGTTCGTTTCAGATTTTGCTCACCTTGTCCGGCATTTGTCTCAGACTTTCGGGTCCTGAGTATTCCTCTATAAATGCCTTCGGGCAGAAGATGAAAGGGCATTCCTCGACACCTTCGGGTATAAGAGGCTCTGTCTATTTGAGCTGGAATCGACCAGGGAGGATCGATGGTTTCATAGCGATTAAATGCAATCTTGAGGGCAAGTTTGGGCACGATGGGCCAATCACCTGTTTGTCAAACATTTTGATTGCATGTTTTGCCCTGGAGCCTTGGGTTCTTTGGGTCACCTCTACACTCTGTTTACGTGGTAGAAGAGGTTCCGATTAAGAAAGAAAGAAAGAAGGTTGCCATTCTTGTACATGACCTGACATTCGTCTCTTATACATGACCTGGCATTCGTCTATTATACGTGACCTGACATTCGTCTCTTATACATGACCTGACATTCGTCTCTTATACATGACCTGACATTCGTCTCTTATACATGACCTGGCATTCGTCTCTTATACATGACCTGGCATTCGTCTCTTATACACGACCTGGCATTCGTCTCTTATACACGACCTGACATTCGTCTCTTATACACGACCTGACATTCGTCTCTTATACATGACCTGACATTCGTCTCTTATACATGACCTGACATTCGTCTCTCATACATGACCTGACATTCGTCTCTTATACATGACCTGGCATTCGTCTCTTATACATGACCTGGCATTCGTCTCTTATACATGACCTGGCATTCGTCTCTTATACACGACCTGGCATTCGTCTCTTATACACGACCTGACATTCGTCTCTCATACACGACCTGACATTCGTCTCTCATACATGACCTGACATTCGTCTCTTATACATGACCTGACATTCGTCTCTTATACATGACCTGACATTCGTCTCTTATACATGACCTGACATTCGTCTCTTATACATGACCTGACATTCGTCTCTTATACATGACCTGACATTCGTCTCTTATACATGACCTGAAATTCGTCTCTTATACATGACCTGACATTCGTCTCTTATACATGACCTGGCATTCGTCTCTTATACATGACCTGACATTCGTCTCTTATACATGACCTGACATTCGTCGCCGTGTGCGATCTTGCCTGAGGGAGCACACGTCCTATTCTTTGTCTCATCAGAGACCCCTGAGAACTATACGGGTCGTGGACCCATCTTATTTAACTGTATATTCAATTATATCATAAAATATGTATTAATGTATGTTTAACCACTTACGCGACGCGTCATAAGTAAGCAAAGGTTCATCTCGTTTGTAAAACAGGTTACATTCTAGAATCATCATTTTTTTAAATTGGTTCGGTTTTTTGCCTTCTTCTGGCGAGGCGCGTTCCTTTCAACCTATTAGGTTATATCAGAGCGCATTTACCATCTCCCCCCCCCTCTTCCCCCCCCCCCAAAAAAAAGTCAACTCTGTTGACTGCTAACCCGATCAGCGTTGATAGATACTAAGTCCCGATAAGGACTAACATTATGTATCTGCTAGCATAAAGCCCTAAAAAGGACTCATTTTTTTCTAAACAGATGAATAAAGTATACAATTTAGTGGTCTACTACAGTGATTCCTAACGTGGGCCATGCCGCCCCCCAGGAGGCCATGTCATATGTCAAGGGGGCCACGGTAAGATGGTAAAGTACCCTTTTTTCCAGCTAACAGCCACTATCGGGGGTGGGGGGGGGGGGCACCAGAGGTAAATGATGCTCAAAAAAGGGGGGGGGGGGAGGTGCGCCATCATGAACATTTCAAAAAGGTTGAGAACTCCTGGTCCAGTATATATATTCTTCAGTTTTAAAAGGTTAAAGTCCTCCCCAGGAGTAAACAACAGCAAACATAAATAGACTTAACACTGTATTATCAACTTACGAGCACTACCTCCACATTGTTTGCGCTGCGTACAGCCAGGAAAAAAAAACAAATGTGAAATACGAGGCTTGAAGTTGTGGAAAGACGTATCCGCCTACGCCAGCCGACATGACAATTTAAGACAGGGTTTCTTATCCTTTCTTGTGCCGTGGATCCTTTTGATTGTTCGATAAAAGTTATGGATCTATTTTATTGTCCGATGAAGGCTATGGACCCCTTTGATTGTTTGATAAAAGTTAATGATCTATTTTAATTGTGCGATGTATGCTATTGACCCGTTTGATTGTCCGGCAAAGGCTGTATACCTCTTTGTTTTTCCGACAAAATCTGTGGGCCCCTTTTATTGTCCGATAAAATAAATGGACCCCTTTGATTGTCCGACAAATGCTACGGACCCATTCTGAGTAAAAAAATGTACATAAAAGCAAAATAAAAAGTTTTACATTTTAAGTTATGTAGACGGGCCCCTTAAAATCCATTCATAGACCCCCAAGGGGTCCGTGGACCACACATTAAGAAACCTTGCTCAAAGTAGAAACTGCAGCAGCGTTTTTGTGGGCGCTGTTAAGTGGGAAGAGAACGCACCAACCCGTACACACCCACACTCAATCCTTGATC
Organism: Oreohelix idahoensis; assembly: GCA_024509875.1. Classification (NCBI taxonomy): domain Eukaryota; kingdom Metazoa; phylum Mollusca; class Gastropoda; order Stylommatophora; family Oreohelicidae; genus Oreohelix; species Oreohelix idahoensis. The sequence continues at coordinate 165,874 of JAMPIV010005432.1, forward strand.
CCCAGTGTGACCTTGATTGTTAAAATTAGCAACAGACGACAAATTTAGAAACACTATTTGTGTAATCTCTTTTGTAAGTTTTCTATGACCCCCTAATTGTGTTTCTGGCTTTATCTGCTTTGGTTGCTAGGAGATCTGTGGTTTCAGATTTACAGACTCTGCAGCCGGATAAGTCTTTGCATCTATTTTTATTTACCAATTTAAACAAGGCAACATATTTTTGAGCGTCGATGTGGCTTAGCTGGTTACAGCGCTTACCTCTCGCGGTACAGTTACCGGGGATCGAAACCTGATAACGTCACGCTCCAGTCTATTCAGATGTAAATGGGAACATGACAGCTCTTGAGTTAGGGAAGGCAACAGCAGCAAGGAAGGGATCTGGTCACCCCACCTCATAAAGCTGAACCAAGTATGGTGAAGTCTCTAACACCTCACTTCCCTATGGCAGTTCCTACTATGAGATTACCTTTACCCTTTTTAAAACATGTTTTTATCATTTAATTATTGCTGAAATGGTATTCACAAGGAACCAAGGACAACTGATGATCACGTGTTAGAGATCGACAATGCAATCGATGAAGCAACAAGGCTAAGATTGCTGGAATTTGACATCAAACGTAAGACTAGTATGGATGGACGTATAAGAGGTTGCATCCGTCGAGCAAACAACCAGTCTACCTCAGCAAATGCCGAAGGACATGAATGCAAATTGTTCATGCAGCGTTTGTTCTATCATTTCACTAACACACATAGGTTCTCAGTCAACCAGTATGAATGATAATTGTTTTTTATTTTTATTTTGTGGGTTTTACCTTCTTGTGACGAGGCGCGTTCCAGTCAACCTAACTGGTTATACCAGAGCGCAATTTGCCAGTCAAAAATAAGTGAACTCTGATAACTGAAGCGATGTGTTGATAAACTCTAAGCACTGAAAAGGACTACTAGCTTCTATCAGTTAGCATGAAGAAGTCCTGAAAATGACTGCTAGCTCGGTCAGCGTTGATAAATACTAAGTCCTGAAAAGGTATAACATTATCCACCTGCTAGCATAAAGCTATGAAAAGGACTTGCCCTAAAAATGACTCACCAGCTACGCCAACGCTGCCCGTACTACCTCAGTGTTCAGCGAAGCAGCGGTTGTATGTGAACTCTTGAGCAATCCAACCAGATTGCTAGCCCGGTCAGCGTCGATAGATACTAAGTCCTGAAAAGGACTAGCATTAGACATCTACTAGAATGTGAACTGTTATTTGTAGAACTTATTCAATGCCGTTTTATTGGTTTATATACTTATATTCCTTACCAGTTTTACAGCAGCCCCTTAATTTATCTGCTAGCATGAAGCCCTGAGAAGGATTTGCGCTGAAAAGGACTCGCCAGCTACACCAACGCTGACGTAGGGTGATGATAATTGTTCCCGTAGCGCGCTGGTTATATACACGACGGATGCATCCTCTGATGCGTCAGTTTCTGCTAATCTTACGTTTAATGCTGTCACGGGAATTCTCCCGTTGCTCTGCAGTGATAATTCACAAATGACCAAAATTCTGAGTATCTACTAAGGGTCTTCAACGGTATCTACTATTCGTTCAAGATTACTCTCAACACAGATGGGAATTGAAGAATTATGCTTCAGTTCTAGGGAGCCTAATGGGAATTTAAGAAATCATGCACCACAGCTGATATTATTAAGCCCCTAATGAACTTAGGTCTTCCCAGACCTTCTATGAGGAGAAGAGAATTTTGCTCGTTTGATGATTTAAATATCAGTAAAATATTACTTCAATAGCTCTGTTTATGTTTATTTAAAATGACTGAGACATACGGGTGCAGTTCACTCATAAAATGATTAAATCAACTATAAATTTGTATATATGCAGATAACAACATTTAATAATCAATGATATTTAACAGGGTTAAAATAAATAAAGAAAAAATTTAACTTTTAAGGATTCATCACAGGTGATGAACTGGTTAGTTTTGGGAATTTTGTTTAAGAGTTCACTTGGCACCTCTGAATGGGTACTTAGCTGCCAGTAAGGTGTCAGTTGGATTCTGCTCAACCCGATGTTCGTTATTTGCAGGTTGTAGACTGGTTCTTCTCGTCACTCTCTCTAGCTTCCTTTCCTCATGAAGCGCGGTCTTTTCTACCTTTTCCTGATCTGCTTTCTCTTTTTCAACACTATCTGCTCCTTTACAGACCTATCAACATATTCAACTAAATCTTTGCCACTCAATTCTAGATCTTTGCCCAAACGTAGGAAAAAAGGTGTGAAGATTTTGAGGTTCGGCCATCCTGAGCAAGAAGTCTGTTAACAAAGGTACAGAAAAATACAATTGCTACTTAACTAGTAAAACTTTAAATCGCAATTTAGCCACAGCAAATGAACTCTTATTTCCACCTTAACTTTTAAACAAAAGATTTTGTTTTTTCCAATTATTCAATTATTCTCTGTAAAAAGTTTTAATTGTTACTTATTAATGCACCATATGCTCAGGTTTATATTAAAAAAAAATACGAACTGACAATATTTGTTTCAGTAAATCTGACATTTATGTCAGTCAAGTCTAGGTAGAATAACTAGACAGGCTCTGTTATCAAGGACGGGACACCACTTGTCACGTCCGAATTCAATTATTCCCAAGACGAGACCACAATTGTCACGGGTCACAATTGTGTGTCCGAGTGAAGATCCCGGTAAACCCCCACTTGTCTCGGGAATTCTCCGCTTGCTCTGCAGTAATAGTTCATCAGTGACCAGAATTCTGAGTATCTACTGAGGGTCTTCAACGGTATCTATTGTTCGCTCAAGATTACTTTTGACACAGATGTGAATTGAAAAATAATGCTTCCATTCTAGGAACCTCATGGGAATTTAAGAAATCAAGCACCATAGCTGATATTATCAAGGCCCTAATGAACTTAGTATCTTCCCAGACCTTCTTTGAGGGAAGAGAATTGTACTCGTTTGATGAGCCCCCAACAAATCTAATTCAGTAAAATATTACCTTAATAGCTTTATTTATATGTATTTAAAATGATTGAGACATACGGGGGCAGTTCACTCACAAAATGATTAAATCAACTATAAATTTGTATATATACAGATAAAACATTAATTTAAAAATTAATTATATTTAACAGGGTTAAAATAAATAAATGTGTTTCAGAAAATTTTAACCTTTAATCATTAATCACATGTGATAATCAGATTAGTGGAATTGTTTTGAAAATTTTCTTAAAGAGTTCACGTGGCAGCTCTGAATGGATACTTAGCTACCAGTAAAGTGTCGGATGGCTTCTGCTACAGCTGATGTTGGTTCTTTGTAGGTTGTAGACTGGTTCGTCTCGTCACTAGTTAAGTCTGGTGACGGCAACACGTCTCAAATAGTATCATAGGGAAATTATGAAGATGGGCCAGCGTCTTTACGACCCGTCTGATGTTGGTGTCCAGCTTTGACTGATGGCCACTTATACTACACACGTGTACTACCAGTTAGTACCACAGACTAGTCACATTCTTTCATTCCACCATCTCATCTGCCTCAGAACTTTCTCCTTTCTGAGCATTAATATTAATACCAGTGAGCAGAAAACACCCATTGCATTTATATAAAACATGATTACATATACATATGCACTGGTTAAAAAGGTTAATATAATAATTATGTACATTATTTCTGTCATTATCCACTCCTTGCTCCATATGGAACTTGGGACTACCTCTGCGTTTGGTTCTATATGAGAAGTCTGCATGAAGCAGTCACCAGCTCTTGCAGTGGTGGTTCATAAAAACTTTCATTCTTTATTCTGATGATGGTAGCCTCGTATGAACTTGGACATAACTAGCAATTTTCACATGTTAATATTGCTAAATATAAAAATATAAAATGTATAACTCACCCCAAATTGGGAGATACAGACTTCTTGCTGAGATAGATGTTTCGGCAACTTAGTTAAGATGCCTCTTACACGTGGCCTGGGGTATTACTTTACAATAGAATCCTACTACGACTATGTATTCAGGTTCCTAGGATTCCGGGATTTCCGTATTAGTAAAGGTAGAGTTTTCTTACTGTCTAAGGCCAAAAGATACTCAGATACGTTGTCCGGTCATTTAAATTAAAATCCTGATTCTATTCTTTGCCCTAGCTTGTCTAAACTGTCTTCTTGACGAGTTGAATTATCAGTGTGGTAATCTTAAAATGTTGTAGATTTTGAACAACTCTTGGTCCACGCATTCACATTGCTTCGTGGGCGGGGGAGAGAGAGCCCAGTCCCACTTGTTGTATTTTAACATCTCAAATGCCAAACTGTCACGTGACCGATAATTTATTTTACCATTTCGTTCCATATGTTATTAACTCTTTTAATGTTCTGTTTTCCTAGAAATTTGTATTCTTCTTTTCTATCTTTCATTTTTCACCTGTTCAAACCCCACCCGCGTTTGGTTACGTTCTGGCTTTCAGTAGAAATCCCCCACTGGTCAGAAACGGTCAGCGTAGCGGCAATATTACAACACGCACCTGGTCCGTCCAGGGGAATTTCTCTGGTCGCTTTAAAACGTTTGATCACGAGCGGCTGGTACCCTTTGAGGCCTGGGTAACGAGTTTGATCTGTTTCAGGGGGAGATAACAATCGCGGTCAGTCTCCGGGTTTTGCCCCTTAAGAACGCAAGAGCCCTCATAATATTATGCATTTCTCTACCTGAGGAAATTTTCTTGCGGCTGTTGACTTCTGATGTCCCTAGAATAACCTTTGTCTTACTCTCGTGATTACGCATTACGCCGATACATCTGTAGAAATATGCAGGCCAGGTGTCCGGGGGGAGCGTCCTCTGTAATCTATAAGAGTAGACGGGTTTTAATAGACAAAGACATTCGTGAATATTCCTGGCCCGTAGATGACCATCATGAGATAAGGCAAACTTTAACACAGTACTAGAATGTGTTTGCCTATGTTCTAGTCATTTTCGGGGTGAGTTGACATATCTTATAATTATTATATTATATTCATGTTAGCTTTTTATATATATCTGTTAGGAAAGTGAATTCATTTTTGAGGATTTCTCCTAGTAATTTAGTTCTGATAAGATTACACTGCCTACGGCCTTAATTAAGTGGTGCTTAAACTGTTACGGTTTATCATGGGTTAAATGTTAAACTTACAATAACAGATATTAGGCGTAGAATCAGTCAACAAATGCTTATCATGGGTTAAGAATAGGCTAAATTAACTGTCATTTCTGTAAGATAATGTCAGGTGTGGATTGTTCACTTAAAAACTGAATAGTGAGATGCAGGTAATAACTCTGGATTATAGGAGATAGTCACTTATTCCTTTCTAAAAGATATTTCTAGTGGCAAGGGAGAATCATTTTATGCTTACTTGTGTGGCTAGGCACTAGTCTATAACTTTCACTGAAAGCAGTCACCAGGCATAGATATAATTATATCTTATGATTTAGCCACAACTGTATTATTATAGCAAGAACATTGCCTTTTCTATGTACTCATTTTGTGGAATGCTAATATATTTCCCCAAGGGGACATACGATTTATTTATGTAATGTCAAATGCTGTAATCTGTTTATGTAAATTCATTTAATGTTGTAAGATGAATAAGCATATTCATTTAACTGTAACTACAGGTTAGGTTTCCTGTATGTTGAGAATGGAAGGAGCGGAGCATGACTAGGTTATAAAACATTAGATTGATTTTGTCGTTGCTTGAAGTTAAGGGTGTCTTTGTTTGGGTCTCAGTTTCAGGGAGACCGAATCGCTAGAGCAGACTCCAGTCAGGCGAAGAAAGTCATATACTCTTCGATCTAGAGGGTTTCTGTATACATCTAGCAACGAATCGTCAACCCCGTTCCTGAATCAAAACCCCTTTTTGTCAACGCCAAGTTAAGCTCACGCAGTGCAACGGAGCCAACGCTAAATCTGGAATCACCAAATGCAGTAGTAGTTCTCTACTCGCCTATGGATTACCAGCCAGAGCATTGCGGCTTCCAGAATATCAAAACCGCCCAGCATGCCTATAGCAGAATTCCATATCACCCGCCTTTTTGTGCCTAAACGGGGCACTCAGCAAACCACAGCCAAACCAGTTTAAACAGGATTTACAGCCAAGCAGAGCCTAGCGCCGGATAAGCGCGCCTGGGACTCTTTGTCCTTAAGTGACTTCTTCTGGTGTATTTTCTGGATACTTAAAACCTCGCACGTATGAGCAGCCATCTATGGACAGAGTTCCAGCCCCCCTCACGCAAGTAGCGGTCACCAACGTATAGCACCTACAAGGAAAGTTTGGTATTTCACTTCATTCATCTTGAAGGATATTTATCCGTAAGACACTTTCTGGAGCTAGCACCTTTGGTCCCACGAAAAAGCGGACAGGCTGTCGCTCAGTTCGTTTATTTGGTCAGCAGGAGATAAACAACGTCTTCCAGTGTTCCCTCGCGCAATTAGGGGTCACCAACGTTTAGCCCGACAAGGAAAGTTTGGTATTTCACTTCAGTCATCTTGAAGGATATTTATCGGTAAGACACTTTCTGGAGCTAGCGCCTTTGGTCCCCGAAAGCGGACCCTCTGTCGGACAGCTTAGTTATTTTCTCCGCGTTCTACAGGTTTTATGAGTGTTGGTGGTGTGTGTGTTTGTGGGTGTGTATTTGCATTATTGGTGGTTATTGATGATTATTTATGACTATTGATGAATATTTTGATTATTGATGTAATTTATGATGTGTATGATGATATGCATTAATTCCATGCTGTTCTTCTTTAATAAAGTTTACACATTTATTAATGCGCTGTTCCCGACTCTTTTTATCCATAATTAAACTTGTTTAGCTCTTTACTATAATCTCTATGTTTGATAAGAGAAAAGAGTGAGAGCAGGAGATGCTTAGACAGTAAAAGTGAGTTGAGGCTTGGAGAGAGAGATCATTTGAATAAATCTTCTTCCATGTTGTCTCAAGTCCATCTCCTATTTACACCTTATCTAAAGTGTAATATATAACTCTGTCAGTCCACTATCCCTTGTAGATTTCACTACTATTGTCCAACTCGACAAATACTCTACACTTTACTCAACCACGACACAAACCAAAAGCAAATAACTTGCTGATTTTGGTAGGGGTTTATCCCCACTACCCTCTTTTATCTAGAATCTTCTTCAAAACAAAAATAAACTATTATTCTCTGCATGTCGTCTACGAATTCATGTCTGACTTACAAGACCATATGAGGTTTTACTTCTTCCGTTGCTTTTTATCATGTTTACACTCACTACAACATAGATTTTATTTTCTTGTAATTATCCATTACAACACAATCTGGCCGGAAATGAGTACATCATTTTCGTGCTCCAAAAATCCCATTCGTTATGTTAAGTGAGTGTCTTTCATCAGTCACCAGATTGATATGTTCCGACACGTTCATGTGCAAACGAACAACTTATCAGGCATCAACCTGTTTTTTTTTTCTTCTTTTTTTTTACCATCCCAGACATAAAATCGGAGGTAACAATAGCCATGTTAGCGATACACGAAAAAACCAGATGGCACTTCTACGCTGTAATCCATGCCTGTACTGTCTGGTCAGAAGTGTGTTACGCAGTCGTACCGGAACATTTCACTCTACAATTCCATGAGTCAATATGGGTTCAAACCACGTCAGCGATTAAAATAATCAGTAAGGGATGGTTAATTAGGACCAGACATGACTAGAAACTGAAACTATTATGCGAAAATATTAAATACTTTAAGAGGTAAGATAAAAGAAAAGGGAAGAGCACAGAAGAAATTAAAGGATGGCACAGGAAAATTTAACGATAAAGGTTATTTCGTCACAAATGCCAATATCCAACAGTTTTAGCCTTAGAATACGAAAAAAATTTTGTATTCGCAGTTTATTAAATCCCTTAATGTAAAAACTCTTACTTAATGGAGTTATTTCCACCTTATTTACATTGTGTTAATCGTTATTTAAAATTGGCTGTGTCAATTGAAGTCAAATCTTGGTAGATTACAATGTTCCAAAAAAAGAAGAGCTGCATTTAAAGTTTCAGCTCTCTACAACCAGTGGAACGAACATAGAGAACATAGTGATTCAACGAGTGGAACATAGAGATTCTGAGCGTCAAAGATTTCAAACGCAACACATAAAGATTGCTCGGATAATTTTAAAGAAACGTGGTTTATTAAAAGGTAAAGAGAATGAAACTACATACACGAATATACCTTAACTGACGAAATTCTTGATGGAAGTAAATGACTGAAGTTTATCTTCTCCAAGCATAAAGACAGCAGAAAATAAAAGTGTTAAGGGACAGCTAAGGGACTTGAAATAGAGAAGAGGTAACCTACTTGCAATGATGTATACCTTGGTAAAATATATGGCAGTAACGAATACGGCAAGTCCGTGTCGTAAGTTGACTTTGGTGTAGCTACAACAGTATTTGTCACTGGGGTTGGCCTATGAAATATTATGAAGGTCTCCAGAAATTGGCTCGTTAAGAAAGAAAGAGACCTATTCGAGATAAGGACAAGAAGAAGGGAATGCGAATGCTTTCCACTGGATAGAGTTTTCTAGTGAATTATGGAAGGTATTCTATTCCCCTACGACTTTAGCTTCTGTCCTCAGATCCTGTAAAAGAAAGAGCCCCCATTCTCATCTAAATGTAGAATTAATTTTTCCTATATGTAAATATTTAACAACGACAGCACGAGTGATACATTAACGAACTAGATAATGATCAAACGGTTAGTGGGCTTATTAATTAAATATCTACACATATAGGGATAGTAGTAATTACAAAGTGATGATGGTGAAGACAATTCACACAAAACACACATATGAGATATAAATAATGTAGTTAGTTAAATAGGAGAATGAACCTATGTGAAGCGAAATGATGAGGTGATATGATATTTGTTACCAAACTGATGTCTAATCTACATTGTCCATGTGTCTCTTAATGCTTTTCCCGTGTATGATTATACACAGGTATGCGTAGACTATCCCAGGAAGGTGAATGGTATGTTGTGTGGGTTATCTCCAAGACGAGGACGTACTGATGAAAGCTTTTGTGTAATGAGAACTTTGACGATATTCAGTCCTTCAGTGTTCCTCTGTAGCGTTGACAAATCGTTGACTGTTGTCTTAAGAAAATGGCTCCTGTCTAATCCCTGAAAGGCACAGGCTAGACTGGCGCTCTTACACGAAATGAACTTTGTATGTAGACTCTAAAACTTGAGTAGCTACTCTTGATTCATAAAATATGCTTTGGAGTAAGGTGAGCTTGCTAGCTGTATAGGTGAATCAGCTTGTAAATATGGAATCTTAATTCTAAAAATGCGCTCTTCTGAGTGAGTTGAACTTGCTATAAATATGAGAGTTAACTTGCACGTGCTTTAGCTTGACTCATGCGGTAAGCTTTCGAGTGAGTTGAACTTGATATTTGAATATGTAATCAAGTTGTGAGCACTTGATAAGCAGGTAAATAAAATGCTGCGCAATCCGCGTGTAAAACATGGGCGAGAAATCTTCCTTCTTAACTGAGAAAGTGAAGAATGTCCTAAATTACGAATTCTGCTAATCTGACGTACACTTTGCTAGTTCCCTTCTGGTAGACGCCAAACACGTTATATTTTAGACTCAGACTTCTGTTGGACTGAAAATACTCAAAAGTCTTCGTAAGTTTTCACACTTAATTTCAATGGTTGACTTTCTTTTACACTGCTCCTCGCTAGCAGTGAGTTCAATTCTCTAGTAATTATGTATGACGTGAGATGCTCCTGATAAGTGTTAAATATATTGCGCATGAGGGTGTGAGCGAATGTAAGCCTGTAATGATGACCTAACAATCTAGATGAAGAGGAAGTATGAACTATCAATTACGTCATATCATCTTAGAGGAAAATCTTTTGATTTAATTAATCATTTATGAGAAGGATTAATTGAAAACAACTGTCTTCCGCACATTTAACTATGATGCTAAGTGTAAAAGTGATCTTAACTCATCATCATCATCATCATGTGACGTATTATTTCCAGAACATTGTCGCAATTACAGCTGCCCTGAACGCATCACGATTCTGTGCAAGTCGACCTGCATCAGCCAAAGACAAGTTCAGACTCTCTGTGATGTCGTGGTCCACCGTCGTCTAGGTCGACCCCTTCCCTTTTTTCCAGGAACCATGCCTTCCATCACTAATTTGTCCAGACTTTTATGTCTTTTTATATGACCGAAATATTTCAGCTTCCTTATTGCGATGGTATTTAGGAGCCAGTTTTCCTCTACGTTTAGTGAGTGCAGTACTTCTCTGTTGGTCTTTTTTTCTGTCCAGGGTATTCTCAACATCCTTCTGTAGCATTTCATTTCGAATGATGTAACCTTTTATGAACTGTTTTATTGGATGTCCAAGTCTCGCAGCCGTATGTTGCTACTGGGAATGTACATGCTCTGATAAGTTGTAACTTTGTTTCTTTGCTTGTGCCTTTCCATAGGTTTTTCATCTGTTTTAGTTTATGTGAAGCAATAGAAGTCTTCTTTTAATTTCTACTGTACAGACGCCAGAGCGGTTGATGATTGATCCTAAGTATTCGAATTCAGTAACACCTTTCACTTCTTCGTTATCAATTTCAATTTCTGGTTTGGTATTTACTTTTTCTGTTGTAAATACTTTGGTCTTCTTGGTGTTTAGGTATAGATTCTGGGCCTCGCTGTGTTTTTAGTGGACATAATTAATTGTTCAAGTCTTTCTGGGTTGGTTGATAGGAGGACTGTGTCGTCAGCATATCTGATTTCCGGGATCTGGTACCCACCGATGTTAAATGGGTCAAACTCTGCGTGTTCTTGGTCATCTCTAACGTTTCTCATGATATTCTCGGCATAAATGTTAAACAGATAAGGGGAAAGGGTACAGCCTTGTCTTACTCATGTCTGTGCTTCAAACCATTCAGATGTTTCTCCCTCTATTCTTACGGCTGCCTGTTGTTCTTGATACAGTAGTGCGATGAGTTGTATAAGGTGATTTGGAAATCCCATATTTTCCATAATAGTCCATAACTGCCGATGCTGTACACAGTCGAAAGCTTTGGTGTAATCAATGAAACACGTATATAGGTCATTGTTGAATTCTCTACACCTTTCTATGATGATCATCATATTGAATATATGGTCTCTGTTGCCTCTGCCTGGTCGAAAACCCGCCTGTACGTCGTTAATTTCTGTTTCTAGCTGGATCTTAACTAAAGACTAAGAAAACATATTAATAGTTTTTAAAAGATTCACTAACCTCCTTTCCATTTTTGCAAACTCCTTTAAGAACACAATACACCACAGATATGAATTATTTTATCCGCACTGAATTAATTGCAGGCTATGCTCTGTGATATTATCTACGCTACGCTGTTGAAACTGTACTGCTCTCTGGCAGACTGCGGTACATTATATTGCGGGTTAGCCCAATGTGGATCAATTGGGCCTGTGACGTATAACTCCACCCATAAACCAATAGCTAGGCCTCCATCTTGTGGCTTTTGCAATTACACCCTTCCGTGCCCTGTTAGCGAATGTCACTGGCTACAAGTGGGTGTACTTTTCGCCACAAACATTCAATTCCGTGCTATGGGTTAGTTTGCGTTACAACCCGGTGTTTTCGGATGGCCGGTTAATAAAAAATCACCCGCCTTCTCCTGTGACAAATGTTGCGTCCATTGTCGCTTTCCTGTATTTCCTGTTTTTATTATCTTGCTTGCGGCGAGCCTTTAATCTCTCGGTTTATTATGCCGTGCTCCGTCTTCTCCTCTGGCAACAATCATTCATGTGTGCGTCCCGAGTCCATTGTCGCCTAAGTCCGTTGTCGCCCGAGTCCATTGTCGCGCCGGCTATTGTATTTCTAGGCAATTACCGTTGTTTGTTTAACCAGCGGCTTAGCCATGAAAAGACTACCATATTGTGTCAGCCGGGCGTCTTCCAAAATAATCAATAATCCAAGGTGGCATGTCTGACGATATTTACACGGGGACTTGGGTGTCAAAGAAGTTGTCTATGACAAGCTGGTGTTCCACAAGCTTTCTAACGAAGAAATGTGGGGGTTCTGAAAGACAAGGAGATTACAAGATTATTGAACAACGATGAAAGGGCAAAATGTGGGTGAAAATCAAATAAGAAAGACGTGAAAGATGTTGAAAAAGGTAGAGGGTGTTAAAGATAGACCTACTATACGACAGCCCGTACGCTAAGAAATCTTATTACTGACATTAGGAGGAGGAAATTCACTTTCTTAAGGCATGTTATGAGAAGACGAAAGCTGGAATATATCGTGACAACGGGAAAGATTGAAGGAAATAAGAAAGAGGACGACAAAGAGAGAATGTACTGGGCCGTGTTGATATCATGGCATGGAAAGAAGTCAAAAGCAGAATTAATAAACAGCTATGAGGACAGAAAGTTGTGGAGAGACATGATCACCCGCACTACAAGGCAATGAACTTGAAGAAGGAGAAATGTCTTACTCTGTTCTCATTGTGGTGGCAGTTGTTCTCCCGTTTCTTTGATCCAGAAGTCAGGGTGGTTTTTCATTCACTTCATTCATCTCCTTTCAAGTTCTCAATGCGCACAGGCCCTCAATAAACTTATGCCAAGTCGTCCTGTCCAGTGCCATCCACTCAAGATCTTCCAATGTCTTCTTCATGTCTGTCTCCAGTTGTCGTCTCCATGTGTTCTTTGTTCTTGCTCTGCCTCTCTTACCCTGAGGATTCCGCAACAAGTACAACCTGGTAAGGCTATCAACGGGTTTTCTTACTGTGTATCCTATTCATCTCCAGCATATCCAGGGAGGTCGGTTTACAGTAACAATAAAGCCGGAGAAACGCAACACAATGCACACAACAACTCACAAAATCTGCTATTCCTGTACTCGTCTTGATATAATCGTGGACACATTTAGCTAAGTTTCAGATCTGTGATTGGGTGTTCTGATATTCCACGTGATTTGTGCGTGTACTAACAAAGAGTTTACGTCAGCTTTCAAAGGGCTGATGTAACATTAAGATGGAGAAATTGGCCTACTTAGTGATATGAACAAATAAAAGCCACATTCCCTTTCTCCCCCCTCCCATAATCCCCCAATTAAGTTATCTCTTTCTGGGTCATTCTTTTGCGCATGGGGATTACGCTGGAATCACAATATCCTGGGGAACAGGTGGTTCGGAGCTATTTTGTTTACTAACAAGCTTTATTTAGCATCGTGTAAATCACACTCAGTGGGGGTTTTTGTAAGTGTTCTCCATCTTCGTTAAAAGAAACCTTTTACGAAAGAAGTCCACTCCAATCTATAACAGATAAACATGAATGTTACAGCATTATGCAGATCCTGTTTTCAAGTCACTATTCTTGATAGTGTCACGTGTGCCTGTGATATTCATTCGCCACACAAAAATTAGCACGTGAATTAGTGTTGTATTAAGCGTGGCACATCCTCATCTCTGTGGTTATGTGTTTGCGTAGGCAGCGTTTAGAAATGTAGAATGGTGGATATGTAGCTTTTAATAAAAAGTTGGAAAAAAAGAGTATTGAATAGATGATTAGTTATGTTTCTCCTTCGACTCGTTATGCTTCAGCTGGTCTTCTACTTCTTCGTTCCCCCTCAGATGGCTGCTTGAATATGTTCAAAGAAAACAGTGGTGAACTTGAGGCTGTTGATATCTTTGTAAATTTCTTCAGGGAATGGTACTGGTGATAGACATATGAGCTTTCTCTGTTCCTCATATCTTGGGCACCTTTGAAGCAGATGTTTAACAGTTATTTTATCGGTGCCACATCAGTAGTTCCTATATTTAACTTGTTGAATAGATGGTATCCCAATCTGCGGTGACCTGTGTGAAGTCCGAAGATTACCACTTGTTCACTTCTGCTGAGCTGGTAATATACATCATATGGATGGCCTGGATGCTCTGCTTCCCACTTGCTCCTGTATCTGGGCTTGATAAAACTCTTGGCCTATTCATAAGTTATGCTTATGTCACTTCAGCTCTTCAATGAACGTATGCCTGCAACATATTTATGTCAGACCCTCATGTCTTGTACCATCCGCTTAAGATCTTTCCACACCGTATTTATTCATTTTGTTGTTTTTATAGCCCCTAGGCGTTTGGGCTCCCGTCTTTCGGCCCACTGCCATGTGGTAGTGTTTTTTCACTTCAATTCTGTCACTAGTTCTCTTCGTGACGTGTTTATCGATCTCCCTATACCTCTCTTCTGAACAAGAACTGCTTTGTTATGACAATATGAAGAATCGTCTGTTTATCTTTTCCGTCTTTCGTCTGTATTATCGTAAATTTTACTTTCGTTCATCTCTAGTTTCTTTTCTTTGAACACCTCCTTACGTGTCAATTTACCACACCATCCCCTATTTGTTGGCTTAATTCGCATCCCCGCTCACATCAGTATTTATTAGCTTTAACCAGTGAGCAAGATGTTTCACTCAATCAATGATCTAGTTTGTACGATCTTAAGAAGTATAGTGGGGCGACGTCAGTTGATTATGCACCGACAAACTCCCTGTAAATTATTCTGGTAACGACAAACTAAACTTATTGTCGATGACCACGACATTCTGAAATATATTGAAATATATACGCGTACATATTGAAATTTACGTCTGAATTATATATTATATATAATGTACATAAGGGTGTTTCAAAATTATGTATACATACTTCGAATGCCCATAAAGTAACATAAAATGTAGCTATTTTACAAGAATAGAGCGGAATAATGCTAGATACAAATGAATAATGCCATTTGATTATTAGTCGTGGTTTTTTTTCTAAATAGAAGGTTGTGCTCATCTCAAACGTGCACAGTGAGGGGACTTGAGACATCAAATTAAAACTGCATGTTTTACTATTCATTTACGTACAATGCAGATTGGATTTTTTAAAAAGCCACGCAATGCCTTTCTATTTAAAAAAAAAGTTAAACTAAAGACAGAGGATTGAATGCTTAAAAACATACAAAATCATCATTACAGGCAGTAATTAAGGTGGATGAATTTTTTCCCACGCATCATTTACAGGGAAACTTTACCAGTCTATCTGTCGTCTTGAGATGTCGCACGTTTCTTGTGATTTTAGCTGTTCCCACGACAATCAGTAAAGCTTATTGATACACATTTGATCATGTGTGTATACCTCCCAGAAGCAGTCATTGCTCACAGTCAACTTTACGTATCGCCAACGCCAGGAAGAAACCCAGACTATCTTAAAGTAAATATTCAGAATACATCCTTTGAAGGAATAAATTTTAAAGATAACTGTTCATTTGCTAATGACAAACAATAATTGGTCGATCTCTTTTCCTCTCCGGCAGTATTTAGTTACATTTTTTGTGTACTAAATTTCTGTCGTCGCCCTTTTCTTTCTCTACTATCAAGCAGATATTTTGTATTTTCAAATAATCTTACACTCCTCTCATTGATAATTCGTCATGAACCTAGATGGACCGCTCAGCGACTGAGCGTTGGGTTAACCTAAGGCCGCTTACACACGAGCGTTTCTTGACGCGCGTTTCTCTCGCGTGACGAATGAAAGAGTACGGATTTACAGACAGTCTCGCTCGGCTGAGCAGCCTGTAAATCCCTTACTCCTTCATTCGTCACGCGTGAGAAACGCGCGTCAAGAAACGCTCGTGTGTAAGCGGCCTTAGGCGTGCCGGGCGATAAATTACCCGTCAGTAGACAGATTACGGACACGCACTTATCAGTCGGACACACCTGAGCGGAAATGTTGTAATAGTCCGTGCAGATGTAAAAAGTTATTTGTAAACATTGCCAAGAGTGTGATCGGATATTTTCATTACATATTTGGGAGACATGAACTCTGCAGTAACGCGCAGAAATTTCCATGAGAAAATAATTTGAATTACCCCACAAAACACGCATGATTGAAACAATTGGCAGACACTCGGAATGAAGGCACAACACCCCTTCCTATTGGAGCCCTGCTTAACATCGTAACAAACAAATGCGAGGGAAGACAGGCAATGTAACCTGACACTTCCGCCAAAGTAGAACACAGTGAAAATTCACTCGCGCCAAGAAGACAACCAGACCTTGCCAGAGTAAAGACTAAAATCAGCTTTAATTCATCAGACCGGACCTTGTTTGAGCATTCTCAGGACTTAAAAGCCCAGGAAAAACTCTATCATTTTAGCACAGAAAACCGGAATCTGAGGGAACTGAAACACAAGTCAGTGGGAACTTATTGTTAAAATAACACCCCACACCAAGTGTAAGAGGCCTCTACAAGTGCCTTTATTTCTCTGAGCCAGCAGTCTGTGAGCCTAAGGATTGGCGTAAGTTGTACATTTTGAATTCCTTATTTGTTCAGTATTAACATGTGAACTAATACGAATATACTGACATGTGAATATTAATATGTGAAAACATTGCTAGTGGATGTCTAAGTCATTTGAGACTAGCAACCTCAGCATCTGTCGTGAAACGAATGTGTGTAACCCAACTACTTTGTTAAATCATTATGTCGGGATACAAATTTGCCCCAGCCAATCAACGCACAGTTGCTGAGCCGGAATAAATTACCTGAAGTTACGCCAGGAAAAACTTAAGCCCAGTTTTTTTCGGATGTGGGTCGTGGCCATCTTGTTCACGCAAGATGGCGGAAGAAAACTGAATAAAATTAGGCTGTACGAGCAAAAGACGAAACTGCAGGAAACCAATCAGCTTGCTCCGCCAGGAACCAACCAAACGCTTTCCTTTAACAGTAGACGTTATTTTACCTGCCTATATAATCGGGCGAGATTTTATGCTAAACACGCAACCCCGAACACGAAGCCAGAGACGACCGACTGAAGAGAGGAGCTGTCAGCTTTGATTTATAGCTTACCTGAGGGCATCGACATGCAGCCTGCTTCGCTTAGTCGAGTCAAAAACTGGCCTGTTTGAATCTTAGAGGGTTTTATTCGTGTCATCAAACCTGAGGTCGTATGTCGTGTCAATCCAGCTGCCTGGAACGTCGCAGGAGCACAGTGATTGCACAGGATCAACCTCTTTAGTCCCCCTCAGTCTTGGGTGGGCTAACGAAACGATCATCAGCGGGTGTTTTGTGTCAACCAAACCAAGAAGGACAGACCTTTTAAGAGATGAGTACACATTAGTACCATTTCTGTCAGCATTGTGAGCAAAAGCTAGTGTCAGTGACGAGAAAGTGAATTAGCGTAGCAAGAGACAATAATAAGATTATAGCTGATAAATTATACGTAATTAACAGCACAGCTGATACATGTACTATAAGTGAATAACAGCACAGCTGATATAATTTTTGTTCCTATAATTGGAAAACTTGTTGTAATATATTTACATATCTATATAAATATAAATATTTGTAAATCATATGTAAACTTACAAATTCATTACATTCCATTTTTCAACATTCACCCTTCAGCACAAGAGTAGATAGTGTATATACTAAATAAATAATAAGGAAATTGTATTTGAACGACTTGTCAATTTTTTCAGTGTTAAGTAAAATCTGTTTCCTTGGTTTTTTAATATCACAGTTAGTTACACAGCGGAGGTGGCACTTTATGTCGGTCTCCTCTCTACTATTGTTTCGAGATCAGATCATTCACAGCCGTAACTAATTTGTGATACCACTAGTTCTCTCAGACACTGGGACTTCATCATTTTCTGCAGAAATTCTATTTCTGTAATTGTCAGTACTATACTGACCTTAGAGTCAAATAAAACCTCACGCCACACTGGGGGCTCGTTCCTGGGATATTTCTGTATATCTTGAGCCATACTTAATCTATTCATCTATCTACACTCTATCTTGTGCCACCCATAAATAACATAAGGAAAAAAAAAATTTTTTGAGAAATTCAATAATAGAATTTTTTATTGTTTTCTTAGGAGGAGTACCATTTAGTACTCAGTAAATAGTTGATGCTCACAAAGTTGCACGGAAATTATTTGTTCATTTAATTAATTAAGTTTAATTATAATATTTGGTTATAGTAAATTTACATACCCTATCTAAGTAACGCCATGGCTGATCTAGTGAAGTTCAGGACTGCAATCATGCAGATGGGTAAGGAATTAAACATGACAGGTGATGCTCTTACTCAGTATGTCACAACAGAAGTGGACAAACACATGGATAGGGAAGAAAGAAAGTTGCAATTAGAGACAGAAGCCAAAAGACTGGAAGCTGAAAGAGAAGCCAAAAGACTGGAAGCTGAGAGAGAAGACAAAAGACTGGAAGCTGAGAGAGAAGACAAAAGACTGGAAGCTCAGAGAGAAGACAAAAGACTGGAAGCTGAGAGAGAAACCAAAAGATTAGAAATTGAAGCCAAGAAATGGGAGGCTGAAAATGAGGAAAGGAAATTACAAGCAGTTGAGATTAAAAGAGCTTGAAATTCAGACAAATACTGGCAATAATGGTGGTAGCTCACCTCACTCTGAGAGTAGCTCCAGCCATGAATTTTCATCTGGACCCATTTGTTGAGAAAGAAGACGCCATTGAGTCGTACCTGGATAGATACGAAAGACTTGCCACTACCTATGGCTTAGGGAAAGAAAAGTGGAGTCTTAAACTATCTCAGGGATTGAGAGGTGTGGCCTACGATGTATATTTGAAGCTCTCAAGAGATCACCAGGAAGATCATGACATCCTGAAACAGGCACTGCTTGTGAGATATGAAAAGAACTCAGAATCATATAGAAAGAAATTCCGAACAGCTAAACTTCTTCCAGGAGAAAACTATCACCAATTCTCTGCTAGATTGGAAACCTATTTGGAAAAATGGAGTAGTTTAGGAAAGTGTCAGGATCTGAAAGAAATGATAATGATGGAGCAAGTGAAAGAGTCCATGCCTCAAGAAATGAGGAAGTTTATCATGGAACAAGGAGCTGAGAGATTGGAAGATATTGTAACTGTTGCTGAGAGATATCAAGCAGCTCAGGCAGAATTATTAGGAAATAAGAAGAAGCAGGGTGAAAACTTCAAATCATCACAAAACTATACCAAATATGAACAAAAGGACCAT
The DNA here is from genome assembly GCA_024509875.1 of Oreohelix idahoensis. NCBI lineage: Eukaryota > Metazoa > Mollusca > Gastropoda > Stylommatophora > Oreohelicidae > Oreohelix > Oreohelix idahoensis. The sequence goes on from JAMPIV010005432.1 coordinate 184,952, forward strand.
ACCACAAGGAACAAACAAAGATTTGACCAAAAGGACAAAAACCCTCTAAGATCGGATAAGACACCTTACGGGAAGGAAGGAAAGTGGTGTAAAACTTGTCTAATGAGTAACCACAATACTGCGGACTGCAGAAGGAAGAATCCTCTTCATCATGCTGCATGTCTTACCACAGGGAATCAGGGAAGGAAGGAAATGGCAGTAAGTCAAAAGGACTTCCATCATCCCCCTGTCTGTGAGGAAGTGACCGTGAATGGCACGCAAGTACTGTGTTTATATGACACAGGATTGGACATTGATTCAGTTGTGTGCTCTTCTCTAGTGAGTCCTGACCAGATAACCACAGAAACAGTGGAAATCAGAGGACCGATCAAGGGAGCAAGAACCATGACACTACCCATAGCTCGAATCAACATAAGATCTCGCTATGTGGAAGGAGAAATCAAAGCAGCAGTGATGGACGACCCTATTTACCCTTTGATTTTGGGGTGTAGGTATGTTTTCCTTGGAGAACCTATAAAACCTGTAGTTATGGCAACAGTCCAGTCCAGGGAAAGCTCCAGGAAAATGGAGGAGAATCCTATCAATACTCATCCAGAAGAGTTGAAAAAGGCTCAAGCATCAGACATCACATTGAAGCCTTGTTTTGGCAAATTGCCTAAAGCACATAACCCTCCAGAGAAAGGAGACTTGTATATAAAGAATGGCCTACTATACAGAAAAGCTGAAACAGGACCTAAAGGGCATGGACAGCTTGTAGTGCCAAAATCTTACAGAGAGAAGGTTATGACGCTAGGACATGCTATACCCTTCAGTTGACATATGGGAATAGGGGCCACTGGACAAAGGATAGCCTGTCACTACTTTTGGCCAGGAATTACAGAGGACATAAAAAGATATGTAAGATCCTGTCCAGAATGCCAAAGAGTAGCTCCTAAGCATAGGACTGCACCAGCAACACTGGGAGAAATGCCTATTATGGGAACCCCTTTTGAACGTGTTGCAGTAGATATTGTTGGACCCCTTACTAGGACCAAGAAGAGAAATGCTTACATCTTAACCTTGGTTGATACTTGCTCTATGTGGGGAGAAGCAGTGGCCATGTCAGCTATAGATTCAAAGCACGTGGCAGAGGCCCTGTTGACAATATTTACCCGATTAGGTTTCCCGCATCAGATATTGACTGACAATGGGTCTCAGTTTAAGGGAAAGCTAACACAAGAAGTATTCAGGATATTTCAAGCCAGGCACTATCATTGTAGTCCCTACCATGCCCAAGGGATTGGTCAAGTAGAGCGGTTCAATGGTACGCTAATTTCAATCCTTAGAAAGCTGGCGAGTGAAAAACCTGATACTTGGGATACATACTTACCCGCTGCACTATTTGCATATAGGGAAGTACCCCACAATTCAACTGGATTGGCTCCAGCTACATTGTTGTTTGGAAGACCAATAAAAGGTCCACCGGAAGCATTGCTGCGGACATGGACTGATGAAAAGGCAGAGGAAACAGTGACTTCCTCATACCAGTACGTCAACGAGTTGACATCTCGATTGAAAGCAGGTTGGAAACTGGCCAATGATAACTGTTGCAAGTGGTTGTGTTGCAAGGCGTGGTTTGGTTAGCTCTGAACAATGTTCCATGTGATATTAATAAAACAGTTATAAATGTCTGGCCATTGTTTTATCTTCTTGATATTCTTGAGTGATCGTGTATCGTGCCTTCTATGTAAGATTACGCGAATGCAGGGGTGGAAGATTCTGAACAATAATTGAACCTTGGAATACGATTGATGTGACAAGTCGGTTCATAGAGTCCACAAATATTTAATACAGTTTACACGTCAAGACGATTCATGCATGTTGATCACAAAGGTACATATTATAACTTGAGAATATATGGCATAGATATGTAGATATCCTATCAGTCCTTGTCCAATAATCAAATTACTGTATGCAGATTGTCATAGCTGTATGCACGCGCGGTTGGGGTTTTCCAACGGCCGACAGTGAGTCTATGAGTCTGGTAAAATCAAATACTATGGACTGTAATTCATCCTTCCTTAATTTTCACTTTCGTACTGACCTTTAATCATTTCAAATCTTCGTAATAGCAATGGACTGACCCATGTCCGTACTTGCATAAAATATATCTGTATGGCAATACCATGCTCAACATTGGAAGGAAAGTCAGACGCGTCTTAACAGCTTGACGGTCAATGTAAAAAGGGTATGGTTTCTTAGTTACCGACTGTGTCCTAAACAACGCTATACACGTCATAATCGATCGTGTATGAAGCGTTCAGTAATTGAAACATCTATCGCAATATATTAAATGTCTTAACCTTTACAATTGCACGTCTGGTAACCTTTAGCAGACGGCGTTAATATCATATACCGTAACAATTCCCTGTACACCGGGGAAAAAAAATCGATAGATTTTTTTTCAATATCTATCCGACTTAACAATTTTTCAAAAAAATTTAACACAATTGTGACATATGGCCGACGATGTTCTGAGTAGAACCGTGTTGCGGTCGTGTCAACTAACTATTTGTCATAGTCATCTAATCATAAATCACATTATATATCAATATTATACATATCATTATATCAACTAAATAAATGTCCAATGTTAATAGTGAATGAGAAAATTAAATTAAAGTAAGGTCTGTCGTATTAGTATGTCATATAGGAATTAATTTGACTAATTAAAATTAAATTAATTAATTTAATTAAATTACAAGTGTATTATTGCATATAATTATCATATTATTAATGTAATATTAATATATATTATGAGGACAGACAAGCAATGATGCAACTAAAGGGTACAAACAATGTCAAGACGCAAACAAGACATTTTCACAATTAAAAATGAATTTATGAACTAAATAAAATAAGCGGAAATGTCACAGACCAAATGAAGGGCAAGGTCTGACCGGAGGTCAACTGAATATTCAAGGTACACACAAAAAAAAATGACTGCGAAAAATGATGACGTCACAGGACTCATAACGGACAAAAATTTAATAATCATAAAATAAATGATAGTCAGAGGAGAATGGACGAAATAGTAACGAACATGGTACAGAACTGAATAAAATTATTAACTGAATACGAATAAAATACACCAATTATCTACGGGACAGTACAGCTAACGAAAAATCGTCAAACGATAGCAGATTTGGACAACAAGTCCAATGTCAAACCTCAATGGGGTTTCCAAAGGTGCAATCGTTTAACTGCCCTAAGAAACGACCGAAATTAATTCAGGCATCGTGAGAGCCGCAGAATTTAATTTCAGTTCATCCTCCCTACCTCCAACGATTAGTAACAAATACATACGATGGAAAACAAATTTAACATATATACATGAAAATACATAGACATGCCTGATCAAAGCAAAATGGACTCAGTATTACGGTTTTGCAATGACGACAATTTAAACAGCTAGACTTATCTTTCCCGTTGCTTCGATCAGTGCTATAGGTCGTCAACAGCTAGGCTAATGCCCCTGACTGCCTGCTCCTGTAGTCCATTTCTTGTGTCTGCTTCAAATGACTTATTTTTCCCTTGGTTAGGCTTAAAAGAACGACTTCAGTTTCTCCGATAGTTTCACCTACACGAATTTCAGTGACGTCGCGTTGTTAGGCATTAGACTGAGTTCCACGTCATCTTCAGCTGGATCACGTGATCGAAAACTGATCGTAAATATTTCCTTCGAAAGTCATTCAAAAATTTTTTTTGTTTTTGGTTGTTTTCTCGTCCCCACACTGGCCACCACTGTTGCAAGTGGTTGTGTTGCAAGGCGTGGTTTGGTTAGCTCTGAACAATGTTCCATGTGATATTAATAAAACAGTTATAAATGTCTGGCCATTGTTTTATCTTCTTGATATTCTTGAGTGATCGTGTATCGTGCCTTCTATGTAAGATTACGCGAATGCAGGGGTGGAAGATTCTGAACAATAATTGAACCTTGGAATACGATTGATGTGACAAGTCGGTTCATAGAGTCCACAAATATTTAATACAGTTTACACGTCAAGACGATTCATGCATGTTGATCACAAAGGTACATATTATAACTTGAGAATATATGGCATAGATATGTAGATATCCTATCAGTCCTTGTCCAATAATCAAATTACTGTATGCAGATTGTCATAGCTGTATGCACGCGCGGTTGGGGTTTTCCAACGGCCGACAGTGAGTCTATGAGTCTGGTAAAATCAAATACTATGGACTGTAATTCATCCTTCCTTAATTTTCACTTTCGTACTGACCTTTAATCATTTCAAATCTTCGTAATAGCAATGGACTGACCCATGTCCGTACTTGCATAAAATATATCTGTATGGCAATACCATGCTCAACATTGGAAGGAAAGTCAGACGCGTCTTAACAGCTTGACGGTCAATGTAAAAAGGGTATGGTTTCTTAGTTACCGACTGTGTCCTAAACAACGCTATACACGTCATAATCGATCGTGTATGAAGCGTTCAGTAATTGAAACATCTATCGCAATATATTAAATGTCTTAACCTTTACAATTGCACGTCTGGTAACCTTTAGCAGACGGCGTTAATATCATATACCGTAACAATAACTTAAGACAGGCCAGGAGGAAGCATGCTGCCTACTACAACAAAAAAGCAAAGGATAGGGAACTGGAGGTGGGTGAAAAGGTGTTATTACTGTTGCCAAGCAGCAATAATAAATTGCAGATTGGATGGCAGGGACCCTATGTCATACTGGAAAAACTTTCCAGGACCAATTATAAGGTTGACAAGAAAGGAAAGGAGAAGGTATATCATGTCAATCTTCTTAAAAAATACTATGACAAGGAATCATCAGAAGTTGCACATATCATGACCCTAGCCATTGCAACAGAAATGCACGGTGAACCACTTCACTCTATGGAGTATCCACTCACAACTACAGAGGATTATATTCAAGTAAATATTAGTGAACACTTAACACTAGAGCAGAAGAAGAGGGTTCAGAAAGTGTTGGAAACCCATACTGATGTGCTCACAGATAAGCCAGGTCGTACGAATCTGTTAGAGTACGACATGAAGGTTACAGACCCTACCCCAGTATGCATGAGAACATACCCTATACCCTATGCGAAAGCCCAAGCACTAAGGGAGGAGGTTGATTATCTGTTGAAGGAGAAAATTATCTCGAAGTCAGACTCTCCCTATAGCTCAAGTGTGGTGCTATTGAGAAAACCGAGTGGTGAACACAGGTTATGTATTGACTACCGGAAGCTTAATGCGATCACAGAATCTCAGGTGGACCCATTACCTGACACCAACCAGCTGTTCTCTACACTGAGTAAGGCTAGGTATTTATCGAAGGTAGATCTAAGCAAGGGATACTACCAAATACCAGTGAAACCAGAAGTTAGGAAAATGCTGGCATTTAGTACATCAGACGGACACTACGAGTTTAATGTACTACCCTTTGGGCTGAAAAATGCTCCCAGTATCTTTTCAAGAATGATGAGGAAATTGTTGGAACCTCTACCAAATCCCCATATCACTAACTTTATGGATGACATTCTTGTTGCTACAAACACATTTGAAGAGCATATAGTAGCGCTCTCCATGTTGTTTGACAGATTGAGAGCCACTGGATTGACTGCACGTCCAACCAAGTGCTATATCGGTTGTAAGGAGTTAGAATTCCTAGGTCACACGATTTCTACAGGTCATATGTCTCCTGACCCAAAGAATATAGAGAAGTTAAAGAAGGCACCCAGACCTCAAACGAAGAAAGATGTGAGATCATTCATGTCATTATGTGGGTTCTATCAGAAGTACATACCCCACTTTAACTCTCTGTGTGCACCATTAACTAACTTAACTAAGAAAAGACAGCCTGACAAAATCCAATGGAATGCTGATTGTGAAAAAGCTTACACAGAGCTAAAAGCAAAACTCACCAGCAAACCCATCCTTACGCTACCCGATATCACACAGGAATTTGTATTAAGGACGGACGCTAGCAGTATAGGTATTGGTGCAACTCTCTTGCAGAAATCAAAAGCCCTGCCGGAGGAACTTTTACCAGTCGCCTACGCCAGTAGGAAGCTGAATGCAGCTGAGTTTAACTACTCGACCATAGAGAAAGAATGTTTGGCTCTAATCGACAAATTTTCACCTTACCTGTATGGGACACAATTCATTGTCCAAAGCGATCACAACCTTTAACTTTCTTGGCTGCATCTAAAAAGTTAAATTCGAGATTGTTAAGGTGGAGTCTGCTTCTGGCGCCTTATTCCTTTACCGTGAATTACATTCCGGGAAGAGACAATGTAGGAGCTGATTTTTTAAGTCGACACCCTATTACTATGGAAGGACAGACGCAAAAGGATTAACTACAGCAGGGGTTTACACTTCAGCTATGACAGGTCACAGCTAGGAAAGGATGAGGCTTTGTCGTGAAACGAATGTGTGTAACACCACTACTTTGTTAAATCATTATGTCGGGATACAAATTTGCCCCAGCCAATCAACGCACAGTTGCTGAGCCGGAATAAATTACCTGAAGTTACGCCAGGAAAAACTTAAGCCCTGTTTTTTTCGGATGTGGGTCATGGCCATCTTGTTCACCAAGATGGCGGAAGAAAACTGAATAAAAATTAGGCTGTACGAGCAAAAGACGAAACTGCAGGAAACCAATCAGCTTGCTCCGCCAGGAACCAACCAAACGCTTTCCTTTAACAGTAGACGTTATTTTACCTGCCTATATAATCGGGCGAGATTTTATGCTAAACACGCAACCCCGAACACGAAGCCAGAGACGACCGACTGAAGAGAGGAGCTGTCAGCTTTGATTTATAGCTTACCTGAGGGCATCGACCTGCAGCCTGCTTCGCTAAGTCGAGTCAAAAACTGGCCTGTTTGAATCTTAGAGGGTTTTATTCGCGTCATCAAACCTGAGGTCGTATGTCATGTCAATCCAGCTGCCTGGAACGTCGCAGGAGCACAATGATTGCACAGGATCAACCTCTTTAGTCCCCCTCAGTCTTGGGTGGGCTAACGAAACGATCATCAGCGGGTGTTTTGTGTCAACCAAACCAAGAAGGACAGACCTTTTAAGAGATGAGTACACATTAGTACCATTTCTGTCAGCATTGTGAGCAAAAGCTAGTGTCAGTGACGAGAAAGTGAATTAGCGTAGCAAGAGACAATAATAAGATTATAGCTGATAAATTATACGTAATTAACAGCACAGCTGATACATGTACTATAAGTGAATAACAGCACAGCTGATATAATTTTTGTTCCTATAATTGGAAAACTTGTTGTAATATATTTACATATCTATATAAATATAAATATTTGTAAATCATATGTAAACTTACAAATTCATTACATTCCATTTTTCAACATTCACCCTTCAGCACAAGAGTAGATAGTGTATATACTAAATAAATAATAAGGAAATTGTATTTGAACGACTTGTCAATTTTATCAGTGTTAAGTAAAATCTGTTTCCTTGGTTTTTTAATATCACAGTTAGTTACACAGCGGAGGTGGCACTTTATGTCGGTCTCCTCTCTACTATTGTTTCGAGATCAGATCATTCACAGCCGTAACTAATTTGTGATACCAGTAGTTCTCTCAGACACTGGGACTTCACCATTTTCTGCAGAAATTCTATTTCTGTAATTGTCAGTACTATACTGACCCTAGAGTCAAATAAAACCTCACGCCACACTGGGGGCTTGTTCCTGGGATATTTCTGTATATCTTGAGCCATACTTAGTCTATTCATCTATCTACACTCTATCTTGTGCCACCCATAAATAACATAAGGAAAAAATTTTTTTTGAGAAATTCAATAATAGAATTTTTTATTGTTTTCTTAGGAGGAGTACCATTTAGTACTCAGTAAATAGTTGATGCTCACAAAGTTGCACGGAAATTATTTGTTCATTTAATTAATTAAGTTTAATTATAATATTTGGTTATAGTAAATTTACATACCCTATCTAAGTAACGCCATGGCTGATCTAGTGAAGTTCAGGACTGCAATCATGCAGATGGGTAAGGAATTAAACATGACAGGTGATGCTCTTACTCAGTATGTCACAACAGAAGTGGACAAACACATGGATAGGGAAGAAAGAAAGTTGCAATTAGAGACAGAAGCCAAAAGACTGGAAGCTGAAAGAGAAGCCAAAAGACTGGAAGCTGAGAGAGAAGACAAAAGACTGGAAGCTGAGAGAGAAGACGAAAGACTGGAAGCTCAGAGAGAAGACAAAAGACTGGAAGCTGAGAGAGAAACCAAAAGATTAGAAATTGAAGCCAAGAAATGGGAGGCTGAAAATGAGGAAAGGAAATTACAAGCAGAGAGAGACCATCAGTTGAGATTAAAATAGCTTGAAATTCAGGCAAATACTGGCAATAATGGTGGTAGCTCACCTCACTCTGAGAGTAGCTCCAGCCAGAGCACCTCAAGTGGGGCCATGAATTTTCATCTGGACCCATTTGTTGAGGAAGAAGACGCCATTGAGTCGTACCTGGATAGATACGAAAGACTTGCCACTACCTATGGCTTTGGGAAAGAAAAGTGGAGTCTTAAACTATCTCAGGGATTGAGAGGTGTAGCCTACGATGTATATTTGAAGCTCTCAAGAGATCACCAGGAAGATCATGACATCCTGAAGCAGGCACTGCTTGTGAGATATGAAAAGAACTCAGAATCATATAGAAAGAAATTCCGAACAGCTAAACTTCTTCCAGGAGAAAACTATCACCAATTCTCTGCTAGATTGGAAACCTATTTGGAAAAATGGAGTCGTTTAGGAAAGTGTCAGGATCTGAAAGAAATGATAATGATGGAGCAAGTGAAAGAGTCCATGCCTCAAGAAATGAGGAAGTTTATCATGGAACAAGGAGCAGAGAGATTGGAAGATATTGTAACTGTTGCTGAGAGATATCAAGCAGCTCAGGCAGAATTATTAGGAAATAAGAAGAAGCAGGGTGAAAACTTCAAATCATCACAAAACTATACCAAATATGAACAAAAGGACCATACCACAAGGAACAAACAAAGATTTGACCAAAAGGACAAAAACCCTCAAAGATCGGATAAGACACCTTACCGGAAGGAAGGAAAGTGGTGTAAAACTTGTCTAATGAGTAACCACAATACTGCGGACTGCAGAAGGAAGAATCCTTCTCATCATGCTGCATGTCTTACCACAGGGAATCAGGGAAGGAAGGAAATGGCAGTAAGTCAAAAGGACTTCCATCATCCCCCTGTCTGTGAGGAAGTGACCGTGAATGGCACTCAAGTACTGTGTTTATATGACACAGGATTGGACTTTGATTCAGTTGTGTGCTCTTCTCTAGTGAGTCCTGACCAGATAACCACAGAAACAGTGGAAATCAGAGGACCGATCAAGGGAGCAAGAACCATGACACTACCCATAGCTCGAATCAACATAAGATCTCGCTATGTGGAAGGAGAAATCAAAGCAGCAGTGATGGACGACCCTATTTACCCTTTGATTTTGGGGTGTAGGTATGTTTTCCTTGGAGAACCTATAAAACCTGTAGTTATGGCAACAGTCCAGACCAGGGAAAGCTCCAGGAAAATGGAGGAGAATCCTATCAATACTCATCCAGAAGAGATGAAAAAGGCTCAAGCAGCAGACAGCACATTGAAGCCTTGTTTTGGCAAATTGCCTAAAGCACATAACCCTCCAGAGAAAGGAGACTTGTATATGAAGAATGGCCTACTATACAGAAAAGCTGGAACAGGACCTAAAGGGCATGGACAGCTTGTAGTGCCAAAATCTTACAGGGAGAAGGTTATGACGCTAGGACATGCTATACCCTTCAGTGGACATATGGGAATAGGGGCCACTGGACAAAGGATAGCCTGTCACTACTTTTGGCCAGGAATTACAGAGGACATAAAAAGATATGTAAGATCCTGTCCAGAATGCCAAAGAGTAGCTCCTAAGCATAGGACTGCACCAGCAACACTGGGAGAAATGCCTATTATGGGAACCCCTTTTGAACGTGTTGCAGTAGATATTGTTGGACCCCTCACTAGGACCAAGAAGAGAAATGCTTACATCTTAACCTTGGTTGATACTTGCTCTATGTGGGGAGAAGCAGTGGCCATGTCAGCTATAGATTCAAAGCACGTGGCAGAGGCCCTGTTGACAATATTTACCCGATTAGGTTTCCCGCATCAGATATTGACTGACAATGGGTCTCAGTTTAAGGGAAAGCTAACACAAGAAGTATTCAGGATATTTCAAGCCAGGCACTATCATTGTAGTCCCTACCATGCCCAAGGGAACGGTCAAGTAGAGCGGTTCAATGGTACGCTAATTTCAATCCTTAGAAAGCTGGCGAGTGAAAAACCTGATACTTGGGATACATACTTACCCGCTGCACTATTTGCATATAGGGAAGTACCCCACAATTCAACTGGATTGGCTCCAGCTACATTGTTGTTTGGAAGACCAATAAAAGGTCCACTGGAAGCATTGCTGCGGACATGGACTGATGAAAAGGCAGAGGAAACAGTGACTTCCTCATACCAGTACGTCAACGAGTTGACATCTCGATTGAAAGCAGGTTGGAAACTGGCCAATGATAACTTAAGACAGGCCAGGAGGAAGCATGCTGCCTACTACAACAAAAAAGCAAAGGATAGGGAACTGGAGGTGGGTGAAAAGGTGTTATTACTGTTGCCAAGCAGCAATAATAAATTGCAGATTGGATGGCAGGGACCCTATGTCATACTGGAAAAACTTTCCAGGACCAATTATAAGATTGACAAGAAAGGAAAGGAGAAGGTATATCATGTCAATCTTCTTAAAAAATACTATGACAAGGAATCATCAGAAGTTGCACATATCATGACCCTAGCCATTGCAACAGAAATGCACGGTGAACCACTTCACTCTATGGAGTATCCACTCACAACTACAGAGGATTATGTTCAAGTAAATATTAGTGAACATTTAACTCCAGAGCAGAAGAAGAGGGTTCAGAAAGTGTTGGAAACCCATGCTGATGTGCTCACAGATAAGCCAGGTCGTACGAATCTGTTAGAGTACGACATGAAGGTTACAGACCCTACCCCAGTATGCATGAGAACATACCCTATACCCTATGCGAAAGCCCAAGCACTAAGGGAGGAAGTTGATTATCTGTTGAAGGAGAAAATTATCTCGAAGTCAGACTCTCCCTATAGCTCAAGTGTGGTGCTATTGAGAAAACCGAGTGGTGAACACAGGTTATGTATTGACTACCGGAAGCTTAATGCGATCACAGAATCTCAGGTGGACCCATTACCTGACACCAACCAGCTGTTCTCTACACTGAGTAAGGCTAGGTATTTATCGAAGGTAGATCTAAGCAAGGGATACTACCAAATACCAGTGAAACCAGAAGTTAGGAAAATGCTGGCATTTAGTACATCAGACGGACACTACGAGTTTAATGTACTACCCTTTGGGCTGAAAAATGCTCCCAGTATCTTTTCAAGAATGATGAGGAAATTGTTGGAACCTCTACAAAATCCCCATATCACTAACTTTATGGATGACATTCTTGTTGCTACAAACACATTTGAAGAGCATATAGTAGCGCTCTCCATGTTGTTTGACAGACTGAGAGCCACTGGATTGACTGCACGTCCAACCAAGTGCTATATCGGTTGTAAGGAGTTAGAATTCCTAGGTCACACGATTTCTACAGGTCATATGTCTCCTGACCCAAAGAATATAGAGAAGTTAAAGAAGGCACCCAGAACTCAAACGAAGAAAGATGTGAGATCATTCGTGTCATTATGTGGGTTCTATCAGAAGTACATACCCCACTTTAACGCTCTGTGTGCACCATTAACTAACTTAACTAAGAAAGGACAGCCTGACAAAATCCAATGGAATGCTGATTGTGAAAAAGCTTACACAGAGCTAAAAGCAAAACTCACCAGCAAACCCATCCTTACGCTACCCGATATCACACAGGAATTTGTATTAAGGACGGACGCTAGCAGTATAGGTATTGGTGCAACTCTCTTGCAGAAATCAAAAGCCCTGCCGGAGGAACTTTTACCAGTCGCCTACGCCAGTAGGAAGCTGAATGCAGCTGAGTTTAACTACTCGACCATAGAGAAAGAATGTTTGGCTCTAATTTGGTTCATCTACAAATTTTCACCTTACCTGTATGGGACACAATTCATTGTCCAAAGCGATCACAACCTTTAACTTTCTTGGCTGCATCTAAAAAGTTAAATTCGAGATTGTTAAGGTGGAGTCTGCTTCTGGCGCCTTATTCCTTTACCGTGAATTACATTCCGGGAAGAGACAATGTAGGAGCTGATTTTTTAAGTCGACACCCTATTACTATGGAAGGACAGACGCAAAAGGATTAACTACAGCAGGGGTTTACACTTCAGCTATGACAGGTCACAGCTAGGAAAGGATGGGGCTATGTCGTGAAACGAATGTGTGTAACCCCACTACTTTGTTAAATCATTATGTCGGGATACAAATTTGCCCCAGCCAATCAACGCACAGTTGCTGAGCCGGAATAAATTACCTGAAGTTACGCCAGGAAAAACTTAAGCCCTGTTTTTTCGGATGTGGGTCGTGGCCATCTTGTTCACGCAAGATGGCGGAAGAAAACTGAATAAAATTAGGCTGTACGAGCAAAAGACGAAACTGCAGGAAACCAATCAGCTTGCTCCGCCAGGAACCAACCAAACGCTTTCCTTTAACAGAAGAAGTTATTTTACCTGCCTATATAATCGGGCGAGATTTTATGCTAAACACGCAACCCCGAACACGAAGCCAGAGACGACCGACTGAAGAGAGGAGCTGTCAGCTTTGATTTATAGCTTACCTGAGGGCATCGACCTGCAGCCTGCTTCGCTAAGTCGAGTCAAAAACTGGCCTGTTTGAATCTTAGAGGGTTTTATTCGTGTCATCAAACCTGAGGTCGTATGTCGTGTCAATCCAGCAGCCTGGAACGTCGCAACTTTGCAGTTACTCCCTGATTTTACTTGGAACGTGATGCACCTATTAATCTTGACCAGGGACATGATCAATCAAGTCACCTATCTGCGAAGAACCAAAACACCAGCGGGAGCAGAAACCTCATTGACAGCTAAGTAGTCAAATAAAAGCTGCCAAGTGAAATTTCCCTTTATATAATTGCCCATTAACTGTAGCGAAAGGTTTTTATAAGTATAGTTGTCATTAGTAGTTACTGATAGAACATAAAAGAATTCTGTCTGAAAAGACTATATTCCCAGTGTCAGAGAAGAGAACTTGTATAACAGGATAGTCACGGCTGTGAAGGTCTCTACTTCAGATAGTATTCAGATTAAAGATAGAGCCTAAGACGCCACCTTCGCTAGTAACTAACCTATGATAAACAACAATTCAGTAAAACTCAAAATGCAACAATATAAAATTGATAAGTCAAAGAGATACAATTACTGAATCATTTATTATGTACATCTATCTTTTGTGTTCTTTTTCTGTGCAATTATAAATTATGAAATGTTAAAAATTGAATGAATAAAAGATTAATTACACAATTACTCAATTGTTGAGTTCAATCATTAACGAGACAAAAAGTCCTTTCTGGAATCTTCAAAATAGAAAAGAATGTTTATCCAAATTTTACTTTATAACTAATTTGTCTCTTGTCTTGCCTATTATCTAGAACAGTTTGTTCATCATGACACAAATAGCTACTTTACTCTGAACACTCACAATGGCTGCTTGGATTTTCCCCATTGAATACTGTGACGTGTAATGGAAAAAGAGTCTACAGTAATCTGACAGCCTATTGTAACCTCCTAGCTGCTCTGTGATTTGCCGGCTAAATACATTCATTATACTGTCTGTCTTCACTTACACAGCTACTCTTTCGTCACGCCTCTTTTCTTCTAACACGAGCTAACACAGTGTTTACAAACTTCGTGACCTGTCAGTCATAACAAGAAAGCAAATCCGGTTTGTTTACCTCGTCCACTCACGTGAGCTTCATCTGTCAATCATAACACCTCTCAGACAGACAGCACGTGAGAAAGACGAAACACAGACTTTTTTGAAGTTTTACTCAAGGGAAGTTTATAATCCCCTGTGATCTTTGATCTCGAGACACGGGCATTTTAAAGAGTAACGCTTTAGCCGTAAGTAAAGCCTCTGATGTCGGTCAACAGCGCCAGACGAGAGATTATGGTAGCCGAATCGTAAGCTTTCATCTTGAGCGCTAGGTTCTGAAAGTCTTCGTTCTCACAGTAGCGTGAAATTAACAACATTAGAGATCAGAGCAATCTAATGATAAATATACTGCTCTTTTTTTAACCCAACTATCAGAAGTCAGTCAGAATTTTGAATATTCTAGCGCGCAGTCCTAGAACACATTCTTGTGGATATGGTGTATTGATTCGTGGAGAGTTTTCATTCTGAATTTTCTGGTAAAAGGATAATAGTGCTAATCATTTAAAACGTGATTGCTTTTAACATTTATTAGTCACTTAAAATTTTCTCGCTAGTAAAACGAGTTAAATAAAGTAACGCGTAGCGATTTCATACCAGATATTCATTTAAAATGTTAAATCACACCACCCGCTACCCGCATACCTTAGACGGTAATTAGGTTAACAGTGTAGGCAGACGCGACACTTAATCTCTACAGGAGAGAGATAAACCCGACGGTTTAACTGACTGGACTTATAGGCATTAAAGCGATTGATAGTGGGAGTATAGAAATACACATTGTATTTCATTTTGTATATTTGTTATTATAGTGTCTATTATTTTAATACCATACGACAAAACAAACAGACGCCGACAATTAAATAGCTATTTAATGACAGGCGATCATTGTTTAAGGAGCGTGTATGGAGAAATTAAATAATAATTAACATTGTACGCTGACCGCCGGGGCGAGCAGGGGCGGGCGAGTTAACATAACTCAGTCCGACCTAACCCAGCCGCCAGCGACGTCTGCTAGCGTGTAGGCATAAAGAAACACCGTGTGCATTTTAAACCTAGTCAGGACTGACGGAGTGGAGAAGAGATCGTCTTGTCCCCGTCTGTGTGTATATATAGTAGTAGCATTTTTTCCCATAAATGTTTCTTGTATTCTTCGCAGATCTGATCACAAGGGCGTCCAGCGGTCTTCTTCTGTTTGTTACTTTTCTCCTGTACTTGGCTTGTGCGTTACCAATTTCATTTAGAAACGTTCACTCGCAAAATGGTATTTGAGAACAATAAAATTTAACCACTGGACTTACCAAATCAAGATTTATATTTGTACCAGCCACAGTGGTACATATAACATTATTTTCGTTCCCAACTCCTGACAGTCGTAATTCCAGTGGAGTATCTCCCTAGATACATACGCTGTGCAGAATCGGCGCTCTAACACAGAGTTGGCCGATAGAAGAACCATCTTCATCACATGTAACAATTTTTAGCAACCAGGTGTTTTCCAATACTGGAAGTATTTTCCCCGTGAAGGGGTGAATCTCAAGAACTCTCACACTCACAGTTTTCACAATTTGTAGTAACACTTATATGCAGGAGAAGCACCATATTAGACGTTCACCTCACTAGTTAGTTCTGGGATGAACTGGGGCCAATTTGGATCTGCGACAACAGGGGTGACAGAATATTAAGTGAAATGGAGAATATATTCATGGACTAATTCTATTACCAAGTGATATTACAGACCTACCATACCAGGCAATTAGGTAAGAGTGTGAGAATGGCCACTGTTTGAGAGTGTGTGAGTATTTTCCTTGTTTTGCTGGAAACTATCCATATATCTGATTTGTCTAAATTTTTGTTTACTTTACTGGGTCTCATAGAGTACCAATACTGTTCATTCTGTAACAGAGTGCTAACCTTCAACCTTTGGGTCTTTTTTTCTCCATTCGGGGAAGGTGCATTTTTTATCTTTATTTCATATGCATGTAAATGACTCTTTGAGATTTTCCTTTAGATATTTTGATGTTCTCGAGTTTAAATGATAATAAACTACAAAGAAACTTACCTTTGTGTGTTGGTCAGATCCATACCCATTTATCCGTAGTTTTTCACGTTTGTTTGTGTCTTGTTGTCACATAGCGTGTGTGTGTGTAGAGTAACTTATCTATTCTTGATAGGGAGGCAAAGGCTGTCTGATAATAAATTACAGTCGTACGGTTAGGCTGGAGGAGATAACCTAATCACTCCAGAGACATATCTTTCTTTCAATCTACCACCTGTGAAATCTATTTTCTATACCTTTTCTCGCGTATCTGTCGACATCCACTCTACTTAGACGGGACAAATAAAACAATTAACCTTCCGTACGACAAATACTTATCATTAAGTTCTGTGAATGTCCTTCAGTAATACTACACAGCAGTATTAGTTGCAGGTCTTGTACAAGGCCACCAAGCACAGATGGGGCAGAGTACTCCTACATAGATGGCAATATATGATGATCCTTTGTTGGTCCTGGAAGGCACTATTGATCTAAAATTCTAGACCTCTTTGAGTATGACACGAATGAACCTGGAGACAATATATGACAAGTGGCTAGCCTTTGGTCATAGGTTCCACAAACCTACATTTCCATGAATGAAAGTGTTCAGAATGTGTGTATGTATATGAATGATACATGGATCTGTTCTGATCAGGATAGCGAGACAATACAGGTGTTTATCTGCATAAACATTCTAAAATAATACAATAATAAAATCTAATACATTTTATACAAAATCATGATGCTAATTTCGCCTTTCAAATTCTGGAGTGCCAAGTCCATTATTCAAGTATAATAACTTTTAATTGACCACTACTAATTACATTCATGTTAAACGTTGGTATGCATCGAATTCCTGTATACATCCACAACTTAATTTCAGTTCAGTCCTCTGGTCTGTGATAAGAGGTTATGATGTTATTAATTACAGTATAAGATATCCTGGAAAATAGATGTATCAGAGGATACCAGGATAGTGCCAAATAAGAGACTGGTCTTACAAGAAATACCCCCTTCTCTGAAAAGAGCAAGGGTGTATAGACAATCAAGGTGAGGTCCAGCTATGTAAGTTCCCAGAGTGAAGAATGATGATGATGAAGTTCTCTGGGTCCCTATCCGCTACCTCTTGAGATCTCACCAAGAGTATGTATCTGTGTTGCGTTTTATGGCAAGGTGTCTAGGGTAATGTTTTAAATGTATTTAATTTCAAAACAGAACTTTAACTCAATGAAAATTAAGTAAATGAGACTGTTTGAAAAGTTTAGATATATATAGAGATATATACAATTTAATGTTCCTTGTACCTCAAACCTTTGGGATCAGGAATTCTCAAATCAAGAAATTTGTATTTACAAAATAGAAATAAATATGTTGGACACTCTGTCCATGTCTTTTAAACAAAAGAGGTCACTGAAATGTCTACACCCAGTTCTTGTTTCTATGCTGGATAATACCACTATTCTATAATTGGAAGGTCTGTTGTTTTCATCCCTCCAAGGTAAAGTTTATTGTGTGGAATTGGATTTGAATGAACTATCATGTGCCTGTTTTGAAGGACTTATCTTGATCTTTATTGATACAGTTGGCTCATAAGTATTCAGGTTCACCAAAACGTTGTGCCTCCTGGACGAAGGTGAGGAGTTTAGCTGCAGGTTACAGTATGAGCATTCAACTCCCTCGTGTTCTTCTTCTCCAGGTTTCTGCAACAACTAGGTCTTTGGAATTCAACCTGGAATAAGAAGGAAAATTTCCTCCCATATATTATTAATCCCACACCTAATCACTATGAAAACTTACCTTGGTCTGTCATGTGTGCTGACCATTTGCACCAGACCTTAACTTCCTTTGTCTACAATCAGTTTTGTGTAATTATTCTTCTTTAGTGGTAATTCAAAGCCACTGTCCATCATACAGTGTGTCTTCCATACAATAAGCAGGGGTGTACAATACACATATTGTGACCTGTTGATTATTTCTTTCTAGCATTCTTTACATGGTTTCACATGTTATTTGAACAATGTGTCACTCCCAACGGCAATATCAATTTATTTCTACTGCACTTACAGTCGCAAACATTTGTAAGGCCAATTGTCAAACATTTTCACAATTTTTCACTCCGAATAAAACTGCTTTAGGCACTTTCCTACGTAGGTCATCGTGACAAAACCTCTCCCAATAGCAGTATCGAAATAAAATATGGCTCACAGCCTGTGGCCTACACGTCAATAAATTATACAAATAAACTTATCTATCTTACCCTCGTCGGCGTCTGTGGCCTAATGGATATGAACGCAGTTTCATAATCCAGATATACCAGGTTCGAAACCTGCTGCAGACGGTTTGGTAGCAGATCGCTTTGTGTGGATTTTTAACAATGGTATAAGCGCCGTACCGTTCAGAAAGCAATGGCAAACTACTGAATGAAAAAAATTGCCTAGAAAAATCACAAACAGCCAATAAAAGCTGGGGTTGATTGCCACGTCCTGTAAAGGATAAGCAATTAACTATCTTACCCTCAAGTAAGGAATCTTCATACACTCAAGCTAACAATCAGTAAAGGCTCTAGCACTGTGCACACAGAACAGACGGCAAAGGCATGTCCCCTCTGTCTTTTTCAAGCAGGTCAGCTTGGCATAGAAGCTTTCGATTTATGGCGGACTATATACGACGTTGTTAATTTTTATCACACTACACGCAGCCAATCAGATGACGAGTCAAAAAAGTTAACTTTTTCCTAGGCTATAAAATTTGAGCAGTTTAAAGCGTGTTTGTCTAATCTGACCGAATTTGTTTATTTTATATCATATTTATTTGTGAATCGATTTTAATTATCAAAAGTGATAACTAAACGGCCAATTATTCTCTATCGTTCTATATAGTTTTCCTTTAGTTATTCCTTTGCATTCAAATGGGGTTAATTTTTTTGTAATTAAATTTGATCTTTCCTGATGCGAAAATATTACTAAATTAAATTTTTTTTTTAAGTCAAGATAATTTTGTATGAGAGAATCTCTATGCTTATTTGTTAATCACTATCAGCGCTCACCCGTGTGTTGCCGGGGCCCGAAAGGGGAGCAAAGAATAGTAACACTGCACCCTACCACGCATGTCGTAAAAAGCGACTAAGGAGGGTTTGGGCATGGGGCTGTTTACCCCATCCCGTAAAAACTTCGCACAGTGGGCTGATCACCTGCTTGCCAACCAATCTGATTACGGAAACAGCGATAGATTGTTTGGTCTGTTTTTGTTCCACAAAGACGCCACTAGGCGTGGTGGAAACAGCGATAGATTGATCAATTTTTTGTTGCCCTAAACGCCACTAGGCGTACTGGCCACATACTGCTTTGCCGGTTGGCGGCTAAGGATGGAAGAAGAAGACTATCAGCGCTATAATTTGAAATATCCCTTTTATTTTAATTCTCTTTAGTTATCAAGAAATAAATTATTTAAATTCGGTCAAAAACACAGAATTGGTATTATTTTCACTTCAACAAAATTTTCTTGTCCCTACACAAAAAGAGGTAACGATTTGATTGGTTGTTAAATTTTACTACGTTCATCGATAAATATTGGGATGGGTGTGAGAGAGAGAGAGAGAGAGAGAGAGAGAGAGAGAGAGAGAGAGAGAGAGAGAGAGGGGGGGTGGTAACTTTTAACTTGTTTTCTTAGAAAAATTCAAATACTCTTAGTTAAATGTTGGCGGTAAATTTGACTAGCCCCTCAGACAAATTTCATATACTGTAGTTATTTATAAATTTCAAATTACGATAGCTAGTTCGTTTTAAGTGGGGAATTTGAGCGTGTTGACATACGGATTCACTTCACTACATGGTCTGATCCTGATACATATTTCCATTCTATCACAATAATCTGCAATAAAACAAATTATTATTCATAAATTTACATACCCTCTAGAATAGATGCAAAGCACAGAACAGACTCATTTGGATTATAGAACCGGTCTAGTTATTTTCCTTAGACGTGTTTGACATAGATTTCAGATTTACTGAAAAAATATTGTCAAGGGTGTATTTATAGTAAGACTGAAAGAAGGATGGCCAGAGAGCACGTAAAAGGCCCAAGCTAAAGAGAAGGAAAAGCAACGAGCTTTCGAAGAGAAAAAAGCCGAAAAGGAAGCAGCAGACAAGGAAAAGCAAAGGGCTTTTGAAGAGCAGAAGGGTGAAAAGCAAAGAAAACATGATGCAGCGGAAAGAGAAAAAGAAAGGGCATTCCAAGAAAAAAAGGAACAGACCAAGAGGGCATTCCAAGAAAAGAAGGAACAGGCCGAAAGAGCGGAAAAAGAACAGGACAGGGCACACCAGATCCGACTGAAGTAATTAGAAATTGAAGGAATAAGAGTGGATTCTAGTTCTAACAATGGCGGGTCTGGCAGTTCTCTAAGCTAGCGATGGGGAAAACATCTCTCATGTGGTGACGCCTAGTGCAGTCTCCTTCCAATTAGATGTCTATTCTGAGGCTTCAGAGGAAATAGACATCTATCTCTCTAGATTTAAATCCTTAGCAGCTACATATGGCTTGGAGATGGAAAGATACAACATGAAGCTATCCCAGAGTCTGAGGGGATCTGCTTATGATGTGTTTCTCAAAATGTCCACGGAAGAACAGAACAACTACGACATGTTAAAGAAGGCGCTGCTTCAGCGTTTTCAGCTAAATGCTGAGACTTTTCGTTGTAAACTCAGTGAGGCTCAGCGAAAGAAAGACGAATCATTTAGACATTTTGCTACCAGTCTAGAAACGTACCTGTAGAAGTGGGGATCCCTCAGCATCTTCGAAGAATCTTAAGAAGGGCTGAAGGAGATGATTATCGTGGAGCATTTCATGGACTTTGATGCGTGATGCCATATGATGATGGATGGTATCCGCATGTCTGGTTTTGTGTGGTGTGCAGATGTGTTCAGTCAAAACAATGTTCATACAAAAATAACAGGGCAATCCACATAGGACGTCAGTAAACTCACGACGTATAAAGTCAATGATTCTTGTAACAGCCGTTGACGTTTTTCTTCATTATTTATTGTGGACGCCACAGTGACAAAATGGTTACGCGAATATGTAGGCACATCAAACAGTCATTATCACAGCAACATTCAATACAGCAATAGACGGTAGACAGCATTACAATGATGAGTCAGATGCATGTTATATTTCATAGTGCTGTAAATGTAGTCAGGTGGAAAACTCCATCCTTTTCTATAACAGCCAGGAGATAACCAGATGTATGAGATCAGTTCACTCTCCTTAGTTTGACTTCAGCAAGACAGACACGTCTGCCGAAGTATAAATAATGTCCTCAAAAATATCCTCTAGATAATAAAGGTTTTCCAAACCTAGTTCATTTAACAAAGTAGCAAGTAATGGTCCTTGGTACATGCATCAACCGATGCAGTACAATGCAGCGACATGTGAGCTGGGAAAAAACATCTCGTGACGACGACTTTCGAAGACAGGCTATGAATCGAAATCGCTCACGACCCAAAATCGATAGAGTTAATGAAAAAGTCAATTTACCTTGCTTTCATGAAATACACAGAAATATCACGCCTCCCGGCATGTGGAAATACACTAGAGGTATTATCTCGAATAAACGAAATATCCATAAGAGGACTACACATCCCTGACAGAACAAAAAATAGCGGAGATCCCCTCTTCAACGAGGCATCTCTTTCGCCATTCCAAATCGCTCACTCCACTAGTGGTGGGCGGAAACCGATCGACCAAAAAGCAAGACAAGTCATGCGCAGTCCAGCGCAAAATGACCACAGCTCAAAACTTAACTGCATTCGATACCAACGCGAGAAGACAAATGCTTACCGAGAAAAGTGACTATAAATTTCAAGCAGTTGTTGCCCTTGCGTTATAAAATAGATATTGAAATAAAACGATGTTGCGAGAATTTATCACGCAACATATCACCACCTCCTCCCGATAAAAAAAAATGTGGAACATATTTTTTTTTTAAATATCAAAGAGCATGCGATAAGCGGCTCAAAACGCACGAATTATGCGCTGATAATTAATTAAATTGCCAAACAATAGGCTAATTATAGAGTGTCTGGTGAGGATATACCTCAACAGAAAAATAAATATGTCTCAAAAAATATTCACATCGGGGAGGTGTCACCAACACACATCACGTTAGCATGTAAACACAATATACGTATGCAAGTTACTATAATCATCATTAAACAGCATACTCTAATATTGTCTTTAAAAATGGATGTACAAATCTGATAGGAAAATTTAAATAGTACATTCTTTGACATGTAATGACATAAGTACATAGTAAAGTTAAACTACATGACGATCCAGGACATATGCTCTGGTATTCCGAGGGTAAGTACACAATCTAGAACTCGTCATGCTTGATACTAGTAAGGTAAGTCCTCAGCTCAACAATGACATTCTGAGAAAGTACAAGCAATATAATGCTAATTAATAACTAATATGCTTCATAAGGTACAATACATTATTAATAATTGTGGCTGTTTAGTAAACTAACGGCCCTTATATTAACTACTCAGTCCTCCTCTATCATCTTAAAAAACGAACAGAAGAAGATGACAACAAAGCACGATAGTGTGTACATATAAAGTAAGTACAGATGTGCTAATCTATTGTAGAAATATAGGTGTGTTATGACTCTGTAATATATGGAAATATAGGACAGAAGTATTAGTTGGAGTCATGTGGGCATCTAGACAAAATGTCAGCCATCACATTATCCGCACCACGGATAGCTCGTACCGTGAAGTGAAAAGGTTGAAGAGCTATAGCATATCGAGTGGATCTCGAACTCTTCAAATTCTTAGTCTGAATAGCTGTAAGAGCTTTCTGATCAGTCTCTAGAATGAAATGTGCGCCCAGGAGGAATCTTTGTAGCTTTAGAATTGACCAAACCATCGCTAACAACTCACGGTCTAAAACCGAGTAGTTCCTCTCTGCCGCATTTAGTTTTCTAGAAATGTACATAACAGGATGCAGAGTATTTGCATATTCTTGCATCAGTGCTGCTCCAATCCCAGTGGATGAAGCATCACTCCGAAGAACAAAAGTCCTATCAAGAGTAGGTAATCTTAAGATGGGAGGAGAAGAAAATATATTCTTGATTTGGTCTAGTGAAGATTGGCATTCTTCAGACCAACGGACCAGATTAGGCGAACCTTTCTTCAACAATGTTGAGAGAGGTGCCATGATCGAAGATAAATTTGGAATAAATCTCCCATAAAATTGAATTAAACCTAAGAGACTCCTAACTTGTTTCTTCGTTTTAGGAACAGAGATGTTCAGTATTTTGGAAGTATTGTGGTCTTCTGTCTTCAAGAGACCATGACCAACACGATGACCCAGGAAAGAGATTTCACCAAAACCAACAAAAGCTTTAGAAGGTTTTGCTGTCAAATTATTCTCACGTAGAGTGGACAGTAAGTCATATAACCCTAAATAGTGATCTTCCCAGGTATCACTGAAGAGACAGATGTCATCTAAGTATGCGATGACATCCGAACGATGTGACAGAATTCGACGCATCATGCGAACGAAAGTGGCAGGGGCGTTCATGAGACCAAAAGGCATAACATTCCATTGAAATAGACCCCTAGGTGTAGAAAAAGCAGTAAGAGGTTTGGCATGCTCTGCTAAAGGCACTTGCCAATAACCTTTAGACAAGTCAAGTTTAGTGAAGAATCTAGAATTAGAAAGTCTAATCAGTAGATCTTCTAACAAAGGCATCGGTTCAGCGTCGAACTTTGTGACCTGATTCAATTTGCGATAATCAACGCAAATTCGTATGTTCTTATCCTTCTTCCGGACAATAACCATGGAAGAAGAATATGGTGAAGTCGATGGTTCAATTATATTTAATTGAATCATTTCATCCAATTCCTTTTCCACTTGCGACTGAAAGTGTATAGGAATAGGATACGGCCTAACCCTAATTGGATTATTGTCGGTAAGAATTATGTCATGTTCTATGACATCTGTGTGTCCAGGAATGTCAGTGAGAACATCCTGAAATGTTTGTAACATCGACGAGACTTGTCGATGTTCGTCACCAGAAAGATTAGGAGAAACAGAAACGTTTTTCCAAGATTCCGTGGAATGTAATGGAACCACTGGAAGGGGAAGGTTGACATCAGAGAAGGTAGCTTCCTCATCCTGAATGACAGACAGGGATGAATAATGACCGTGAGGTGCAGGAGCATCATCCGTTGCCTGGAAAATAGGCAGCAAATAGTCCGGACGTTCGTGAAATTCCGAAAGCATGTTTATGTGGAAAGTTTTATGCTTTCCATCAATATCGACCACATAGTCAACATCGGAAATCCGAGAGACTATTGCATACGGACCTTTCCATGCAATAAGAAGTCTATTTTCCCTACTGGGGAGTAGGACGAATGCTTTGTCACCTGGACAAAGTTGTCGTAGACATCTATTCTTGTTAGCAAACTGCCTTGCCTTCTCTTTAGCAATTTCTGATGAAGCAGTTGCTAGCTTACATGCCTCAATGATCTTTTGTCTAAGAGCAATGACATACTCATATGAGGATTGAGTTTCATCGCTAATATCATCGGCAGTGATGAGATCGTGTAATAAAGACATAGGGCCGCGTGGACGCGCGCCAAAGACAAGTTCGAAGGGAGAAAATCCTGTGTGTTCATTAGGGACTTCTCTATAGGCAAAGAGAGCCGCGGGTAAAACCCTGTCCCAATCTTGAGGATGATCTTCAGTTATCTTACCAAGCAAAGTCTTGAGCGTTCTATTCAGACGCTCAACTAACCCATTAGACATAGGATGGTAGATACTACTGAGAGATCGTTCAATATGTAAGGTAGACATTACCTGTGACATAGTGTCAGATATGAGTTGAGTGCCATGGTCTGACAATATTTCTCTGGGGAACCCCAAGCGAGAAAATATCAACCAAAGAGCATCTGCGATATCTGTAGTAGATATGCTCTTAAGAGGAATAGCCTCTGGCCAACGTGTGCACATATCGACACATGTAAGGATAAACTGATGTCCTCTGGCCGACTTGACCTTAAAAGGGCCAATAATATCTATGGCCATTTTCTGAAACGGCCGAATAGGAATGTCAGCAGCCTGGATAGGCGCAGCATGTCGTGGTCCTCTAGATTTGACCTCCTGACATACCTTGCATGATCGGCAGTAAATACGAATGTCCTTATTGACAAAAGGCCAAAAGAAAGCCGCAAGGACTCTCGACTTCGTACGGGCAAAACCCATATGTCCAGCACATTGCGAGTCATGAGCATGTTGTAATATTTGGACTCTCATGCTCTTGGGAACAAGAATTTGCGAATGTGCCGACGTAGTCGAATCTTGTACCATACGTACAAGTACGCCGTTTCTCATTGCAATCCAAGATTTTCTATTTGTATCCTGATTCGGATCACCTTTCTTCGCAAGAACGAAGAATTTTTTTAAAGAAGGATCTTCTTCTTGCAATTTTATGAAAGAGTCACGAGTGATTACTAAGTGACTATCTTGGCTATCAACTTCATTATCACTATTCAGTGAAGTTTCGGGTGTTTGTAGAGCTTGTGCTCTTGTAACTACTGCATTTGTAGCTTGCATGTTATTATCTTCCCAAGCAGCAATCTGCTGTGGGGTACACTCCCTAACTCCGTGAATACGACCAATAATAAGGTCCGCAATAGGATTAGGTAAGAGACAAGCATGCACATCTCCAGTAAAGAAAGGAGTGGCAATGCGAATTACAGCAGTAGGATATTTTTCTAGAGTGCCGCCAAATGTGACACATTTAATAACCCTTCCTGTAGCACAAGATGGATCTACAAGCGATTGTCTAACACCAATAGTGGTGCATCCGGAATCGAAAAGTAGTGAGACCGGAGTATCATTAACAAGACCCTTATGTAGAATTAAAGAACCCCTCCCGTCATGCGCAACAGCAGCAGGAAGAGCGGGAAGTGGGTGACCACAACTCAAAGTAGTTATGGTACCCGGTTCGAATAAAGTACTGCATTGGGGGCATTTGTTTGCTCTCTCAAAGTCAAAAGCAGAACCAGTGACAGCGTCAAAGTTTTTACTATCAACAACATGATTACAGGCTCCCTCAGTTTCCTGTTGTACAGCATTAGCCTGCTGATATCTCTTTTTTTTGTGTTGAGATCTACCCCGACTATTATTACCTCTGAAGTTATCAGAGTTATTATTATCTCTGCAGTTATTATTGTCTCTATTGTAATTGTTATCCTGGTTCGAATTCCAGTTTCCACGATTACTATCATGTTCACATTGATGCGAACATCTATTTGTTTGGTTCTGAGGTCTTCGGCAGGAATAACCTCTATTACCATATCCTCTTTTGAAATGCTTATAATTATTAGGGTGATAGTAACGAGTACTATCAGGTTGTCTCCAATTCTTCGAAGAAGAATCACCATGAAATTGATTTCCATGATTTTGACAGAAATTACCGCTACTCTTTCTATCAAAATTTTGTTGGAATCTACGAGCAAAGTTTTGACCATACGGAGCTGCCGAAGCAACTGGTAAACCTTCTTTCACCTTAGAGTTACCCATGGTTATGTGTGGGTGCGCAGTTACGTATTGGCAACAGAAATCTTCCATTTCTTTTATTGTTTTAGGTTTACGTTCATGAAGGAAAGCAAGGAAAGACTCATTGACAGACGACATGACTTTGTCTCTAAGTATTAAGTCCATAAGTCCTTCATAAGTTTTTTCCGTCTTAGATAGTTCAACCCATCGTGAGAAAGTAATGCGTATTCTTGCAATAAACTCGGAGAATTCAACTCCATTTTCAGGTAACATGTTTTTAAATTGTAGACGATAGCCGTCTTCGTTAAGCTGATATTTCTTTAACAAAGCGGCCCTGACAACCTCATAATTGTTCTTGTCAGGTTCATCCACCATATTTAATATACTTAGAGCTTTACCTGTCAGTATCCCTGATAACTGATAAACATATTTTGCTTTGTCTATGTTATGAGCTGTACATGCTTGTTCAAATCTGTCCAGATAGAACATTATGTCATCACTGGAAGGACTAAATGTTGGTAACTTAATCTTAAAAGTATCATTATTAGCCTTACCAGAAGATGAACCCTTGTTTGAATCATTACCATTACTCATGCTCGTCAATTTCAATTTTTCCAACTCTAAAGCTAAGACCTTTTCTTCATGTTCCATTTTTGCTTTCCTCTCATCAGACTCTCTCTGTAACTTCTTTCTTCAGCTTGAGCCTCATTTCAAGTCTTTTATTTTCAGCCTCTTTTTCAAGTCTTTTATTTTCAGCCTCTTTTTCAAGTCTTTTATTCTCAGCCTCTTTTTCAAGTCTTTTATTCTCAGCCTCTTTTTCAAGTCTTTTATTCTCAGCCTCTAGCTGTAGCTGGAGTTTTCTTTCCTCAGCTTCTGATTCCCTTTTTTGTTTTTCCATTTCCATTTGGAATCTCTTTTCATCCACCTGCATCTGCAGTTTCTTTTGTTCAGCTTCCATATGCAGTTTCTTTTGTTCAGCTTCCATTGCTTTATCATATCGAGCAGTTGCAAATTCTTCTAACTTATCACCAGTCTTCCCAAGCAATTTACCCTGCTCAATAAAGTGCTCAAATGTAGACATGTTGTCTAACATATGAGTCCAAAACCTGAAATAATTAACTAATTTATTTCAAACCTAAGTGTAACAAGTCTTAATTAAGCACTTGTATATTCACATCACCTTATATTATCCCAGTCTCTGTGGGAAACAAGTCTCCAATCAAAGAACTTGTATATGAAATATCAGCACTCAATTCTTGATCATAAGTGCACTTCTCATTCAATAGTGCACGACACTATTCATCATTCATTTATCATCAGTGTAGTAGTAACAGTGCATTAGCATAGCCCATTAACTAATTACTATAACTGTAAACAATGACTATGTAAACACATGCAGAATGTAAACATTGAAAATGTAAACAATACAAACAATGTAAACAATAACAATGTAAACAATAACAAAGATCAGCAACAATACAAAAACGTTCGCAGAAATCAACTAAAAATAAAGCAGAAATTAATGAAATATCACAAAAAATGTGACGATATCTGCGATAGAATTAAACAAAATACATGACACCACAGTGTATAAACAAAAATGTTGTATGAAACTAAATTATAGACAAGAGTAGGCTAACAAATACAAACAAATCAAAACAAAACTAAAGAATGCGAAATAATAACGAAAACAATATTAAAACATGTCATCACAGCTAACATAAATAGCAACAGAAGTCGCTTAGCAAATTCCAGTATCGGAAATTTGCAAACCCTACAGAAAACGCTCACAATAGACGACCTCTATGACGTGGCATAATCTAACGGAGACACCACCCAACCGAGAACCCGCTGAAATATAAACATATAAATATACAAATAACATATAAACATATAACATATAGAATGAGATGATACACAGAAGACTCAGCAGAAGTATAAGGGCACAGTTTACATACAAACAGGCCACTTAACTTATAGGCTTCCAATCGTAGAACAGCAGAAAAACGGATGTCAATCAACGTCCTAAAGAGCGAAGCTCCAACGATGATGGCACATCTGAACTGCTTCCACTGCTAACACGATGGTACAAGAGCTTCTGAAATACTGTGTGTTGAGTTGTTTCGGCACTTGACCTTCTAATCCAAAAGTAAGTTGATGGAAATCGGTACTTGGCCTTCTTCAGAAAACAACCCGTTTCAACCGGCACTTGACCTTCACAAAAAACGACAGCACTGGAACCTTGACAGCAGCAACTTGCTTGACTTGCGTAAAAGATAACAGCAGTCCGAGTTATCCGGCAACATGTAACAACGCCGGGTACTGTCAAATTCTTGTTTCCGTCAAAAAGTTGAAATTTTGACTTTTACCGGGCAACGCCGAGTACTTTGAAAATTTTGAAGATGTTGACTGTATTGAAGAATGTTAATTTCTTGAAGGATGCTGATGAATTCTTGTTGAAAATGAAGTGGGTAAGGGACCCCGTGTTTGCTGGTACCAGAATCAAACCAGCTTATGGCCACCAAATGATGCGTGATGCCATATGATGATGGATGGTATCCGCATGTCTGGTTTTGTGTAGTGTGCAGATGTGTTCAGTCAAAACAATGTTCATACAAAAATAACAGGGCAATCCACATAGGACGTCAGTAAACTCACGACGTATAAAGTCAATGATTCTTGAAACAGCCGTTGACGTTTTTCTTCATTATTTATTGTGGACGCCACAGTGACAAAATGGTTACGCGAATATGTAGGCACATCAAACAGTCATTATCACAGCAACATTCAATACAGCAATAGACGGTAGACAGCATTACAATGATGAGTCAGATGCATGTTATATTTCATAGTGCTGTAAATGTAGTCAGGTGGAAAACTCCATCCTTTTCTATAACAGCCAGGAGATAACCAGATGTATGAGATCAGTTCACTCTCCTTAGTTTGACTTCAGCAAGACAGACACGTCTGCCGAAGTATAAATAATGTCCTCAAAAATATCCTCTAGATAATAAAGGTTTTCCAAACCTAGTTCATTTAACAAAGTAGCAAGTAATGGTCCTTGGTACATGCATCAACCGATGCAGTACAATGCAGCGACATGTGAGCTGGGAAAAAACATCTCGTGACGACGACTTTCGAAGACAGGCTATGAATCGAAATCGCTCACGACCCAAAATCGATAGAGTTAATGAAAAAAGTCAATTTACCTTGCTTTCAAGAAATACAGAAATATCACGCCTCCCGGCATGTGCAAATACACTAGAGGTATTATCCCGAATAAACGAAATATCCATAAGAGGACTACACATCCCTGACAGAACAAAAAATAGCGGAGATCCCCTCTTCAACGAGGCATCTCTTTCGCCATTCCAAATCGCTCACTCCACTAGTGGTGGGCGGAAACCGATCGACCAAAAAGCAAGACAAGTCATGCGCAGTCCAGCGCAAAATGACCACAGCTCAAAACTTAACTGCATTCGATACCAACGCGAGAAGACAAATGCTTACCGAGAAAAGTGACTATAAATTTCAAGCAGTTGTTGCCCTTGCGTTATAAAATAGATATTGTAAAAAACGATGTTGCGAGAATTTATCACGCAACAGACTTGCTCACCTCTGACATGAGACGGTTCCTGGCTGAGCACGGGGCCGAAACTCTTGAGCAGGTGGTGTTATTTTCTGATCGGTAGGTGGTACTGTTTACTGATCGGTACCAGAGCGCCCAGTCGGAAGTGAACCCGTCTGAAAGGCGCCCACACGATATTCACCCTCGACAAAAGGATCACCCAGATAATAACTCCAAAAGTACGGACAACACAACACACGAAGAAGCTCAACAACAACCACAGGATCACCATAGGCAGAAACAGAGCAATTTAGCACAGTGAACTGGCGGACGATATTGTAAGTCATGCAAAACCGATACACATTTTACCTCAGATTGTAAGGGGCCGAAAACAGGCCCTTATAATGTCACATGCCTGATCAGGGGGCCGATAGGGAACCATGACCCCCAGGCATATAAACAGAATCCCAGCCACCCTTTATTACTGATCAAGTAACCGTTGGTAACCACACCATACGGTTCTTGTATGATTCGGGTTTAGAATACTCGGCTATAGTTTCGCCATCTTTGGTGAAGGCCCACCAATACACTGGTTAAACTGTAGAAATACAGGGGTCCCGGAAGAGTATAAAACCTATGCTTCTTCCGGTTGCGGAAATTGATGCATCAATATGTACGGGGGAAAATCAATGCCGCAGTAGTAGACGATTTAGTCTACCCTCTAATTTTAGGGAGAAAATATGTCTTCCTTGGGGATCCTTCGCAGAAACCCAGGTCGACACACGAGAGAAAGAACCCAGGGCACGCCTCATTGGCCCCTGAGTTGTCATCTCTTATCAGCCCGAATATTTCGGAGCTGAAGCAGGCAGAAAGGGCCGAAACCATAAAGTCTTGCTTTTCTAAGTTGTATGGCAATTACTCCCATACTCCTCAGGGAGCATATTACAGAAAGAAAGGTTTGGTTTATAGACGGGTGTGGAGCAAGAGACAATTAGTTGTCCCACTCCCCTATCGCACCCGCCTAATGCAGGAAATGCATTCAACCCTGCCCCATCCCATTAAAGGTTTGTATGCCCTAGTAAAACAGGTCTCCTTGAACTACTTCTGGCCAGGTTTCCAACACGATATTAGACCGTTTGTGCGAGATTGCTCTATTCGCCATACCCCGGACAACCAGAAGGACGAAACTACAAAGAAAGAGTTTAAGCAGAGTATCCTACACCCAACATTGGATAACTCGTACCTCAACTCGATATTTCTGTGTTGTAAAGCAGAGTTACGACAACCGCAGGAGGATGACATTACCCTAGAACCATACTCTGAACAGAGTCAGTTCAAGATAACCCATACTTCAGCTAGATTTTTCGACGGAGAAGAGGAAATTATTCATCGACGAACGAGGCAAGAGAAGCAACTCGTGGTGTCTCTCCCCTTAAGATCCTCCGTTATGAAATCAGCCCATATATCCTCACCGGGGGAACATTTTCCTGTGGGAACCACTATGAATAACCTTAAAGAGGTTTACTTTTGGCCCAAACGATACGAAGACGTGCTTCAGTTCGTTCAAAGCTGTACACCTTGCCAAGCGAGCAATTCAAATACCCGCCAACGGTATAATGAGGAGAAGAACACTGTCACCCAGAACAGTATTAGAGGACGGCACACACCACGTAAAAGTTCACGCCCAAACAGTGATATTTAAGGAAATATCTTAGGTGACAGGTTCTGTGACAAAACTGTTTGCGCATGTACTTTTTGCGCCTTCTTTCTCTCTTTCATCGTCCTATTATTTGACATATTTCGTAGACCTACATATTTTGCTCTTACCACTCCCAGACTTATTTACGTTTCACCAGGTGAACTGTAGTATTATCGAGATTAATTGAACAGGTCAGCGGATAATACTCTTATCACGGTCACGGGTGACCCAAGGTGGTCCCGACACTCCACAGAACAATACGACCCGGCATGGTGTGAAGAAAGCCATAATGTCTGTCTGAGACATCCATCTGATGGATGCACGAAAACACAGGTGATATACGTAATCGCTTCCGCTGGCCATCTTTGTATCAATATTACCGATAACACTAGTCAACAAATTTTCAAAAGTTATTTGTACTAGAAATTAAATATACCATTTCTTATTGATTTTGGCATGCTGATTTCAAATATCGTAATGAAATTCACCAATTGGCTCTGGGTTTTTTTTAATGATGAATTTACATTACAGTAATACAAATAATGTATGCTTGTTTAATTCTCTTGGGTGAACAGCTAGTCTTTCTACTTTAGCATTATAAAAATTGTGATTACATACTCAATTAATTGATATTTCAACATAAAATGATAGAAAAAATAAAAACATTATTTAAAGTTCACATATCATGTTTTAAAAATGCACATGTGTACCCATTCCGTCATTATTCAATCGCTGTTCGAGCTCTCTTTGCTTGCTTCTTGTAGTCAATCGATGAGGTGTCTCTTGTCACAGTCCAACAGTAATCAGCAAGCATTGAAGGGCTCCAATTGCCTTGATACCTTGTCTCCATAGCAGCAATGTCCTGGTGAAATCGTTCACCATGCTCATCACTGACCGCTCCACAGTTTGACTTAAAGAAATCCAGATTAGAATCCAGAAAATGAATTTTCAAAGACATTTTGCTGCCAAGACTCTTATACTTCAGAAGGAGATTTTCTACAATTTCATTGTAATTATCAGATCTGTTGTTTCGAAGAAAATTGTCCACCACTGACTTAAATGCTAGCCATGCTGCTTTTTCCTTGCCATGCAACACGCAAAGAAACTCGTCATCATGAAGAAGTTTTCGAATTTGCGGACCAACAAATACTCCCTCTCTTATTTTAGCTTCACTCAGTCTTGGAAATTTTCTGATGAGGTATTTGAAAGCCTCATCTGTTTTCTTCATTGCCTTGACAAAGTTTTTCATGAGACCCAGCTTAATGTGCAAGGGTGGCAACAAAATCTTGCTGGTGTCGACAAGTGCTGGGTTCTCAACGTTCTTACTGCCAGGCTGCAATGACTGCCTGATTGGCCAATGTCTTCTGATGTAATGGTCACTTTGTGCACGGCTATCCCACTCACAGAGAAAGCAACAGTACTTGGTGTATCCACCCTGTAGTCCAAGCAAAAGAGCGACCACTTTTAAGTCACCGCAAAGTGACCAATGATGATGATCGTAGTTTATACACTTCAAAAGCTGCTTAATTTTTTTCATAAGTTTCTTTCATATGAACTGCGTGACCAACTGGAATTGACGGTAACACATTACCATTATTCAACAAAACAGCTTTAAGACTCGTCTTGGATGAATCAATGAAAAGCCTCCACTCTTCCAGTATGTAATTGATTTTGAGGGCTGCCATTAAACCAGAAATGTTGTGGCACGCAGAAAGGTTACCCTCTTTGAAAAAGAATGTAATAAGCGGCTTCTGGCGGTTCCTATACACAGAAATTGTAACATATTCTGCCAGGAGATTCCACTGTTGCAATCTGGAACCCAAAAGCTCCGCCTTGTTCTTCGGTAAATTCAGATCTCTTACAAGATCATTCAGTTCACCTTGGGTTATTAAGTGTGGTTTAGTGGATGTAGTTTGCTCAAAATCTGGGTCGCTTGAGGTTGATGGTTCAGGACCACCAATGTCCTCTTCTTCATCAGTGGAAGCAGCTGAAAATGATTCTGGCCCTTTGGGAACTGGTAGGTCATCGCCATGTGGTACCGGATGTATTGCAGAGGGGATGTTTGGATATTCCAGAGTCCATTTTTTCTTCTTTGATATGCCTTTCCCAATTGGAGGGACCATGCAAAAGTAACAGTTGTTGAGATGATCAGTGGGCTCTCTCCAAATCATTGGGACTGCAAAAGGCATAGCTTGCCTTTTGCCAGTCAACCACAGTTTAAGATGTGCTGCACATGTATTGCAGCATATGTGTGGCGCCCAGCTCTTATCATGATCTCCTATTCTGCAGCCAAAATACAAACTGTACGCCTTCTTAATCACTTAGTTATATTTCGTTTTTGTGATACAAATGTCATCTCACCACATATATAACAGAAATTATTAGCACTGTTCACACATGTCCTAGGCATTTCTAACTACGATACTTTTGATAAGGACAAATGCCCTAACTAATGGCAACATTTTATCAGAGATAAGATATTTATACACAAAGGTGATATAATCATAGGTGGGATTGCATCATCAACTTCTAGTTACATTTTTATTGTCATTAGAAAAAATTATGCAGTCGCCCACAACAGTTGCGTCATATATAAAAATTGACCGTAATTAAATAAACTAGTAGCATATATCTTGAAAACTAGAGCCAATCAACATTTTTTAATGTCATTTTCGTGTTCAGCACACCAAAATTAGTTAAGATCAGCTATTTTCATTTCTGGTACATTTTGGTTGTTGACTAGTGTAATCTGTCTGGGGAGACAAATTTGGTGGGAGAGTATCCAGACAGGAAATAAGTTCACAGATGTGATCGGGAGTTTGCATACAAGGCTCGGATGTTTTATTTCCATATATGGGAGAGGTGACCTTTTGCATCACACATATTATTTCAGGCGGAAATAATTTTGAAATCACCCCACTAAACACGCATGTTTGAAACGATTGGAGCTTTCTTAGCATCGTAACAAAACAAAATGCGGGGGACGACAGTGAATATAACCTGACCTTTTCGCAAGTTTAAGACACTGTGAAAATTCACTGTGAGGATCGTTTGCCAAGACGAAACCAGACTGCCAGAAGTTAGAATTCAGAATTCCCTTTATCAGAGCAGGCTTCGTAGAACATCTTGAAGGACTTAAAGAGACCAGGAAACCATTTTAATAAGGAAGACCGGCATCTGATTAAACTGAAACACGGAGTCATAGTGAGAGTTTAGTGCGAATATAACGACCCCCAAGATTCGTGAAAAAAGGCATCTGCCAGTGCCTTAAGCCTACTTCTGAGCAAACAGTCTGTGAGCCAAGATTGGCGTAAGTTGTACTTTTACATTTTATATTTTTCATTACTAACATGTGAACTAATGACCATTATTGCTTCTTCTCGTTCCATCTTGGTCTACCCTGTTCAGCCTGAAAATTGGTTATAATTGGGGTATTTAGTGTCATTTTATTTACTAATTTTGTATTAAGTTTAAATAACTATTGTCTTTTGCAGTTGCTGGTTTTAATTTATATTAGTATTTGTCATTTTATTTTCAGTTTTGTATTGTATATAGATAACTGTTGTCCTTTGCACTGGATTTTAATTTGTATTAGTGTATTTTTTTTTTTTGGTTCTTTTTTAAGTCTCGTTGTCTTTTGTGAAAATTGCTACAGGACGCCCAAGTCATTTGAGTCTGGCAACCTCAGCGTGTAGAATGATGATTCATAAACCACCACTTCTCGGGCTGGTGATTGCTTTATTGATAGTTTCGTAAAGAGAACTAAAAGCATAAAGTAGTTCCAGGTTCCCTATGGAGCAGGGAGGGAAAGATGAAAGAAATGATGTACATTCTAAGAATAATACTTACAGTTTTAAAGCTTTTCACACAGAGTAAATGTAAACGAAAAAACATATTCATGTTAAAATTAATAGAAGTTTCAAACTTTTCAACAAGTGTAAATGTAAATTAAACATACATGAATTTATATTGTGAACACTTTTCAAACAGTGGAGATGTAAATGTAAAACATATAATATCTGTACGTTTAACCTTTTCATTTAAATGTAATGTAAAGCTAAAGCTATTCAGTTTAAATGTAAAGAAAGTTTTATCGCGAGGGATTAAATTTAATTCTCATCGAGGGTAAATTCTAACATGGGATGGTAGAATAGAAGAAGGGGGGGGGGGGGGCACATAACTATGTGTCGGAAAACGCTATACTCAGAAGAGCGTTTCGTTTCTATTTCTATTACCAGTTATTAGTGGTACCAGCAAAAAGGACCATTTCTGGGAGAAGAAGGGACGAGTGGCTACGCTTTAAGACGGAAGACCAGCTTTGAAGACTCTCCTAGACTTTCCTGGGAAACAAGCTTCACCCAACGAACCTTGACCAGAGACAAGTGAACGCAGTGTACAGAAAACCAACTCAGGAGGAGGATGATCAGAATCGTCACTGGCAGCTAAGTTAACCCATATGCTGCCACTTGAACCTCTTTTAAAAAACTATCACCCAAGTGATGAAAACTTTATTTTGTAATTAACTATTATTCCTTTCTTTTAAACTGATAAACTTAAAGTGATTATTAAATTGTTATTTGTATTTATACCAATTTAACTTCGATTCAATAATTTTAAATGTACTACATGTTTGTCTCAAGTCAAAATTACTAAACACACACTCTAAACAGAGCTGTATTATAATAATAATTCCACTGATTAACTCAGCGGTAGGGGCTTAACGAGCTAGAATAAACCATTGCTTAAATCCTTCACAAAATTTGTCGGCAGATTACAGAATTAACGTGCTCAGCAACAGCCAGCATTGTTTTCGCTTATCTGAATATCTTGTGAAGACTCCCATGTGATAGAAGCTTTACTACTCTTCTATCTATATTTCTGCAAAGAGTAATCTTGTGTAAAGATAGACTCCATTGAAGCCTATAATAGATACTCTTGAGTTTTGGCCACTGTTGGTTCACTACTGCAAAGCAGGGGAGGCAATACCGTCACATGGACGCCTATTTGTAATGAGGGAAAACATAACAGATTCTTTTTTATTTATTTTGTGTGTGCAGGAAATTTAAATACAACTGAATTGTAACGGTTGCGATACGAAAAGAAAAACTAATGCTTCCAGGAGGAGCATGACTCTTCTAAAATTTGAATTCTTGAACACACTAAAAACGTCTCCATCTCCTGTACTTCGTAAATAACAGTTTGAGAACCACTGTCTTGAGTAATCTGTTTAAAATACAGCGCAGGGTTGATAGCAAATTTCTTCAAGCATTTTCCAGGTCGCTACGAACCCTGACAGCGGTTATCAGCTCTGCTAATAACCCACATTTTGCACTGCAGCTAATCGATGAAAACTCAGTGACAGTATACTTATAGAAAAACAAAGATAACACTGCAGGCTGCCTATTTCGGCAGTAACTCCTCCACCACGGAATACAATAGTTCAGCACTGTCATTGTCTCACAAGAGCTGCTAAACTGTGGCAAAAATGAATTCCAGATGGTAGAAAATTATCTTTAATTTCGCAAATGGCAGAATCTATCTGAATATAAACAACACTTTTCAACCTGAATTTATCGGTTGAAAAATCGTTCTGCGGCTTTCCAAAAGTGAGCTCTGACGCAAGTCGGAAATAATTACTAGGTCTTGTTAAAGTTAAAAATACATCACGAATTGGTCAAAAGCTGTCGTTTATTGGATGCTTCTCTGGGCTTATCTCTTCCCAGAATGCCCTGGAATGCATACAAAGCCGGAAGTCGTGTTGGCCATTACACGTGTACATAGTTAGTTTTTTTTTTCGGCAGTGCCATGTCAATGTTACTACAATTCGTAAATCATCTGTGTACGTTGTGAAAACAAAATTTTGCGTTTTTAAAGAAAAGGTAAAGGAAGTCCAATAGTAGATACTGCCGTAGAAGAGTGAAATGTTAAAGGCTTTACTATGCTTGGTCCATCTTTGTGAGGTAATATGACCAGTTCTTCGCTGTCTTTGCCTTCCCTAACTCGAGAGCAGAGGTAGTTAATTATTTACAGCTGGATGGACTGGAGCATGACGCTAACAGATTTTGAGCTCTCTTGTTGTTGTTTACCAGGGCTGCTGAGCTTCTCGTTCTTTTACAGCCAATACCAAGTTGAAGACTCCTTGGTATTATCTACACTGTAGATCTAGACTTGGTATTATCTACACTGTAGATCTAGGCTTTTCCTATGGCTTTTCTACCATTCCTAAGCGGGTTGAGTTGAAGTCATGAACTCCAGTTTATCCAGCTTGGCTGGAATTTAAAGGATCATTATTTATTTATTTGTTTAAAATAATATTTTTCCTCGTGTTGGCGAGGCGCGCCCCGTTCAACCTAGTCGGTTATATTAGGGCGCATGTCCAAATATAAAAGACCTTTAGGTCTGGATATTATAATCATCACATCTGGTCCCAAGCTAAGGAGGAAGAAGCGCGTGGCATTCCCCACCATCCAAGGGGCTTTCCAACTATGCAGAGCTAAAGTACTATGCTCTGGTTCTGGGTTCTCCCAAGAAATTGTCACATTCTACACAGAGCCACTTCTCAGCTCCCCCTGCCCATCTGGGACCATACTGAGATCTTCCTGTAAGGAGCCAACCAGGTAAAAAGCCATAGTTACATCTGGGCCTCAAGTGACTACTCCAAGCTTAGTGTGCAATTCTGAGTTCTCAACACGTTTCACCACAGGGGGATTCCCTTGGAATTGTGTGGATAATTTTAAGAGTCAATGAGGGTGTAATTAGCTTAACAGACAGATTCACTTCCACATTTGAATACTGTAGCACTGTGCTTAGCTGGTGGTCACATAAAGATGACTCCAGATATGCCTCTATGCATTTTGACCTCTGTAACTTTGCCGCAAGAGGAAAACTTTGTAATGGCTCTGCCAATCGGACGCTCAGCATTTCTTACAAAGTTATAACATAATATCTGCCAGGGCGTATACATCGTGTGTATACACTTTAACCAATTGAAGTATAATTTTGTTGTCATAAAGCATCAAGACGAAGTGCTG
Source organism: Oreohelix idahoensis (assembly GCA_024509875.1). Lineage (NCBI taxonomy): Eukaryota > Metazoa > Mollusca > Gastropoda > Stylommatophora > Oreohelicidae > Oreohelix > Oreohelix idahoensis. Next base: position 223,850 of record JAMPIV010005432.1, read on the forward strand.
CATCTGCCTCTAAACCGCTTTAATGAATATTTATCGTTTTTCTATCCCTCGCTTTGATGCTGAACTGATAGGGAAGACAAGGACAGAACTTGAGCTGACTTAACAAGTGTTTGTTGAAGACCATACTCCTTGGAGATCTAAAGGGCGTTGATTGATTGATTGATTGGTTGATTGATTGATTTGATGTTGTACATATCCACAAATAACTTTCTTGATATTTTCTTTCCACGTATATCGCTATCCAAATATCAGAATGGAAACTAAACGCCAATCGATAAGTAGTATGTTGTTAACTTGTCTTTGCTGTCTGTGTCAAACATGGTCCCTGATCGGAGCACATGAAGTGTATAATGGCCAAACTATTTTGTTTTTCTGCCTCTCTGTTTATTTGATGCAGGATATAGTTCCAAAAATTTTTTCTCATGTCACAATTTCTCATTCTGTCTCTCCAGGTAACTTTAATAGCTATTCTTAATCATTGCAACTAGCACGATGGTGATATCTCTTCTATGCTCTGGTCAGGGACTATGGACCATGCTTGACACTGATAGCAAAGAGCTGGTAAGAATAAACTGTTTATCAATTGTCGTGTAGTTCCGTTCTGACATTCTGTAGTTAAGTATTGGTGACAGTTGGTAAGTAAGCGCGATGGCTTTTTTTGTTTGTTTTAAACATCTTGTTTCATTTTCTCTGTCAAGCCTTCTAGTTACTCTCAAAGTGTTTAGATGTTTAGTTCTTAAACTTGTCTGAGCTTAATGTTGTTGATATGTATGTTAAGTGGGTCTAGTGTCCTGGTTTCCACTTGTGCCGATAAAATTTACTTGATGTTTAGCCTTGGCGTACAATGGTTAAATAAATTTAGTGTTTTGTGTACACGTTTTGGATATTTAAAAAAAAAAAAAACATAAACTTTGGCACAAGAAAATCACAAACTACAGACTGAAATTTGCTTTTTTCCAAACATACCCTCAAGAGGCGTAGGAAGAATCAGTTTTCAATCTTGCGCAAGATTGGTCAGCGTCGCAACTTATTTCTTAAGAATTTAATCAAAATCATCCAAACGTTCTCCCTTGTAGCAGCATGCACATGAATCGATAACTCTAAAGAACTATGTTATATCAGCATAATTTTACCGCCCTTTCATAACGCATTAATTTCCCCTTACGAATCCAACACAGTCTGGGTAAGACACGACTAAGACCCATAATAATAATATGTAGAACTTCATTCTTTTCTTTGGCGTGTAGCCATCATTAATATGTCTAAATGTGCCATCTTATACAACAAGGGCAATGTGTTATTGATTGTCAGGCAGGAACTAATATAGTAGTGTCTCGTTTTTTTTAATTTTAAAAAGGGCACGCCAGTCAATTTTTCTCCGCGCCAGGGACGGTCTGATAAATCAATAAATCGTGACGTCATAGCGCTAACCAGATGTAATATTGCTTTCTGGGGGAAAAGGTAAGTGAGGTTTTAAAATACTTTTATATGTTACTTTTTTTTGTTGTAAATCTGTGTGGGGAAAATACGTAATATTATTTTTCATGGTGCTAAGTTCACGGAATTGATGTTTCGAGGAGAAAGTACTCATATAGGAGTCTAAGGTCAGTTTTATGTTTTTGTCTGAAGAGGTTCTACAAACGTCTTAGTGAGCACTAAGAAAAAAATCTATTCCGGAGACAACATGCGGGTAAGAGGTTTAAATAGATTCTTGAATCGAACCCGCAGAAACTAATTTGTGAAATATGTGGTCGTGAATATAATGTTTTACACACATTGAGGAAACATGTTGATGTCATTACAAGGCAGTCCTTTTTTCTGGAACCCCAGGGAAAGAAAGGCAGAAGTAGACCCAACAAAAATGGAGAAGTGAACTGGAGACAAAAGTTAAAATGATAATGTAGATGTGGAAAGAACTTAAGCTGATGGCACGTGACAGGAGGGTTTTGTTATGAGTAAAATCATAACAGGTTTTATCGCACTCGACATGGTTTGTATACATACTTCCTTGTTGATATGCGTTGCCCGGACTACTCCGGAAGTTCGTCACACATTCTGCTAATATTGGGCAGACGATTCTGTGCCGGCTTTGCGTGGCAGATTTGAGCTAGAATTCGTACTCTTTCGATGTGTATTCACTGTGTGTGAAATACGTGTTTTTGACGAGCTCCAGAAAGTGTACTCTTGTGATAGAGTCTTTGTGAATTTATAACAGCTAGGTCGTCCTGCAGTATGGAGTCTATGCTTGATTATATTTAAATGGACCAGCGAATACTGAATAGTAAGAAGTGAGTGTGGAACTATGTTATTAAATATTTCAGCAGTATGCATCAGACATCTTGTCCTTAGTCTACTTGACGATAGACTGGTTTCATGGACTGGCTAGTGAATGCCATTGATTATTATATTGTGGATGCCAATATATAAGGAGCTTCGTCCTGTATTAAAAGTGAATATATGTTTCTTCAACGTCAAACTGGCCTTATCAAGTTTCTGACTGTTGAAGACTGATTACACGTTATAAGGCTGTTAAAAAGTTGGACTTAGAGGCCTGTTACAAAATATACCCTAGACAAAACTGGAAGCCAAGAACCAGGTACTTGATGATTTGACGAAGAACTCGGCGGGGAGAAATTAGACTACTAACCCCTTCCCCCTTCTCCCCCCCCCCCCCCCACAACAATAATTGGGGGCAGCAAGCCGATGATCGTTTGATCAAAAGACCTTTTTTCATCATTTTCGCTACAGCCGTTCCCATGCAATCGTGCTTCGTTCCAGTTCTGCAAAATGGCGCTCGTTTCGGTCTGCTAGCTTCTGAGAAGGCCTGAATACAAGTTCGCTTTGCAGTCCTTTAGCTATTCGAGTATTGAAAGAGCAGTTGTTCAAGAAGATTATTCCTGCTGCATCCTGATGTATGAAAGCATCAAATTTTCTGCCGAAGATGGCGTATTTTTATGACAACGGTGAATCAAGTGGATTCTGAAACGTGTCAGCTGTTGCAGCGTTGCTAGACCTAGTGAGCGGTCTTTTGTGTCCAGTTTGCATCGGTGCTGGGAGGAACGGACATTGAAACTGGGAGGATTTTGAGGCCTGGCAATCAGATAAGTCACGTTTATGTTTCATACAGCGTGTGACTGAATTATCTTTGTTTGCCTGCGCTATTTTTTCAGATTTATGTTGCATGTTTTAATGTTGTGGTGTATTTAATCTGTGGGAGGTAGGAGGGACTTGTGAATCTGTCAATACCGTTTCGACTGCTCGATAGATTCATGAGCGTACGGTAAGGTTTGGAGTGTGATTGTTTCAAATAGTGGGGCCTGCTTTACAATGCTGTGTGAATCTGCTACTATTGAAATAATCATAACCTATGAGTGTTAGCTTTGACGTACTGTTAAGTGTACAATTTGTGATTGTGGTCCAGTCATATATATATTTTTTCTCTTTAGTTGGTTACATTATTGTTTGTGAAACTGTGCTTGTAACCTGGCTATCTTTCATTTAATATATGTGATATATGTTGTAAAAAAATTGTGATGTATTGTCATAAGTGTGAATAGAGCTATATTGTTTTTGATTGTTCAATTTATATATTCATGCCTAAGTTTCCTATTTGCATTTGCTTCTTTTGGGCTCTGATCACTGTATTCTATCTTCTTGTTTGTACTTTTCTTTTATGCTCCATCATTAACATCTATATATTTTGCTACAAATGCATCAAGTTGGTTGAATTGAAGGGGTGATTTAATTATTGAAAATATTATTCAAAGTGACTATTATAAAGTTACTTTATTTGTTGCTATTGAAAGGCACAATAAGAGTAAAGCATGGCAACCTTGAAATATTTAGTAAAGGTTGGAACAGATTTTGGTTTGGAGGGGCAAGCCTTGCAAATCTATGTAGACAAGAAAATCAAAAGACAAGAAGAGTTGTCAGAAATCAAAAGACAAGAAGAATTGTCAGAAATCAAAAGTCAAGAAGAATTGTCAGAAAAAAGAAGACTAGAAGCATTGTCTGAAACAAGAAGAGCAGAAGAATTAGCTCTTGAAAAGGAAAAGTTAAAACAAGCTCAAGAAATAAAATTAGCTGAGATTGAACTTGAGAAATTAAGATTGCAACAACCTCTTGTGAATGTCATGAATGTTGATACGGATAGAAGAGATCATAACAAATATGTCAAGGTAAATTTGCCTAAATTTAACTCTTCCATTGACGATATCTCATGCTTCCTTAGTAGATATGAGACTTATTGTCATGAGTTTAATATCGACAGAACTACATGGTCTAGTAGGCTCATGAACTTATTGGTCGGAGAAGCATTTACGGCTGTGTGTACAATGGATGACCAATCTAGAAATGACAATGATGCTGTTAAAATATTGCTACTTAAGAGATTTCAATTGAATGAGGATGGCTATAGACTGAAATTTAAATCACTAGTGCCAGATTCTGCAAAGGACTTTACAGAATTTATTGCCTCAATACAAATGTACTTTTCTAGATGGATTGATCTTGCTAAAATTGAAAAGACATTTGAAGGTTTGTCTGACTTAATTCTAAGAGATAAAGTTTTGTCCTCCATTAGTGGGGATTTTTTATCCTTTTTTGCAGGAGAGAAAACCAGATAAGCTGTCTGTTTGTGAAACCATGGGTAGACAATATCAGGTTGCACACCCAAACAAGAATTTAAGCGAAGATAACATTTGGGATTCTATTCCAGCAGCTTTAGCCAGAGTGATGAATTATAACACTTCTAGGCAAAGATTCAATAGCATCGACATTGACAAGAATTATAGATTGAATCAAAACGTTCAATATGGCAACAATAGAGGCAGATATAACTTTAATAAGAAATCTTAACAGCCTCAGAGATATGATAACTATAATAATAATAATGATTATTATGGACCTCACTCATCAAACAGATATAATGATTACAAAATAGAGGAGGTTATAATGCCAGATCAGGCAGAGGTAACAGGTCATTCCACAGGAATAATGACAATTACACAAACAATAGAGGTTCTTTTCAGAACAATAATTATCGACAGACAAGAAACCCAGAACGTGTTAATGCTGTCGTGGATGTCAGTAACAATAATGCAAACCAAAACAATGTGTCTATTGCTCATGCAAATGCTTGCAGTGTTGACTTAGCTAATAGTACTAACTGTACTCAATGCAGTTCTTTGTTTCAGCCACAGAGAGTATCGAGACTTTTGTGTGGACACCCTTTGCCTGTTATGTCATCTGTTGAAAACACAGGTTCCTTGGTACTGGATAAGGGTTTTGTAAATAATAAATTAGTCTCACTGTTGCGAGATACAGATGCAACAACGATTGGAATACAGAGATCGATGGTGAACCCATCAGATTACACAGGAAAAGAGGTTAAGTGTATTACTTTTGGTTTTCTATGAACGGTAAAATACTATCCTACAGCGGAGGTATTTCTGGATACACCTTATTTTACTGGTAGAGTGCTGGCATGTTTATTAAATAAACCTGTCGCTGGGATTATCCTTGGAAACATCCCAGGGATCCATGAATGTTCCAGACAATACATTGAGAAGTGGGAGAAAAAGCACTTAATAATGGCTAACGCTGTTACTACCAGAGCACAAGCTCGGGAGGAAATGTTAAATCATAATAGTGTTGATATTATGTTAGAGGAAGTTATCAATGATGATGAGCACACAAATGATGTCATGAGTGATGATAATGATGACATTGATAATGATGAGGGTAATGAAAATGATAATACTACTGTTGTTGAAGAAGATGATTATTTACAAATTGAATTGATTGAGAAGGAATCTTTCATTCTAAGACAAAGAGAAGATGACTCTTTAGGAACATTTTTTAAGTTGGTAACATCAAGTAAGGTGATTACTGATGATAAGGCAAAACATTGGTATAACTTAAATAATGATATTTTGGTGAGGAGTTTTCAAAATGCTGATTCCGTTAAGAAACAAATAATGGTACTTATTTGTTATAAACCAGTGGTGCTACGACATGCACATGATATAAATGCTGCGGGTCATTTGAGTATCGCAAGGACTAAACAGAGGGTTTTGCCTCATTTTTTTTGGCCAGGTGTGACCAAAGATGTAAAGGTTTTTTGTTGCACTTGTTTAGTTTGCCAGAGTGTTGCAACTAAAAGGCCTAGTCATAACGCACCCATTTAAGCAGCAGACGTATCCTTGCGTCCATTCGCTAAGATGTCTATTGACCTTATTGGTCTTATCAGCGTCACTTTAGCTAGGGGTCATAAGTTTGTATTAACGTGTATCGATATGTGTACTCGTTGGTTTGAGGCTATCCCATTGAAAGAAATTTCCAGTGACGATATAGCGGATGCACTATTTTAAATATTCAGCAGACTGGGTTTTCCCGAAAACATACAGTTTGATAATGGATCGCAATTTGTATTGGATGCCATGAAAAAAGTAATGAACATGTTTGGAATTGAAAGATCACTCAGTTCATTATATCACGCTGGATTAACTCGAGACCTGGCGAGGACATTTGAAGGAGTGTCATCGACCAGGGATTGGCGGCTCCTGAGCCGACCCAGCTGCAATGGGTACCTCCGAAATCGGAGAGTATTTGCCTGAATGGCGAGGGACACCTGTCTCTGTACAAGAAAAAAGGGATACTCACGTAAAATCAATGTCAGGTTAAGACATTAGTAATAACCTGAGATTTCGCCTCGAGTATTAGCGGGCGTACGCAAAAAAAAAAAAAAAAAAAAAAAAAAAAAAAAAAAAATCACGCTCAAGCGTGTAGGAAAGTAGAAAGATTTAATAGGACCTTAAAGCAAATGCTTGATAGACTCACAGCGAAATATCCGCAAGAGTGGGATCGAATCTTACCAGCTGTTCTCTTTGCCTACCGAGAAATTCCCAATTCTAGTACCGGATTTTCCCCTTTTGGGTTAGTTTATGGTGCAAAGCCACTAGGTCCCATGGCTATATTAAAACAACTACTTATTGGTACTAATATGGACGAGGAAGTTCAATCCTCTTATCAATACGTCGTAAATTTAAGGCAAAAGATTATTGACGCATGCCAAATAGCTGTGCAGTCGTCGGAAAGGGCAAAATCAAAGGCTCGACTGTTTTTTAATCAAAACAGGAAGCTGCGCCAATTATGGCCAGGAGACGAAGCTTTTGTGTTGCTTCCGAACAAGGAAAATAGATTGCTGATTTCTTGGAAAGGTCCTTACAAAATCATGAACAAATTATCAGATGTCGACTGTGTTGTAGATGTGAAAGGAAAAGAGAACTTTTTTCAAATTAATGTTTTACAACAGTTTCATACTAGACCACCACATCTACGTCCTATCTTTGAAGCTATTGACGAATCTATTGATCGTCGTTCTTCCTTGGCAGTAATTCAGGAGGAAACTTAGGACTTTGTTGATGATGGTGAACCTATTCTATCGTTACCTGATATTCATCTGTTGGCGACTGAATCTTGGAAAGATGTTTCCATTGATCCTACTTTGAATTCTTATCAGAAGGATCAGATTTAAAGCTTACTACAATCTTTTCCTGATGTGCTCACGGATATTCCTGGGCATACTGATGTCATTCAACATGATATAATATTAACGGATTTCAGGCCTATTAAACTGAAACCATATCCTATCCCAATTCATTTGCAATCTCAGGTACAATATGAGATAAAACAGATGATTAAATTAAACATAACAGACCCGTCCAATTCACCATATAGCTTTCCTATGGTATTAATCGGGAAAAAGGACAAATCTATAAGAATTTGTATTGAATTTTGACGGTCTATCCGAGACGCGGAGCCTCTTCCCGTTCTTGAATCACTTCTTGACAGACTATCTACTGCCACTTTCTTCACTAAGTTTGACTTATCAAAGGGATATTGGCAGGTTCCTTATCTGACAAATCTAAACCGTACACAGCTTTCGCTACACCTTTAGATTTGTTTCAATTTAACTATTTGTCTTTTGGTCTTGTTAACGCTCCTGCTACGTTTGTACGCATGATGTGGAGACTATTTTCTGATCGTGAGGATTTGATTACCTACATAGATGATATTTGTTTGTTCCATCATTCTTGGAATGATCATATCAACGGTATTCATTCTTTATTAAATACCTTACGATGTCATAATATTACGGCTCGACCTTCTAAGACTAAAATAGGTTTTTCTGAAATTACCTTTCTCGGTCACAAGGTTGGAGGTGGAGTCTTAAAACCTGAAGATTCTACGGTTTCCAAAACTCTTAATTTATATATTCCTCGAACAAAAAAACAAGTTCGAAGTCTTTTGGGTTTAGTCAATTTTTACAGGTGATTTCTACCAAATTTTTATGATTTAACCTCAGTTCTGTCTGCGTTGCTGAAGAAAGACGCAGCAAAGAAAGTAATTTGGACACATGCGTATCATGATGCATTAAACGTGATAAAATATGCCTTCTCAAAAGCGCCAATATTACAATTGCCTGATATTCGATTTCCTTTCATTCTCAGAGTTGATGCCAGCAATGTCGCAATAGGGGGAACACTAATGCAAGAGTTTGACGGCCACATGCACCCTACTATGTATGTGAGCAGGAAGTTAACCCCTACAGAACAAAAGTACCCAATCGTAGAAAGAGAGCTGCTAGCTATCGTTTTTGCCTTCAATAAACTTCAAAGATACCTCTTGGGAGCTCACTTCACTCTTGAGACTGATCAACGTGCTTTGGGTTATTTACAGACGGCTCGTTTTACTAATCCAAAGGCAGCTAGAGCCAGCTTGGCTTTACAGCCGTATAATTACAGCATTAGATCAATAAAGGGGAATTTCAATGTCGTCGCCGACGTGTTGTCTAGATGCATCAAGGACGCTCTATCATCCATCGCGTCCATAATTTCAGATGATCAACATAAGGCAATGTAGTCAGAATATCTACATTCACAGATCCCGTGCTCAAAATATTTCGCATCAAGAACCACGTAATTTGATTTAATCACCAGATTGTACTTTTGTTACGGTGATGTTACAGCAATGCCACCCGCAAAGCTACATGATGATGCTTAATTATGGATCACTTCATAGCGTGTGACATATCGTTTTACTTCGGACATTGCATAGACACAATATACAGTCATCTTCAGATGCACATTTCAACTACCAGTTGTCAAGAAAGAAATGTGTACAAATGTTTCGATTGATTCAGTTCGGAACAGTTTTTGAAGTACACACATTAACAATCATGAGACTTTATACTGGACTGTCAAGGGAGACAATTATTAAATGAAACTCACACCAGGATTTCAAGGGAGTTAACCATGAGATTGATACGCAACTTTTCTTCGTGATTTCGCTTCATAGTTCGCACACGTATGGATTTTTTGTCTTATACTATTAAAGAGACAACAATCATGGACACATTCAAGATGGAATTTCTACATTAAACTTCAAGCACTATATGATTGGGTGCACGGAATGGACTTGACTTTATTGGAAATAATAGCTTTTTCCCATACAGGAGTGGAAAAGACATATTGTCTTACTATATTAATTAACTTTTCAACACAAAGGAATATTACTTTGACACTTATGAGTTACATATTAAGGCGCTTTGTACGCTTTTATAAAATTAATTCAGGATTCGTTGTTCGTATTATGTATATGATACAATTTGACATACCATTCACTACCACACAAAACTTTATGTAGTTGACAATGTGTAACAGTCAAACATTTTGTGTGTGTCAAGTGTCTGTCTTACGTCTTCTATGATTGAATAAGATTATTATATACACTTAGCATTAATGTTAATTTCAAGGGACATTAATTGACTAGGTGACATGACAATGAACAGTAGGTGTTTTCGGACAGACTGAAGTGTGAGAATGCATGGTATATTATCATTATTAATGTTATATGTTGACTGTCGTTTGCTATAGTACCTCATTATGATGTGAAATTGCTTTGAGCGTTTCGTAGACAGTGGTATTAGCATTTCATGATGGACTTCCACACCTCGTGTGTTAAATTGCCTACATTACGGCACAAACATAGGTCTATGCATGGTCATAGCAACAGTGACATGTAATGTTACCTTTTGCGCACCTTATTGGCCGGAGGGGGGGAGTAGTTGTTATGAGTAAAACCATAACAGGTTTTATCGCACTCGACATGGTTTGTATACATACTTCCTTGTTGATATGCGTTGCCCGGACTACTCCGGAAGTTCGTCACATATTCTGCTAATATTGGGCAGACGATTCTGTGCCGGCTTTGCGTGGCAGATTTGAGCTAGTATTCGTACTCTTTCGATGTGTATTCACTGTGTGTGAAATACGTGTTTTTGACGAGCTCCAGAAAGTGTACTCTTGTGATAGAGTCTTAGTGAATTTATATCAGCTAGGTCGTCCTACAATATGGAGTCTATGCTTGATTATATTTAAATGGACAAGCGAATGCTGAATAGAAAGAAGTGAGTGTGGAACTATGTTATTAAATATTTCAGCAGTATGCATCAGATATCTTGTCCTTAGTCTACGTGATGATACACTGGTTTCATGGACTGGCTAGTGAATGCCATTGATTGTTATATTGTGGATGCCAATATATAAGGAGCTTCGTCCTGTATTAAAAGTGAATATATGTTTCTTCAACGTCAAACTGGCCTTATCAAGTTTCTGACTGTTGAAGACTGATTACACGTTATAAGGCTGTTAAAAAGTTGGACTTAGAGGCCTGTTACAAAATATACCCTAGACAAGCTGGAAGCCAAGAACCAGCTACTTGATGATTTGAAGAAGAACTCGGCGGGGAGAAGTTAGACTACTAATTCTACCCCAACAGGTTTGTCATGCGTTTGTTGAAGAGTTTTTGTTCGTAATAGAAAAATTGGCTAGGGAAGTTCCGACTAGACAAAAGACAATTGTTATATCCTATTCAAATTAAAAAAAATAATGGCGTGTTCTACTTCAGCATGTGCATATACGAAAACCAATGTAATTTTAAAACACTCAAATGTCAAGTTAGTCCTATTGTATGGCTATCAAACGTGGACAACAACAAAGTAGTTAGACTTTCATAGATGGGTGCTTGCGTAGATTATAATAGAATGATTTAAATGGTACAACAAGGCCAAGAACCACCCGTGTGTTACCGGGATGGGAGCAAAGAATAGTAACACTGTAACCTACCATACATGTCGTAAAAAGCGACTAAGGAGGGTTGGCCATGGGGCTGGTTACCCCATACCGCAAAAAAACTGTTACCAAAAAACTTCAACAAACATGAGCTCTGAAATATGGAGAGCAACAAAAACAACAACCAAAAAGCTACTGACTTTTATAAACGGGTGCTTGCATAGAATAGAAGGACTGAACTGGTATGACAAAGTCACAAATGTGAAATTGATGACAAGAACCAGACAAGTGCCAGTGGAACAAGAGATGAGAAGAAGACGATGGCGATGGATAGGACACACATTGAGGAGACCTGTTGTTAGCATTACAAGGCATACCTTATTCTGGAATCCACAGGGAAAGAGAGGCAGATGTAGACCAAAAAACACATGGAGAAGAGAACTGGATACAGAGGTGAAAATGATGAGGAAAACTTGGAAAGAACTTGAGCGGATGGCACGTGACAGGAGGACTTGACATGTGTTTGTTGAAGGCCTATGCTCCTTGGGGAGCTAAAGGGTATTGACTGAAGGCCAAGGACGTGGAACTGAAGACAAGAACCCGCAAAGTACCAGTGAAACAAGAGATGAGAAGAAAACAAGGGTGGGGTATAGAACCCACTTTGAGGAAACCTGTTGATAGGTCTACCAGGCAGTCATCGTTCCGGAATCCGTGGGGTAAAAGAAGTAGAGTTAGATTGAAGAACACATGCAGAAGAGAACTGGAGAGAGAAATAAAAATGACGAGGAAGACATAGAAAGACCATGAGCTGATGGTACAACGGCGTGATTCAGACCACATCACCCCCTAGTGTGCCGATGGTCGAAAACATACGGGCCTAACACCGTATTCCCAATGTACCTCAATAGTAACGGGATCGTTTACCTTTTCTTTTTTAAGGTACAACGACATGAAGACTTTGCATGTGTCTGTTGACCGGCCTATACTTGGGGAGCTGAAGCTCGTTGAATACAAAAAAAGGCTGAGGTTAAGAAGTGACACACTTAAACTTTTAATAATTTACCTCACCTTTTACCGCCCTTTTAATAATTTACCTCACCTTTTACCGCCCTTTTAATAATTTACCTCACCTTTTACCGCCCTTTTAATAATTTACCTCACCTTTTACCGCCCTTTTAATAATTTACCTCACTAGGGAACGTCGACTTGCAGAGTGGTTAGAGCACATTCTTCTCGAGGCAAAAATTACAGGGTTCGAAAACTGGCAACGTTACGCTCTAGTCTGCTAAGCTGTAAATGGGTACCTGACTCTATTCTTGAGCTAGGAAAGGTAAAATCAACGAGGAAGGTGAACTGGTAACCTCATCCCATAAAGCTGAGACCTAGTATAATGATGTTTCTAACGGTGTACTCTAGGGACGGACTGAGCATTGGACGTTTCGAGAACTGCTCTAAGGCTCATAGCTGGAATGTACATAGATATTTAGAACCAGGAATCAATGTGAAATCAATAATCAATTTGACCAGGGGCCCCGAGCACTGTCAGTCCGCCCCTGGCTCACTCCTCAGCATCAGTATCTGCTATGGAACACTGTTACCGTTGAGAGATCATAGAGGATTGCCAGACTCAAGGTGAGAAGCTTCTAAGGGGCTGATTTCTTGCGGATAAAGCTGAGAGCCCTCACTATCATATAAAGAGGTTTGATCCATTTCCTCTAAGACCTTAAGCTAAAATATAATGACTAAATTCTACCAAGGCCCATTCTACCAAGTTGGCTGTCTTTATTCTTTCGAGCATTGTCTCTGAACGTACACATGGTAGCTTCTTTAAAGCTATTAGCGTGAAAATATCACAAGTTCTTTCTTTCGTTTCGTTCAAAACGCTTTGTAATATCCTGCATTTCGTCTACAGTGTGTGAAAGGTAAAGGTAGTCCCATATCAGATACTGCCGTAGTAGAGTGAAGTATAAGAGACTCCACTAAACTAGGTCCAATTTTGACAGGTGGAGTGACTTGCTCACTTCCTAACTCAAGAGCAAAGTCATGTACCCTTTTACAGCTGGATAGACTGGTACGTGACGACACCGTGTTTCGAACCCTGCACCTTTGTCGCGAGAGGACAGGGCAGTAACCACTCTGCCAATCGGGTGCTCTAGTGGGTACCTTTCGTTTTTCTGTATCTGCTTTTACCAGTAATGCGCAGCTTCTAAATGATTGTTACAAACCCGTTGTCATGTTAAACAGTGATCAAAAATACACCAAAACAGAGGCGTACTGAACGGACGAGAAATCCAGCAGTGCCCGTGTGCCCATTGTGACAAAATAACCTCGAACGTCATATTTACCTGTGCCATCCTATAATTCATTCTGTGCTCTTCACTTTAGTTTTTCCCAACTCTGACAGCATTTGGTGTTTTCGATTCATTGTTCACACTTTCTTCCCTCAATTCTTGTTATGTCAGGACTTCAGCGACCATCTTTTGCTGATTAGGGTAATCATCACTTTCGTTTGAACCCATATTGACACCTGGGATCGGTAGAGAGAAGTGTGGTTTACTAATATGTAACACATTTTCCAGCCAGACCAGAAAAGTGCAGGGGAGCGACCGGATTAGTGAGTAAACAACCTTGGGATGACCAGAACTATTATCTTATCGGTGCGGAATGTCTCTGTCGGACCAAGTTGTTGTCAATGTTTGCTGGGCCGGATGAATGATGTAAACTTTTCCTGACAAGACTTGGCGGAAGAATAATTATCCATCTTGAAAGAGATTACCTGTGATAAATTACGAAGTCATGAGTGTAAACATGATCGACAATAGACGGAAGCTGGCATACCATTTATGGTGACTGTAAAGAACACATGTATTTTACGTTTGCTACGCAGGAATTTTTTCGGGAGATAAGGGTAAATATGCGCATCTTGTATGCTATTGGCTCGGCATTTGAAATGTAAAAACATTTCTGATTGGAGCCTTGTCATATAGTAGCAATCTGAAAATGGGCCGAATGCTGCCGTACATTTTAGCGCCTTGTCAGTTTACCGCACTGCGAATTTCAACTCGTCAAGAAGACAGCCAGACAAGCCCGAGTAAGGTGTAGGATCAGGATTCTACTTTAAAGGACAGGACAACGTGTTTGAGCATCTTGTGGACATATATCCCAGGAAAACTCTACTTTCATTAATACGGAAATCCAGGAATCATAGGAACCTGAATACTAAGTCATAGTGGGAGTCTATTGTAAAGTAACACTCTAGACCATGTGTAAGAGGCATCTTAGTCAAGATGCCCTAACTATTTCTCTGAGCCAGAAGTCAGTCTGTATTCCCAAAGAAATTTGGGTCGGTAGTACCATTTGATGTGCTATCTGTGGAACAAGTTGAATGGTATGTGGCCTGCAGTCAAGGCTATATATCTACAACAGACGGGTCTTAACAGACGCTGGACCATCTTTGCAATTACCCCACGATACTACGAGGGACGTGTTACGGCCACCAGACTTGACCAGTAACGAGGGGGAACCAGTCCATATCCTGCAAAAAACAAGCATCGGCTGGAGCAGAACCAACCGACATTTTACTGGCAGCTAAGTACCCATTCAAAGCTGCCAAGTGAACACTCTATTTTCAAATCAGACCATTACCAATAAGCAAATTTTAAAGTCTCTATCTAAATTTATCTCACCATTATTTATTTTACAATTGTTAACGATAATTGACTATTAAATTTGCTATCTGTAAATATACACATTTATAGTTGATTTAGTCATTTTGAGTGAACTGCACCCGTATGTCTCAGTCATTTTAAATAAACATAATCAGTGCTATATAAGTAATATTTTACTGAGTTAAAATAATAAGAGCCGCGGTAGCACAGTGGTTAGTGCACTGGCTTCCTAGCTCGGTGGTCCACGGTTCGATCCCCAGTTGAGGTGGGATTTGTTAGACTGCTCACGGCTCCGGGGTCGACCCAGCCTCGTAAATTGGGTACCAGAGCAACTTCTGGGAAGGTTAAGACGGCTGGCGTGATGCTGACCACATCACCCCTAGTGTGCCGATAGTCAAGAGAATATGGGCCTAACGCCATGCTCCCAATATGCATCAATGGGCGTGTAACGGGATCTTTTACCCTTTACTATTTTTAAAATCAGTTGGGTGCTCATCGGAACGAGCGAAATTTTAACTCATAGAAGGTCAGGAAAGATAAAATGTTTACACGGCCTGCTATCAGCCGTAGTACTAGGTTTCTTTACATCCCTATGAGGCTCCCTAGAATTGAAGCACCATTCGCCAATTCACATCTCTGCCAAGAGTAATCTTGAGCGGAAAGTAGACACCTTTGAAGACCCTCAGTAGATACTCTGAATTTTGGCCATTGTTGGACCATAACTGCAGAGCGAGGGGAGTAAATCCGTGACACCCGTGTCAGTAAGGGTTCCCTCTCCCCTAGGCTCTATTAAGACATACGTTTCAAAAACAGAATATGTAACTAAGGAAAAGAAACGGAGTTTCAACGTCAACAAAAAGAAGTGTCTGAGGAAGGCTGTGAATAAGTCAAAAACATGATGAATTTGAAATAAGACAGAGATTTTGTTAGAACAAGAGAGAACAAGTTGGTCGAGAGACCAACACGATTGGCCGCTTCCAAGGTGGACACGTTGCTATAACAAAACAGACACTTTGCTACAGCAAGATACACTTTGCTATAACAAGCTGTAACAACAAGATAGACACTTTGTTAGAACAACAAGATAGACATTTTGTTAGAACAACAAGATAGACGCTTTGTTAGAACAACAAGATAGACGCTTTGTTAGAACAACAAGATATACACTTTGTTAGAACAACAAGATGACACTTTGCTAGAACAAAAAGATACTGTGCTGCAAAGACAGTGACCAAAGAAGTTACTGAAAGACTAACAATTATTATTATACGAAAAATGACAGCTTACATTCCGGCAGCATGCTTATTAAACGTCAGAATAGAAGCGACAAGGGAATAAAGAGCAGTCCAAGGTTGTACGGACAGCAGGAAGGCGCAGACCCCACATAGAAATGTCTGATAACTTCCTAGACAATACTGTCGTGAATTATTCTAATCCCCATATATAAATTAAAACGTAAATGCAAAGCCTAACAAATAAATTTAATAAAAGGAAAGAAGAATGGTAAAGAACAGTGCTGTCACAATGACTGTACGCAAAATCCCCCTGTGTTCTCCTTGGTCTGCAAATTGTAACGCTTTCACGTTGATAGTAAAAGCCTACTGTATTATTACCCGCTTTCTTCAATGAAACGTGTACTGTATTTCTTGGAAAAACCTTGAGATACGCAAGCTGATCAATGACCTAAATTTAATATTTCATTCATTCCATTTTATACACGGCGTAACTAAAAGACAGATGGACTAAAGGATAGAGAGAAGGGAGAGGCAGAAAGCAAGGACACATGCAACACTAAACACGCGTCGCGCGATACACAATTGCTGCCATCACGCGTGTAAGGCCACATGCACTAACTTTATTTCAAATCGACAGTGATAAAATTTACTACCCATACCAGAGTTAGGTTTTAAAATCCTGAAAAACGCTTATTGGGAATTATGACAATATACTGGTTTACGTTTGAAAACATGACAGTACCCAGACACCCTCAAGTTTGGAAGTGAGAAGGTAGTAACAGCACGACTATCCTAGAAGAAAATGCATATTGGCTCCATTAAATTCGTATATTTGGGTTCCTTAGGGTTTGCTGACAAAGAATATGTAAAACGTTACGCAAATAGTCTAGGAATTACCAAGTTATGGCCAAAATAAAATAGTGGGGGTGCCTGACAGCATGAAATCATTTCTGCTCATAAAAGTTTTTTATAACGTGTTTGAAAAAACATTACGTTACGGAAATAGCCTACCATGTTAACTCCTATTTGATTGGAGCGCAACAAATGTAAGACTAAACACGAGTGGTCGGGCTATAAATACTATCTGGTGTTGTCAGGGGAAACGTGAAAAGGAGTACTTTTTTGAAAAGATGTGTAGACATGGTTTCATTGGTTAGAGCTGCGAATATACACAATTCAGAGCGTCTGTTCCTTGCCACATCTTGTAATAAACCTACTAAGAAGCAGTGCGTTGGGCACCAGTGTATATTTTTTATAAAATAAAGCCTGGGACATCGGCAGATCGGAGTTGTGCTATATTCATTGCCAGTCAACGAAACTGTTTATTATTCCATGAATTGTGGGACCGTGGTCTTAAAGTTATTGAGCAGCACCTGGTCAGAGCTTTGCTGAAGCCAGAGGCGGACAGCATACTCCTTGGTCCATATAGCAACCAGTGGGGTGGCTCCAGAACTCATTAAAGTAATCGAGCAGAGGAGTCTTTTACTGCAGTCATCACGAAAGATAAGAGAGTGTGGCCATGGAGCTCAACATTATGTACCCCCATCTTAAAATGACATTGTAAAATAAAATTAAGAGGGGAATTTAATTGTTTTAATACCAGGAACTGAGAACATCTCCAATACTAGTTCCAATAGAAACAAACTATTGAAGTCATGATGACAAATACCAACAGAGCTTGAACAAAACAAAACCAGTATTACCTCATATTACTACTACACAACTGACACACATAGGATACTATTAATAATATATGTCACTACAAGATTCATATTAATAAATTCTGTACATATAACTTGTAATTAAAATTGATTGTGATTCCTGGTTCCCTTTGTATTTGAATCAGGACACATATACATTCATGACAGCACTGAATACATATTGTTATTTGAAAAGTTATCAGTGACTCCTTTAAGATATCCTCGTAGAGTGTTTTATGTATGTGAGTGTCACAGTGTTGTCAAGTGTGGTGGAATAAATTAAATTGTTTATCTGTCTGTTGTTGTTATGACTTACACTTCATCATACACATACCCTAGACATATAACGTAGTCATCACACTATTCCAGAATAATTCTGACTGAGGTATACATATGTGGCAGCAAGTAAGGTTATCTATAATACACTACTCTTATTAGATATAGATACCTTCACAGCTGATCTCAGTCAGTACACTAAGTCCCCTATAAATATTTATAACATCCCACTTCACCACATATATTGGGGTCTCGCTCTCGGGATTTTGAATCTTTCCCTATTAAAAATATTGGGGGTAATTCACTTCAGGGAATAATAAGAATTAAAAGGTATCCTTGGGTGAAAATAAATAAGGTTGAGCTCACAGTGCCTGTGTTGTCCAGAGTTAATTAGTCATAGATAAAATTGTTTTGTTAAATATTTTAGACATTTATCTGTTAGACAATGGCCGACCTTGCAAAATTTCGATCTGCTGCTGTACAGACTGCGAAGGAGTTAGGAATGGACGGGCAAATTATGATTTCTTATGTCACTGCTGAATGTGACAAATATATTGAATGGGAAGAAAGAAGAATAGAAAAAGAGGCCGAAAGAAAGTTAGAGGCTGAAAAAGAGATTAAGAGGTTGCAGATTGAGGCTGAGGCTAAGAGGTTGCAGATTGAGGCTGACAAAGAGGCTAAAGCATTGGAAGCAGAAGAAAGAAAATTAGCTGCAGAAAGAGAAGACAAAAGATTGGCTGCAGAAAGAGAAGAGAAGAAATTAGCTGCAGAAAGAGAAGAGAAGAAATTAGCTGCAGAAAGGGAAGAGAAGAAATTAGCTGCAGAAAGGGAAGCAGAAAAGGAGGAGAAGAGATTACAAAGGGAACATGAGTTACGACTAAGGGAGTTTGAGTTTCAAGGCCATGCTCCTGAAAATGGTGCCAGTCCCTTTGCCTCTGATGCCACTGCTAGCCAAGGAGCCTCAACCTCAGCTATGAATTTTCATTTAGATCATTTTGTTGAGAAAGACGATGATATAGAGAGCTATCTAAATAGGTATGAACTATTAGCTACCACATATGGGTTAGAGAGAGAAAGGTGGAGCTTAAAGTTATCTCAAGGACTTCGTGGGGCAGCTTATGAAGTTTTTGCAAAAATGAGCAGAGGTGATCAGGAAAATTATGACATGCTAAAGCAGGCTCTTTTGTTAAGATATGAAAAGAATGCAGAATTTTATAGAAAAAAATTTAGGAATGCTAAACTACTGTCAGGTGAAACCTATCACCAGTTCTCTGCACGAATAGAGACATACTTGGAGAAATGGACTTCTCTGGGGAAAACCCAAGATCTTAAGGAAATGGTCCTTATAGAGCAATTAAGAGAGTCCATGGCTCCAGACCTGAGAAAGTTTCTCATGGAACAAGGTGCAGAGAGGCTGGGTGAGTTGCTAAATGTTGCGGAAAGGTATCAAGCAGCTCAAGCAGAGGTAACAGGTAATAAAAAGAAACAGGTGGATAACTTTAGGGCACCACAGAACTTTAATAAATTTGATCCTAGGGATCAAAATAAAGGTAAGCACCAGTTTGATAGGCCACGGTATGAAAATAAAAATAAAACCCCACAATTCGATGAAAGGAAATATGATGAAAGAAAATCTTTCAACCAAGGAAAAAGGTGGTGTAAAAATTGTAAGATGAACAATCATGACACTGACCATTGTAGAAGGAAACCTCCTCATTGTGCTGCTATGACATCGGGGAAAAAGGAAAAGAAGGTCAAACCTGAAGAACTACAGGAACCATACCACCCCCCAGTGTGTGAAGATGTCATCTGTAATGGTGTCACTATAAGGTGTTTATATGATACCGGTTTAGATTACGATTCCGTTGTGAGTTCTCACCTGGTGCAGGCCGATCAATACACCACAGAAACAGTGGAGATTCAAACTGCAACCAAGGATGTAGCTACCATGACACTTCCCGTCGCCCGAATAAAAGTGAAAACGCGATATGTGGAAGGAATCATAAAAGCAGCAGTGATAAATGAGCCAATCTACCCTCTGATATTGGGGTGTAGATATGTCTTCTTGGGGAATCCCAAGAGACCTGTGATATTGGCAACAGTGCAGACCAGATCACAGTCTAAAAAGGAGGAGGATAATCCAATAAATACTCATCCAGATGAGATGAGGAAGGCACAGGCTGAGGACAAAACACTCAAGCCATGTTTCAAGAAGTTGCCCAAATCTCATACACCTCCAGGCAAGGGAGAGTTTTATATGAAGAACAAACTGATATATAGGAAGGCTGGATCTGAATCCAATGGTCACGGACAGCTGGTCCTTCCCACTTCATATAGGACTAAAGTGTTGGAACTAGGGCATGCGATTCCCTTCAGTGGTCATATGGGAATCAGCGCAACAGGACAGCGAATAGCTTGTCACTATTTCTGGCCAGGAATAACTGAAGATATCAAACGATATGTAAAATCCTGTCCAGAGTGCCAACGAGTAGCACCTAAACATTGGACTGCACCAGCAACTCTGGGGGAAATGCCCATAGTGGGAACACCCTTTGAGAGAGTTGCCGTGGATCTTGTGGGACCTCTCACCCGAACCAAGAGAAGGAACAGCTACATTCTGACTCTGGTGGACACTTGTTCTATGTGGGGAGAGGCAGTAGCCCTGTCATCGATTGATTCTAAACATGTGGCAGAGGCATTGCTCACAATTTTCACAAGGTTAGGCTTTCCCAATCAAATCTTGACTGATAATGGCTCTCAGTTCAAGGGGAAACTAACTGAAGAAGTTTTCAGGATCTTCCAGGCCAAACACTTCCATTGTAGTGTGTACCATCCCCAAGGGAACGGCCAAGTGGAAAGATTTAACGGCACGTTGATGTCGATCCTGAGAAAGTTGGCACACGAAAAACCAGATACATGGGACCAGTACCTGCACGCCGCCCTCTTTGCTTATCGGGAGGTACCCCATAGTTCAACCGGTATGGCCCCGGCAACATTATTGTTTGGAAGGCCAATAAAAGGTCCACTCGAAGCTTTGTTAAGAACGTGGACTGATGAAAAGGCAGAGGAAAACATTACATCTTCATACCAATATGTGAATGAGCTGACCACTCGTTTAAAAACTGGCTGGAAACTTGCCAATGAAAATTTGAAACAAGCCAGGAAGAAACATGCTGCCTATTATAACAGGAAGGCGAAAGACAGAGATTTGGCTGTGGGAGAGAAGGTACTGCTTCTTCTCCCCGGGAGTCAGAATAAGTTACAAATTGGATGGCAGGGTCCATATACAGTTTTAGAGAAGGTGTCTAGAACAAATTATAAGATAGATAAGAAGGGGAAAGAAAAAATCTATCATGTGAATCTCCTGAAGAAATATTTGGAAAGAGAACATCAGGAGGAGACACACTTGTTGACCTTGTCCATCGCCATGGAGATGAAAAAGGAACCACTTTCATCATTTGAATATCCATTACACCCCTGTGAGACAGCAGCACAGGTGAAAATCAGTACACATTTAACGAAAACTCAGAAAGAGAGAGTGCAACAGGTTCTAAATAATCATGCAGAGGTGTTAACAGACCGACCAGGGCATACAAACCTATTGGAATATGATATGAAACTGATAGACCCCACACCTGTCTGTATGAAACCATATTCGATTCCGTTTGCTAAGGAGAAAGCTTTGAAGGAAGAGATAGACTATCTGTTGAAGGAAGGAATTATTTCACACAGTGAATCTTCGTATAGTTCCGGTGTTGTACTCTTAAGGAAGCCCTCTGGAGAACATAGACTCTGTATAGATTACAGGAGACTGAATGCTATTACAGAAGGACAGGTGGATCCATTGCCGGATACAAATCAGCTGTTTGCCAGACTAAATAAAGCTAAATATTTCTCAAAAGTGGATCTGAGTAAAGGATACTATCAGATTCCAGTAAAGCCTGAGGCTAGACCATACCTAGCTTTTAGTACCTCAGAAGGACACTATGAGTTTAATAGATTGCCATTTGGATTGAAGAATGCGCCTAGTGTCTTCTCTAGAATGATGAGAAAATTATTGGACCCTCTGAATAATCCATGTATAACAAATTTCATGGATGATATCCTTATAGCAACAGAAACATTTGAGGAACACATTGACTCTCTGAACATGCTGTTTAATCGACTTAGGGAAGCAAATTTAACAGCCCGACCAACCAAATGTTGCGTTGGATGTAAAGAATTGGAATTTTTGGGACACACAGTTTATCAGGGAAACATGACCCCTGACCCAAAGAATTTAGAGAAACTAAAGAAAGCCCCGAGACCACAAACCAAGAAGGACGTGAGATCCTTTGTCTCATTATGTGGTTTCTACCAGAAGTATATCAAAAACTTTAATTCCATATGTGCACCGTTAACTGATTTGACACGTAAAGGACATCCAGATCGCATTACATGGACACCACAATGTGAAATGGCTTACCAAGAATTGAAGGAAAAGCTCACAAGTAAACCTATTTTGAAATTACCTGACTTAAGTCAAGAATTCATAGTAAGGACGGATGCCAGTAATATTGGGTTAGGTGCAACTCTACTACAGAAATCAGATGCATTGGATGGGGAATTAAGCCCAGTGGCATATGCTAGCAGAAAGTTGAATAAAGCTGAAATCAACTACTCAACTAGCGAAAAAGAATGTCTTGCAGTAATATGGGCAATAAAGAAATTCAATATTTATCTGTATGGGAAGGCATTTAAGTTGCAAACGGATCACAAACCTTTATCGTTTCTAGCACAGGCTAGGCATGAGAACTCTAGGTTACTCCGATGGTCCTTACTTTTGGCTCCATATAATTTTAGCATTGAGTATATATCTGGAAAAACAAATTTGGGAGCGGATTTTTTAAGCCGCCATCCGTGTGATGAGAATCACCGTAAACCCCAGAAATAATAATAAATTTCTCTATGTGTATATAGAATAAAGGACTGACATATAATGTCTGTTTTAAGAGGGGAGATGTCGTGAATTATTCTAATCCCCATATATAAATTAAAACGTAAATGCAAAGCCTAACAAATAAATTTAATAAAAGGAAAGAAGAATGGTAAAGAACAGTGCTGTCACAATGACTGTATGCAAAATCCCCCTGTGTTCTCCTTCGTCTGCAAATTGTAACGCTTTCACGTTGATAGTAAAAGCCTACTGTATTATTACCCGCTTTCTTCAATGAAACGTGTACTGTATTTCTTGGAAAAACCTTGAGATACGCAAGCTGATCAATGACCTAAATTTAATATTTCATTCATTCCATTTTATACACGGCGTAACTAAAAGACAGATGGACTAAAGGATAGAGAGAAGGGAGAGGCAGAAAGCAAGGACACATGCAACACTAAACACGCGTCGCGCGATACACAATTGCTGCCATCACGCGTGTAAGGCCACATGCACTAACTTTATTTCAAATCGACAGTGATAAAATTTACTACCCATACCAGAGTTAGGTTTTAAAATCCTGAAAAACGCTTATTGGGAATTATGACAATATACTGGTTTACGTTTGAAAACATGACAGTACCCAGACACCCTCAAGTTTGGAAGTGAGAAGGTAGTAACAGCACGACTATCCTAGAAGAAAATGCATATTGGCTCCATTAAATTCGTATATTTGGGTTCCTTAGGGTTTGCTGACAAAGAATATGTAAAACGTTACGCAAATAGTCTAGGAATTACCAAGTTATGGCCAAAATAAAATAGTGGGGGTGCCTGACAGCATGAAATCATTTCTGCTCATAAAAGTTTTTTATAACGTGTTTGAAAAAAATTACGTTACGGAAATAGCCTACCATGTTAACTCCTATTTGATTGGAGCGCAACAAATGTAAGACTAAACACGAGTGGTCGGGCTATAAATACTATCTGGTGTTGTCAGGGGAAACGTGAAAAGGAGTACTTTTTTGAAAAGATGTGTAGACATGGTTTCATTGGTTAGAGCTGCGAATATACACAATTCAGAGCGTCTGTTCCTTGCCACATCTTGTAATAAACCTACTAAGAAGCAGTGCGTTGGGCACCAGTGTATATTTTTTATAAAATAAAGCCTGGGACATCGGCAGATCGGAGTTGTGCTATATTCATTGCCAGTCAACGAAACTGTTTATTATTCCATGAATTGTGGGACCGTGGTCTTAAAGTTATTGAGCAGCACCTGGTCAGAGCTTTGCTGAAGCCAGAGGCGGACAGCATACTCCTTGGTCCATATAGCAACCAGTGGGGTGGCTCCAGAACTCATTAAAGTAATCGAGCAGAGGAGTCTTTTACTGCAGTCATCACGAAAGATAAGAGAGTGTGGCCATGGAGCTCAACATTATGTACCCCCCATCTTAAAATGACATTGTAAAATAAAATTAAGAGGGGAATTTAATTGTTTTAATACCAGGAACTGAGAACATCTCCAATACTAGTTCCAATAGAAACAAACTATTGAAGTCATGATGACAAATACCAACAGAGCTTGAACAAAACAAAACCAGTATTACCTCATATTACTACTACACAACTGACACACATAGGATACTATTAATAATATATGTCACTACAAGATTCATATTAATAAATTCTGTACATATAACTTGTAATTAAAATTGATTGTGATTCCTGGTTCCCTTTGTATTTGAATCAGGACACATATACATTCATGACAGCACTGAATACATATTGTTATTTGAAAAGTTATCAGTGACTCCTTTAAGATATCCTCGTAGAGTGTTTTATGTATGTGAGTGTCACAGTGTTGTCAAGTGTGGTGGAATAAATTAAATTGTTTATCTGTCTGTTGTTGTTATGACTTACACTTCATCATACACATACCCTAGACATATAACGTAGTCATCACACTATTCCAGAATAATTCTGACTGAGGTATACATATGTGGCAGCAAGTAAGGTTATCTATAATACACTACTCTTAGATATAGATACCTTCACAGCTGATCTCAGTCAGTACACTAAGTCCCCTATAAATATTTATAACATCCCACTTCACCACAAATACGTCTGCGTTAGATGGGACTTTAGTAACAAAAAGTCTCTGCTAGCGTTAAAGCGTAAGATAAGAGATAAAAACAGAAGAAGAAACAATGTTCCTTGGTATTCCTTAATGTGTTTGTTCTCCAGATATTGATCGACTCTGGGTAGATTTTCTCTACTGTACCGTACTTCTTGTAATTAATGCTTTCATTTACGCATTATTGATTGATTTAAATCATACGACTAACTTAAAAACACGGACCGTATTTATTTAATTACTTTAAAAAAAAAATTACTTTATACAGAGATCTCGACTCATAGATTTGTTTGAGAAATACATTTATCACGTTGTCTTAAATTTTTTATGCCGCATCATAACCATTTATTTCCTTGATATACTTCAATAAAACGCATATATTGTACATAGCAACATATTTTCATATGAGGAATTCTTCACTAAAAAAAGTGACTGGGCATATTGTGAACTCCAAAAATAATTTTTTAAAAATGGAAGTAAGCATCATCAGATGTGTCAAAATTTCGATGTGTCATGAATTCAGTTCGTTTATTTATAACATTAAGTACGCTAATTCATTCCTGTCAAAACATCTTAATAGTAATCTCTTAATCATTAAAACTGATCGATTGAGAAGAGGAAAGGGGACAACGGCAGACTAGAGTAGACACACATGAAGTAGATAAACATGTAGATAAAGAAAGTATCGATAAGGAAAACAGTGACAGGGCGAAATGAGGGGAAAATGAGAGAAACAGGAATACTAAGAAAAAGTTCGAAGATATAATAGAAAAAGATCTAGCAACAGGAGTACGGAAAAAGTTGGATAAAAAATTTGGAAGTCGTAGTACTAGCAACAGCGACAACAATGACATCGTCAGAGGTTGTAGTCGAATGAGTTTTAGGGATTGAAATATAACTAGAGGTGAAAGGAAGCGGAACTACAGTAATTATGACAGTGGAGTTTAGAATGTGCTTTGTAGAGCAAACGGCTAATGTAGAAAAAATAAAGAAAACTTGGAAGGGTACGCAATTATTCTTTAGTGTATCATTCAGGTGTTTTAAGTACTCTGTGAACAACAACGGCAAGGAACGCTGGCACACTGGAAAACACAGCTTGTGTTGCTGGCTTGATGTCTGAAGGATATTGTGGAGATTCCAAGTGAAAACGAAGAAAGAATAACGTGAAATGTTTCATCATGCATGACATAACAGGCGGTTAAAGGGCGGGCGTGCATGACCCAGCCAACCTCATCATTTAAAACAATCTGCTACAGAAATCAGCACCTTAAGAACACTGTGACGGTATTGCCTCCCCCGCTTAGCAGTAGTGGTCCAACAGTGGCCAAAACTCAAGAATATCTATTATAGGCTTCAATGGAGTCTATCTTTACACAAGATTACTCTTGGCAGAAATGTAGATAGAAGAGTAGTAAAGCTTCTATCACATGGGAGTTTTCACAAGATATTCAGATAAGCGAAAACAACGCTGGCTGTTGCTGAGCACGTTAATACTGTAATCTGCCGACATCTTTTATAACGAATTTACGCAATGGTTTAATCTAGCTCGTTAAGCCACCACCGCTGAGTTATTCAGTGGAATTATTATTATAATATATAGCTCTATTTAGAGTTTGTGTAGTAATTTGACTGCGACAAACATGCAGTAACTTTAAAATGATTAAATCGAAGTTACATTTGTAACATTACAAATAACAGGAAACAAGATGGGCAGAGCATTTCAGAGAAACTCTGAAAAAGGAACCACCAGCTGAGTGTTACTGAGGCTGACTGTGACTTAGACGTAAATACAGACATTCCACGAAAAGAAGAAATCATCACAGCTATCAAAGGGTTAAAAAATGGAAAAGCGCCTGGTCGCGACAATCTAAATGCTGGGTTATTCAAGGCAGACCCTGAACTAGCAGCAGGACTATTAGAACCACTATTTGCGCAAGTCTGGGAAACTGAGACAACACCAACAGAGTGGAGTAAAGGAATAATTGTCAAATTGCCCAAGAAGGGCGACCTTGCAGACTGCAACAACTGGAGAGGAATTACTCGCCTCTCAGTTCCCAGTAAAATACTAGGCAGGATAATCATCCAGATAATTTCAAAAGCAGTTGACCATAAACTGAGAAAATAACAAGCGGGTTTTAGAAAGAACAGAAGATGTGCAGATCATATATTCACCCTCAGGAACATTATAGAGCAGTGCTCAGAATGGCAGAGACAGCTATACATTAACTTTGTTGATTCTGAAAAGGCTTTCGACAGCATACACAGGGACAGCCTATTGAAAATACTGAGGGCTTATGGAATTCCCAGCTGCATTGTTTCCATCATAAAAAGCCTCTATTCTAACTTTGCATGCAGTGTTGGATTGAGTAATCTAACTTTCGAAGTGAAAACATGTGCACGACAGGGATGCCCCTTATCAACAACATTATTTTTGACAGCCATAGATTGGGTGATGCACCAGACAACAGAGGGCAGTCCAAGAGGAATTAAATGGACAACGTCTTCTACACTGGAAGACCTAGAATATGCAGATGATATTGCACTACCCGCGCATTCACATCAACACATTCAAGAAAAAAAAACGATAGACTGATGGCCAGCGGGTTGGCCTGAACATCAATCTGAAGAAGACAGAAGTCATGACACTAAATGTAGGCAATCCTGAGCCATTAACAATAAGGAACCAGAAATTAGAACAGACAGACAAATTTACTTACCTAGGAAGCATAGTAACACCTGACGGCGGAACAAGCAAGGACATTAACAACAGAATGAGTAAAGCGAGAACAGCCTTTGCTGTTCTCAACAACATTTGGATGTCTTCCCAGTACAGCACAAACACCACATTAAGACTGTATGAGAGCTGTGTACTTTCTGTGCTTCTCTATGGTGCGGAATGTTGGAGAGTAACAGAGAAGGAAATGTCGAAACTATCCTCCTTCCACACAATCTGCCTAAGGAAAATTCTCCGAATCTTTTGGCCGAATACCATCAGCAACCAAGAACTACTTATTCGAAGTAACCAGGAGGACATGCACACCATCACAGCTGGCAGACGCTGGAGATGGGCTGACCACGTCCTCAGAAGGGACCCTGATACCATCACAAAAACAGCCATGCTATGGACCCCCGAGGGAAAGCGAAAGAGAGGCCGACCAAAAACAACTTGGCTGAGAACTGTGGAAGCCGAGATGCAAAGAATGAACCAGAGTTGGGGCACTGTACGAAGGATGGCCGCCGACCGAGCAAAGTGGAATCAATTTGTTGCTGTCCTACAAGACGCCACCAGGCGTGATGACCACTGACTGCTTTGACGGTTGGCGGCTATGGATCAAAGAAGAAGACAAATAACAAAATTTAATAATCACTTTAGGTTGTAACAGTTGGAAAATAATTTGAATCTTTTATGAAACGGTTTTCATCACTTGAATGGGTTTTGATAAGAAGTTCAAGTGGCAGCATATAGGTTAACGTAGCTGCCAATGATGATTCTAATCCTCCTCCTGATGGGTAGGTTTTCTGTACACTGCTGTCACTCGTCTCTGGTCAAAGTTCAGGCGCCGCACGTTCCCAGAACGTCAAGGAGCCAAGCTGGTTTTGCGTCTGTATATAAGACCCTCTTATGATGGCGTCTCGCACAACGTCAGTCCACTTCTATCTTCACTTGGTTCCAGAGATAGTACTTTCTGCTGGTACCACCAATAACTATGATAGAAGAATAGAAACGAATGCTCTTCTGAGTATTGCGTTTTCCAACCCATAGTTATGGGTTTCTATCTCCCCTTACCACCATCCCATGTCAGAACTTACCCTCGATGAGAATTAAATTTAATCCCTCGGGATAAAACTTCCTTTACATTTAAACTGGATAGCTTTAGCTTTACATTACATTTAAATGAAAAGGTTAAACGTACAGATATAATATGTTTTACATTTACATCTCCACTGTTTGAAAAGTGTTCACCATATAAATTCATTTATGTTTCTGTAACCGTGTGGCCAGAAGGATGTAATTTTAGACTGGGTAATTAATTTATGAGCTGGTCTACGGTGTGTATTTGCGCTCATGTGGCATTCGCACATTGGAGTGGGCAATTTAAATGAAACACACCTTTGCCATCTGAAAAGAAGACAAACGTGTGAGACGCAGAAGTTGTAATGAGAGACGGCCCTTGGTCTTAGATATCTCGGCGCTGTCTAACACCAGAGGAAAACACCTTTCTTGAGCACAAAACCGTAAGAAGTGTGGCTCGGGCAACATATATCGTGGGAATGTTACTTCTTGTAACATGTGGGCGGACCTTGAGTTGTGTCGATTAGGAAGATAATCTTTGCTAAGATGTGATCTCATGTCATCCAAACTGAGCATAGGACTCCTGATTTTCTCCCTGGAGGGATGGGGGGAAGCTTTGCCTGACATTTTGACGTGGCTATCATAAGGTACCGGGGAGTATAGGTGTTACGGCGCTATTTCGCAGTGCATATTTTGTACAAAACGTGAGCTGGGCAACGCCGGGTATAGCAAAAACCGGCGAGTCATGTGACTACCGGAAGGCGGGAAATCAGGTGCGAAGGTGGTCAGTTAGAATCTAGTCATTGTCCTGGTAGGACGGACAGTTTTCCCTTTGCCAGCAAGTTAGCTGTGAAGTTCATGTTATGGACGATTTGTTATAAGTGCCTGCCATACTCCGGTTCTGATGGATTATTAAGTTTTTATTCTAGTACAGTGTAGTGTCTAGATTGTATTTGCTACAGGCCGTAGATTTATAAGTTGACAATGATTTGAGTATTTCTTTATCACAGTATTGTTGCTCAGGTGAGCGATAGTCAATGCAGTTTTGTTTAAGTGTAGGTCGTACTGTCGTGTATGATACTGATAGATCAAGCTGTTAAGGCAAGTTACATTGGCATTTCATGATCGTATTTTGATATGTTATTGGCCGTGTGAGACCTTTTGTATTGTGCAGAGTATTAAAGGGAAGTACCTGTAGAAGGTGTTGATTACTTATGTCAGCCATTGTTGTGTGGTCATACTCCTAGAGGAGCGAGCTTATTATTGTTATTATAAATCCACACTGCAGTGGTGCAACACAGTGGAGTGTTATCCACGATAAGTGTTCCTGACAATAGGTAAGATTTAAACTAAAAGAGTTGAAGGCTTCAGTCAGAGCTGAGAAGTAGCCAGATTGTCTTCCTGTGCAAAACGCGCCCTCGTACGATAACCAAGTGAGGTTTGGGCTGTTGCATAGTTGCGTCTGTGCTAAGAGAGCTAACGACATTGAGGTATGAGACTATTTTATAATACTTAACATAAAGTAATATTAAACGTTTCAGGTTTAGAAGTTAATGCTTTTTAGCGTTTGTTTATCTATAGTTTGATAGAAGCTGATTGGCGATTTATGTGTTTTAAAGTGTAATTTCACGTATATATCAACGCTATTTTCAACCGCGAGACTGTGTGTTAAATGTGTAAAGTATTAAGTGCATTTATAAGAGGAATTCTAGTGTCGCACTACACTGTATACAAGTGTGTACTTATTAACATTATTATTATTTGTGTAGTGTTAAGTAATAGTTATATTGCTGATACGGTTCTGTTTCGGGGTGTTTTTCTGTATTTCATGTGGTATGTACTAGCCACTACATTGGGTAGTGTGGCAGTTTTAATAATACTATTTCTATTTTCAGCGGTTACAGATCATGATCAAGTCATACTTGTTCCTTTGCAGGGACATCACGTAGCTCCATACAGATATTAGTGATCTGCATAATAGGTTATGACATCAACTAGACAGTCTCTAGCGTCGCTGTACAGTCTTGCAACTGGAACAATGTCGAGGACATTTTCATACAGTTTCAAGCTATACCAGCCAGGGAGACATAAATCTTCTGCTCCATCAAGTTAAACTTGCCCAAAGACAACATAATATATAAAAACACGATGCTGAATCCTGCCGAATGAAGTCTCAGATCACTGTTGATAGTTCCATAGCCCTCATCATCAAAGCTGCTCGTAGCATACACATAACTGTCAGATATATCAGGATGACCTTTCAATCCTGTGTTAATCATCAATTTTTCAAATTCAGCTGCATCGGAATTATCCGATTCCTTCTTCAGAACCCAGGTTATTTGAGCAGCTTCTGCAGCAATGACTACACCATGTTCATCGTAGCTCAGATCCCCACCAAGGAGAGTTTTAACATCCATTGTACAGACTGCAGTAAGTGCCACTATCAGACAAAGCTAAGCCTTAAAGCTTTCCTTCTTACCACATTCTTTTCCAATCTTAATAAAATACTCCAAGGTAGCCATGATTCACAATTATTGTGCTTTCCAATAGCTAAACAATAATGTAAATATTATATAATGAATATGTCCATTCGCAAAGATGGCTATTGACCTTATTAGTCCATTAAAGGTCACGTCAGCTAGAGGTCATAAATATGTGCTGACATGCATTGATATGTGCACACGCTGGAAAGAAGCGGTACCTCTTAAAACTATATCAACTGTAGATGTAGTGGATGCGCTATTTTTAATTTTCAGCAGATTGGGTTCTCCCGAAAACATACTATCGGACAGGGGAACTCAGTTTGTCTCTGACGTCATGAAAGAGGTGATGACAGAGTTCGATATTGATCGCTCTGTTAGTTCGATCTATCACGCAACATCGAATGGTAAAATTTAGAGGTTAAATAGGAGTTTGAAGCAGATGTTGGGTAAAGTTACTACTAAATATCCACAGGATTGGGACAGGGTCTTGCCCGATATATTTTTCGCTTACAGAGAAATATTCCCAACGGTCCCAGCGGGTTCGCGCCATTTGAGTTAGTTTTTGGTGCGAAACCTAGAGGACCTATGTCCATTTTAAAACAATTATTGGTGGGAGCTGACATGAATGAAGATGTTCAAACCTCGTACCAATATGTTGTCAATTTGAGAAAAAGGCCAGGTTGGACGATTCAAATATACATTTAATTGACATCACGTAGCTCCATACAGACATTAGTGATCTGCATAATAGGTTATGGCATCAACTAGACCGTCTCTAGCGTCGCTGTACAGTCTTGCAACTGGAACAATGTCGCTGACATTTTCATACAGTTTTATTATAATTCACAAACTCACGTTCGTCATGTAAAGCATAATTTCTCTTACAGAAATACTGGCATCATCGCACGGAGGTTTATGGATGATCCAGAGATGGAATACATAGGAATATGACTAATAAATCTTATGATACTCAGGAGCCTAGAATACATACGTCCAACACCTTGAAAAAACACAGCGAATCTCTTGCGAAGGAACGCTAAATTCAGCAGACGGCAACTCTGGCGTCTGCAACTCGGTCCAAAAGTAATGACGTACTTCCTGTAACCCACGGTCATCGGTCAACAACAAATAAACTACATGTCGAACTGTATTGACATGGACATACATGTTATGAATTTTACTCATAACAATTGCATTCTTGTGAGCCGTAAGTGTGGTTAATTTTACATCAGTGATTATTGTGAGAGAAAGATTAGCGTACCCTCTAGCTCCGTGAGTAGCCTATGCCTATTACGTTTAGTATAGATCTGTAAGAATAGAGTATATATATATATATATATATATATATATATATATATATATATATATATATATATATATATATATATATATATATATATATATATATATATAGCAAAATCTGTGAGATAATCGCTAAATTCAGTAAGATTTTAGTCCTATGATAATAAATAAACCCGCCCGCATATGTCTGACTATTGTCATCTTCGACGCCAGTAGAGCGCTGCCTTTTGTGCAGTGGGAATGCTTAAAAAAAATGACCCGCCGTAAAATCTAACACGCTTTTTAGTTTCGGTTTTGAGACGTACAATTAACATTTAACATCTTGCCCGATCTGCTGCACGAAACTGAGGCAAGACTTATAATTAACGATCTGCCAGAACTGTGACCCAAACAGCTGTCTGAATTAACGTAATATTTAACTTTAACGCCACTAATTAGTAGTAACTCGGACATTTTCCAGTAGTAAGAACGAAACAACTGTAATAATTAACGCAAATTCTACCAACCGCCTTTCCAAAACCCTAAATTAATATTAGACAAACATAAAGGTATGTTTTCAGGCACTCGCAAGAAATAAAGAAGTAGAACACTTAGACAACAGAAAAACAACAGACGTGAGTGGCTTACCCAGGGTTCGAACCCCGTACCTTCCATACGACAACACCGCCTAGCTATACAAGCGAATCACACTAACCTCACGGCCAGCTAGGCATCCCCAAAAAAAGGATGCTTTACTGACAGGTCATCAGTGCGAAACACAAGACAACACCGGAAGTTTACAATGGGCACCTCAGCCCATTAATGTCGCAATCACTTCTGTTGTTCCTCTATTATGCAGTATGTGTCAGTCCAAACAAGACAAAGACCTTGATACTGTGTCCAGTAAATGCTAGAAGACTTAAGGACAGTAGTATAGAACAGAGGGTAGGTTTCTGGTATTGTATGAACATTAATAACACATAAGGAAGGGAAACCCGAGGCCTGTAAACAGTAAATTAATATTAGACAAACATAAAGGTATGTTTTCAGGCACTCGCAAGAAATAAAGAAGTAGAACACTTAGACAACCGAAAAACAGACGTGAGTGGCTTACCCAGGGTTCGAACCCCGTACCTTCCGTACGACAACACCGCCTAGCTATACAAGCGAATCACACTAACCTCACGGCCAGTTTTATTTCTTGCGAGTGCCTGAAAACATACCTTTATGTTTGTCTAATATTAATTTACTGTTTACAGGCCTCGGGTTTCCCTTCCTTATGTGTTATTAATTGCCAAAACCCTCTTCGCACTTCACGCGGGACTAATACTATAACCTCTCTGTTGGAAAAGCCAGCAGATATAAACACACAGACAGTTTAAATTTCACCGCGTAGTGTATTTATGACGTCACAAAAACTAGTGGTTTATTTGAATAAGGAAAAAAATTATAGAGACGAGGGGAAAGATGGCCGACTTGTGTAAAAGTTATAATTGACGATTAACAGTGACAAAACTGAAAATCTAAACG
The DNA here is from genome assembly GCA_024509875.1 of Oreohelix idahoensis. Taxonomy (NCBI): domain Eukaryota; kingdom Metazoa; phylum Mollusca; class Gastropoda; order Stylommatophora; family Oreohelicidae; genus Oreohelix; species Oreohelix idahoensis. Next base: position 258,000 of record JAMPIV010005432.1, read on the forward strand.
ACACATAATATAGACATAAAAATCATATAGTAAGATAGCTTAGTGTCCCCTGAGCAATATTATGCTTTAAAATATATGGTAGTCAAATTATTAGCCAAGATATTGAAATAATACTATATGACTAGACACACTAAGACGGACGGACTGTTGTTCTTGCTCGCTTATCCATAACGTTATTAGGAACGCAAGTTTAAAAAAGGGTATAGGAGTAGAACAGTCGAAGGTAAATGGAGAAGAGGAAGGCAAAGAAAATCATGGGCTGATAACATCAAAGAATGGGCATGACACGGTTTTTCCACACTTGTACGCATTGCTGAGGATAGAGAGCAGTGGAGGACCCTGTCTGCTGATGCTTCCACCATGGCACCCCTACGACCCATGACGGGTTACGGGTTGAGATTTGATGATGATAGGAGTAAAAGGGAGGAGGTAGGAAAATGTTAACCAAAACTAAACATCTTTTTGTATTGGCATAATCAGGCGGACTGACCAATGGACTACAAGACGCATAGTCTGTTTGGAATTTTGTTTTTCAAAAACTAGATTCAAAATTTGGTAGTCGCCTGATTTCATTGGCCAGCTCTAATAGATATTGGCCAAAGGCTTAGAGCTCTCGTGGCCATTTGTCAAGAAATTTTTCTATCCACAAGTACGTTGAGATCAGATGTGATAACTTGTAAAATAAATACTACTAAATTCACAGTCTGGACAGGGCAGAGAAAACTGAGGCCATTTTTTGCCAGTCAACGTTATTTGTGACATATTTCTTTGAATTTGTGGTAAGAATGCTTTATGTATTAATATGCTTGATTAAAGCTGCAAAAGTTAGATACTGCTATTGGGAAAAGTGAAGGACATGCCGAGAGCAACCATTATTGAGTCCTCACATTGAACTGTATTTGACTGTTGCATATTGTTATGATTTTGTATTAATATTATTGTATTAGAAGATGTAGTAAGCCTCTGTGTTCCATGAACACTCTTCAACATGCCTAGAGCGTTTATAATTAAGAAAAGAAAAGAAAATCACACAAAAGGAGATGGGGTTACTCCACGTTATTGTATTAAAGAAAACTATGTAGAAGCTCAGTGGCGTATCTGCCGTAGGGACCTGAGGTGTGGTCACAGCAAGGTGTGAGTCATATAAATTAGGGGCTGGGCACTTGTATGCCCACGAGGCTGACCCCATACCATCATGTGTACATAGCGATAAGAAATTGTGATCAGATGTGAAAAGGCCAGGGTGTCTTTTATTGCAGGGTTTTATTTCCTGTTACCAGCCGGTGACAGGAAACCTAATGAGTGATTGTAAAGACAAAAGTCTCCATTCAAAAGTTTATGCTGTCAGCAGATAGCCAGAAGGAGCTTGTGTGTGCTGATATATATATATATTCGCTGCAGCGACATACTGACTTGTTATCTTCTTACCAAGAATCCCAGGTGATGTGTCAACATCTGGGACATCTGACACTTCATTCAAAATAAAAATTGTTATTTCCAAGAATAACCAGAATTATATGGGGCGGGATGAAACAACAGCTCCTCCTAACAAATGACAAAACCTGGTAGCTATTAAAGTTCAGTCTGTGAATACACCTACAGGAACAAGATAGTAATCTTATACTTATAGGACAAAGAGTCCACATATTTTAGTTAAATAATATATGTAATATATATTTTTTCTTCATTTTCAAAGACCTGTCCAAAGGAGATGGCAGGACAGGCAGATTAAATTGTAAAAAGAAAAGAATTCACTTTTAAAGAAAACTTTAACCACAGTCTTATTCATTTCCTTATAGTGAGTTAAAATGTATTGTGTTTATGTACCACCATTATCATTTCACCCCTAGACAAATCAGACACCAGCCACTAGAATTAAAATATACAGACCGTGTGAGATCTAGGGAGGTAGCGTTAGGTTCCCTGAAAATACATCATCATCACCATCTTTTATAGTCAGGGGCCTACATTTGCTTGACCTCATACGGTTGACACAGACACAGCCTTCTTTCTCTTTTAGGTATAACATCTTAACCTGCCCAGCAAATTACACTTGCTACATATATTGGGGGCTCGTCTGGGATTTGAACTTCTAGTACTACATAAATTGGGGTCCTGTTCTGGGATTTAGCAGTAACAACATTTCTATTTTACCCAGGGAATCCCCATTATTAATATTGCCCAAGATTTGGGGAAGTTGATGAAGTGTCAGAGCCTGGAATAATTAATTAGTGTTGTACCTTTTTTAGAAATTGAGTTAGAACATTTTAGTTGTTATCAGATGGCAGATTTGGCAAAGTTTCGCTCTGCTGCTGTGCAGACTGCGAGAGACATGAACATGGAGGGACAAGTCTTGATTGACTATGTCATCTCAGAATGTGATAAGTTCATTGCTAGGGAAGAACAAAGGTTAGCTGAAGAGAGGAGAATGCAGTTAGAAGATGCTAGGGAGATGAAGAAGTTAGAGGCTGAGAAAGAAATTAAACGTTTACAAATTGAGGCTGACACGCAGGCTAGGGCCTTAGAGGCTGATAGAGAGGCTGAGATCAAGAGGCTCCAATTTGAGGAGAGAAAATTGGAGGCTGAAGAAAAACGACTGCAAAGGGAAGCAGAAGAAAAGAGACTGGCTGCCGAAAGGGAAGCAGAAGATAAAAGATTACAGAGGGAGCATGAGTTGCGATTAAGGGAGTAAGAGTTGCAAGGCCATGCTCCTGAAAATGGTCACAGCCCCTCTACCTCTGATGCTACTGCTAGTCACTGGGCCTCCAACTCAGCTATGGGGTTTCACTTAGATTATTTTGTTGAGAGAGACGATGATATTGAAGCATATTTAAGTAGGTACGAGGTATTAGCTACAACTTATGAGCTAGAAAAAGAAAGATGGAGCCTGAAGTTATCCCAAGGTTTTAGGGGAACAGCTTATGAAGATTTCTCAAAAATGAGCAATGATGCCCAAGACAACTATGACATGTTAAAGCAGGCTCTTTTGTTAAGATACGAAAAGAATGGTGAATTTTACAGGAAAAAGTTTAGAAATGCCAAGCTACTGTCGGGTGAGACTTATCACCAGTTCTCTGCACGTTTAGAGACTTACTTGGAGAAATGGACTGCTTTGGGGAAAACCCAAGATCTTAAAGAAATGATCCTCATTGAGCAATTGAGAGAGTCCATGGCTCCAGACATGAGAAAGTTTCTCATGGAACAGGGTGCAGAGAGGCTGGGTGAGTTACTTAATGTCGCTGAGAGGTATCAGGCAGCCCAGGCAGAGGTAGTTGGCGCCAAAAAGAAACATGTCGACAATTATAAGGCACCACAAATCTCTAATAAATTTGACAACAAAGGTAAGCAAAACTTTGATAGGCCACGAAATGACTATAAAAATAAAAACCCACAGTTCAATGACAGAAAGTATGATGAAAGAAAACCTTTTCATCAAGGTAGATTATATTGTAAATGGTGTAAGAGGGAGGGTCATGACACCAAATTTTGTAATAAGAAAACTTCTGGATTTGCTGCTATGAAGATGGGGAACAAGGGAGAAAAGGACAAACCTACTGGACAGCAGGAACCTTATCACCCCCCAGTGTGTGAGGATGTAGTCTGCAATGGGGTCACCATTAGATGTCTCTATGATACAGGCTTAGATTTTGATTCTGTTGTGAGTGCGCACTTGGTGAACCCAGATCAGTATACCACAGAAACAGTGGAGATACAAGGGGCAACCAAGGACATACCACTTATGACACTTCCCATTGCAAGGATAACAGTGAAAACTCGCTATGTGGAAGGAGTAATCAGAGCAGCAGTGATAGACGCACCCATCTACCCTCTAATATTGGGGTGTCGTTATGTCTTCTTGGGGAATCCCAAGAGACCTGTGGTCATGGCAGCAGTGCAGACTAGATCACAGTCCAAGAAGGAAGAAGATGAACCTATAAATACTCATCCAGAAGAGATGAGGAAGGCACAGGCTGAGGATAGGATACTCAAGCCTTGCTTTAAAAAATTGCGTAACTGCCATACACCTCCAAGCAAAGGAGAATTTATATGAAGAATAAATTGTTATATAGGAAGGCCGGAACTGGTTCAAATCGTCACGGACAACTGGTACTTCCCAAGATGTTTAGGGCAGACGTGATAAGGAGTTTACATGTTGGAAAGGATGGGGACCACGAGAAAGCAGGTACCATCTGCCAAAAGGTTTCTCAAAAATATTACTGGCCAGATGTAAAGATAGTTATTGAGAATTTTGTAGAAGCCTGCGGCATATTTCATGAGGGAACACCCACACGTGGGAAAATGGATCAGGACCTAGACACGCCACGGGGCAAACTTAGGCCTGGGAAGAAAAATAATTATAATAATGTAGACAAAGTGGAATGGGAACCCCCTTTTCACACACAGTCTTCACTTGAATGTATTAAAATGGCAACTCTGTGTATAGTACAAAAAGTAGTTTTACCCCAGAATAAGCCGACAATCCCTAGGTCGGAATTATGTGAACTGGAGAAATATAAAAGAGGGCGAAGTTCTCTCACTGTGAGTTTGAACCTGAGGGGAGACAACCCCAGGAAACGAATCGGTAGTGGACGATTTATGAGTGATGACAAAAGGAAGAAACGTCCTCACTACAAGGCTTCCAATGTAAGGGACATTACCGGTGCCATGAGAAATAAGTTCAGCAAAATATTAGCCCATTAGTACCTTGTTAAGGACGTGTACGGATGAGAAGGCAGAAGAGACTGTTACCTCATCATATCAATACGTGAACGAACTGACCACTCGTTTAAAAACTAGTTGGAAACTGGCAAATAAAAATTTGAGACAAGCCAGGAAAAAGCATGCTGCTTATTATAATAAAAAAGCGAAGGATAGGGAGCTTGCTGTAGGGGAGAAGGGGCTTCTTCTATTACCAGGCAGCAGCAATAAACTTCAAATCGGATGGCAAGGTCCATATACAGTTTTGGAAAAGGTATCCAGAACAAATTATAAGATACACAAGAAGGGAAAGGAAAAAGTCTATCATGTGAACCTTTTGAAGAAATATCTGGACAGACAAATCCAGGAGGAACACACTTAATGGCCTTGTCTATCGCAACCGAAATGAAAAATGATCCTCTCACCTCATTTGAATATCCACTGAAACCCAGTGAAACGTTTGCACAGGTGAAAATCAGTAATCACCTGACAAAAGGACAGAGGGAGAAGATTCAAAAGGTCCTGGAGAAACATACAGACGTGTTAACGGATAAGCCGGGGCACACCAATTTGTTGGAATATGATATGAAACTGCTAGACCCAACACCCATCTGTATGAGGCCTTATTCTATTCCGTTCGCTAAGAAAAAAGCTTTGAAAGAGGAGATAGATTATTTGTTACAAGAAGGGATTATTTCTCACAGTGAATCTCCTTATAGCCCTTGTGTGGTTTGTTGCGAAAACCATCTGGAGAACATAGACTGTGCATAGATTACAGGAAACTGAATGCTGTCACAGAAGGTCAGGTGGATCCATTACCTGATTGTTACCGGTTAGTTTGAGGTGTCCACTAGGAATGTAACAATCTCTTTTATTGTGTACTGTTGTGGAATGAATGCGTTGATGCTCTCCTACACTGTTGAAAACTGTACGGTCTACTTCAACTTTCCTGCACGGTGTTACTGTCTGTTTCTGTGCTTGTGTAGTCAGTCCAACCTGGACCAAACAGCACTGTTATGCCTGAATAGCTCACCAGGCGTTGAGGCGCCAACAGCGTGACATACATTCATCAGACATCTTCAATGTGAGGTACTCGATAATTGTGTAGGTTGAATGGTGATGTGGGTGTGTAGAAATCGCGAATGTGTTTATGCTCTTTGACATGTAACAAGGCACCCACTCACACACATGCAGTAGTCAGTAATGTTGAAACTGCTGGAACTTTTCAACCATTTATTGACGAGACACTACGATATCAACAGGTACAGTCAAAATGGACGAAAATCCAGGACATGTTATGAATTGGTAATGACTGGCAAAACATCTAGGATTCCTAAGCTTGAACCACTCATCTATAGGACGTTATAGACAATGGTCTGTCCTTTAACAATAGTTCAGTACTGCAGCTTCCGTACCATTGACTTATCGCGTCAAGTATGGTACACAACTCCGCCGTACAGAAGGCGAGTTCACACTTGCATAATAATAATAATAATGTTGTAATACAGCTGGCATAACACGCCAGGTACATCTTCCTCTGCTCAAAGATATCGGCCGAAATATCGGGCCTTTATAGTAATGTCAAACACCTGTGTACATTCTTCTTAGGTAGGCATAAAGATCCATACCGACATATACCGCCAACATGCGGGTTTCATACATATATATTTCTACTGGGCTACTTCATCACTGTTAGACAAAATAGTCTATGTTGGCTCCATCGAGCGCAAAATAATGGACTTCTGTATCACAAAGGACCGTGAGCTCCACTCACCGGTTGCCACAAAATGTTCTGCTAGTTAGGCATAATAATTATGTTCTTTTACCTTTGACAGAATCCTAGAAATACACAGCTAACAGAACTGTCGTCATTCCCGACGAACAGAATAACTCTGGGAAAGCATCACAAACATCACAGTCTTACAAAAGACTAACTTTCCCCAGATAATGCAGAGAGATACCACGGACGACCAGTCCGGACAGAAACCTGATCAACTCTCCCTTACGGAAGTTCTTCAATTCGCGCTAAAACTTTGCGCATGCGTAGACAGCATAGATCTAAGTAGAGCTGACCCCTGACTTAAGACAGATCAACAGGCATAAATAAACCTAGGGAAGACAACCCCTAAATCAACCTGTCCCAGGGAGTTAATAAGCAGTTCTCTCACTTAGACCACCAACAAATATAAAATAGATTTACGTTTTATGAAACCGTCAAAAACGACAGCAACAGACTACCACACCCTCCGGATTAAAAATAATGAAACACATTTAAAAAAAAAACGATTCAATGAGCAAGTTACAACATGCTCATAAGGCATGAATAATGCGCTGATGAATCAAACAATCATAAGACAATGTCTTAATGACAGGTTCACACGACGCACAATAGAGCGTCTAGTGAGAACAAAAATCACTTCACAAAACAAGAGAAATATTTTCTCAAAGTAAAACATATCCGGGATGTACCATCAAAGAAATCTCAGTTGCTGGCGATGCTAACAAAAATCACATAATATCATAAAATGCAATGTTATAGCAATGTGAATGACAACATATATCGAGAATTCATAATAACACAAAATCTATCGAAGTCTCATGCTATATCATCACCATATCTAGTGGATGGACATAACAAAATTTGTAAAGCCATTATACATCATATGACAATACATGTGTACAATCTAATTAATAGAAGATGGCATCCACCGTAAAACAATGCTGTATCTTGAAGATCAACGTAACCAGCATACAGATGGTATGTAAGTGTGACATATGGCATCGTCATGATTCTCAAAAGCACTCCGTACATGGTACTAGTTTGCACTGAGAATAACATAAATGACACAATTAGCAACATGCTACAATGTACTATAATTAATATTATATACCTAACAAATACATGTGGCCATATTAATTTTTTTGACCTTTATATTATGTCAACTCAACCTTCTCCATTACACCAAAGATGGTAATAGAGAAAGACAACAATTAATTTACCACCCTAAGGTGACAACAAATATGTTAATATATATTGTTATACCAAAGAGACATAAGTCTAGCAGTTTATCAGAAAAATCTAGGACACAAGACTTAAGTGGACTCATGTGGGCATCTAGACAGTATGTCTGCCATCACATTATCCAAACCACGGATAGCTCGTACCGTGAAATGAAACGGTTGAAGAGCAATAGCATATCGAGTAGATCTCGAGCTCTTCAAGTTCTTACACTGAATAGCAGTAAGAGCTTTTTGGTCAGTTTCCACAAAGAAATGCGCACCAAGAAGGAATCTTTGTAACTTAAGGATTGACCAAACCATAGCTAATAATTCACGGTCTAAAACCGAGTAATTCCTTTCTGCCGTATTCAGCTTTCTAGAGATATACCTTACAGGATGCAGAGTTCCTGAATACTCCTGCATTAGTGCCGCTCCAATCCCAGTGGATGGGGCGTCACTACAAAGAACAAAAGTCTTATCCGTAATAGGTAGCCTTAAGATAGGTGGGGATGAGAACAAATTCTTAATCTGATCCAATGAAGATTGACATTCTTGAGACCAGCGCACCATGTTAGGAGACCCTTTCTTCAATAGGGTTGAGAGTGGTGCCATGATAGAGGATAGATTCTTAATGAATCTTCCGTAGAATTGAATTAATCCCAAAAGACTACGTACTTGTTTTTTTTTTTTTTAGGTACCGAGATATTTAATATCTTAGAAATGTTTTGGTCCTCTGTCTTCAATAGACCATGACCAACCCGATGACCCAGGAAAGAAATTTCACTAAACCCAACATAGGCTTTAGAGGGTTTTGCAGTCAAATTATGCTCGTGTAGAGTAGATAGTAATTCATTTAAACCCAAATAGTGATCTTCCCAAGTATTACTGAAAAGACAGATGTCGTCTAAGTATGCGATGACATCTGAACGATATGAGAGAATTCGACGCATCATGCGTACGAAAGTAGCTGGGGCGTTCATAAGCCCGAAAGGCATAAAATTCCATTGAAACAAACCCCTAGGTGTTGAGAAAGCAGCCAAAGGTTTGGCGCGTTCAGTTAACGGAACTTGCCAATAGCCTTTTGACAAGTCAAGTTTAGTAAAGAATCGAGAGTTAGAAAGTCTAGTACAGGGGTTGGCAAACTTTTAGTAGTGTCGTGCCGAAGTGATGTTGCAAAGTCACTCAGCGTGCCAACCTAAGTCCACCACATTTTTATAAACAACAATTATTGAAACAATTTAAAAATGATCTTGTATTAACATGTTTCCGATACATTAAATAACTATTCTATTCTTTGTAGATTATTCAATAGTTTAATATAAATAGGAACAAATATCAATACAAATATTATGTTTTGCAAAATTTAAGTTCTGAACACATTAGTTTGAAACTTTATAATAAAATTGCCATATGTATATTTTGTTAAGACAGAAAGTCCAACAGTTTGAAGAACAAAACAGTTAAATAAACTAAACATAAAACACGTTATTAAAATTTTAATATGAGAAATCATTGATTATTATTGATCTGAGTCATTAATCAATTAATGGGACCCGTGTTCTTGCTTCTCCTTGGTTAATTGTTCAATATCAGGTGCGTATTTTGTCAATTTCAGCTTCACACAGGCTTCTAAATGCACAGGTGTTAGGCGACTTCTCTGTCGACATAAACAGCTTTCATGTGTGAGAAAATTTGTTCACATGTATAAGTTGACCCAAAAGCCGAAAGTAGAGCAAATGCAACTTTCTTCACACAGGTGAACGCTTCAGGCAGGGATGTCCAGCAGTTGAGGATGGCAGCTGACTTTTCCAAGCAGCTTCCTTCCAGAGTTTTTCGCAATTCTACAAATGTTATCGTCCATAACTCTGATGCCTTGAATTCGAAGTGTTGCATTTCAGAATTGTCAACATCCATCCACTCAAAAAGAGATAAGTCAAATGGGATGTTAGTATGATCAATTAAGTTGGGCTTGATGAGATAAGAAAACATGGGCCCGTGAATTTTAAATCTTGACCTCGTTTAGCAAACTCTCCTTTTAGCGCTTAAACGTACTTCTGAAGCTCATCTCTGTTGACAGTAAATCGATTTGAATGAGCCTTTACGTTTGGAAAGTACTTGTATGTGTTAGTGGTAATATCCCTGCAAAATAAGTCTAATTTTGACGCAAATCCTTTCCAGTGCTCAAAAAGATCAAGTACTGTTTGACCCTGCCCTTATAAACGCAAGTTTAATTCATTTAGATTTGTAGTTATGTCAGCCAGAAACATCAGCTTGCACAGCCAGTCCTCGTCATTCAGTTCCGGGAAATGTTGTTCTTTTTCATCAAGAAACCCCTTGATTGCTTCTAGACATGATACAAATCTGTTCAAAACATTACCTCGACTAAGCCAACGAACATTGCTGTACAGCGGGAGGTCCGCACATGCGCTCTCCATTTCTCGTAGAAGAGACTTGAATTGTCTGTGGGTCAATGAAGAGCGAGAAACTATGAAGTTAACTATCTTGACAACAGTTTCCATTACAGAGTTCAAAGATAGTGACGAAATCTTCGCACACAAACTCTCCTGGTGTATATTGCAATGGAAGCTCAATACTTGACGTCCAATACGATCCTCAAGAAGTTTAACAAATCCTTTGTTCTTTCCAACAAATGCAGGGGCGGCATCATTAGTAACACAGAGTATTTTATTCATGTTAATGTTCTGATTTTCAAAATAGCTTACAAATGCAGTTATAATGTCCTCTCCCTTGGCTGTACCATCAAAAGGTATCAAGCAGCACAGTTCTTCATAAATATGGTCGTTGTCACAATATCGCGCAACTATAGTCATTCACATCGACACTTTCGTCAAGAGCGACACTAAATACAACAGCTTGTTGTAACCCTGTCGTTTGTTTTATCGTTACATTTTCAGCCATATCAGTTATGCGCCTCTCGATTGATCTCGCAGAAGCCGGTATTTCTCGAATCCGAGATATTATTGTTTCTTTATTTGGTAAATCACTAAACAAAATTTCAGCACTGCTCAAAAAAGTTCCCTTGATGTATTCTCCATCTGTGAAAGGTTTGCCCTTCGAAGCCACACACTGTGCAATTTTGTAACTACATTCGTTAGCTTTATTTTTGGTTCCAATTACTTGACTAAAAATACTACTTTGTTTTTTTTTTGTAGCCAGAAACAGCCATTTTTATGGATTCTCTTTTCTCCTCAGTTTTTAAACATGGACTGATGTTTGATTTGATAGTGTCTTTGTACACTTGACGTACGGCACACGACACTTTCATAACTGTCGTAAATTTATTTTGAGAGAAAGAGTCTTAGAAATAGTAGTCCGGTTTAGAGTGTAGAATGATGGTGAAAAAACTCAGTGATAGAAATGTAGAGATTAAATATGATGCTCCACAGAGTGCTGGAGGAGAGTAAAGACAGACTTATTTACGACAAATCGTTTCTCTCAATCTTCTCTTCCACTCTCCTGGTCAAACAATTATTTGCCAGTTTTCCAGACACACACCTGCTCTCACACCGATTTGGTGCTTCAAACACACAGACGACGTGGATACAACTATCTTAAACAAATAGGGGAAATTTTATGGGCTTTGGGTAGTCCAACACCGTAACGATTAAGTTTATGTTGTTTATTAAAGTTAAAAAAGACAATCACTACAATAATCATTTGTTTACAACAAGAATTATCAAAATTACATTAGAATGCAAATAACAAGGTAGGGGGGGGGGGGGGTGAAGAAGATTGGTATCGACTAAGCCCGTCCCGCTTATTAGACAAATGTAAACCCAGTCCAAAGATAAATAGTTATCAGGAACGTAGGTAAGTTAATCTAACAGTGAAGTTAATTACTCTGAAAGAGGTGTTTCAAAATTAGGTATAGGTGGTAGAAAGAATCCTGTTCTTCCCAATTGTTCTTCCCTTTACTAAGCAAATGAAAAGGAGGGGGTTTTAAACAGAGTTAACAAATTATCAACTATCTCACTTAAAGGAACAATGTAGGGTATACAGAAAAGATATATATTACTAGGTAAGCAAGTTAACAAAATGGTTACACAAAAGATTTAATTTCCTGTCATTCATACACGCGCTAGTAAAGGCCTTCACTCATCTTGCTCTCACTTACCGATTGTGAAAAAATCTGGCACTCCATAGAATAACACAACAGCAGTTACACCTCAAACTAAATGTATGAGTGTTTGTTCAAGTTCCAGCCCCAGATTAGCGGGTAGGCGGTCAGCACATAAAAGGATCCCGTAATCGCTGGAAAATGAATCTGTAATTGTGTCTCTTTTCTTAATAACAGTTTCTATGGGAGGGCACGGTCTCTGATACCGGGGTGAGGATGGTGTGGTTTATTTGACTTTGCCGCTGATAATAAAATTCTTACGCGTGCTGGTACACTTTATCCGTGAGGTATGGCTTAAGTCCAGTGAGAAAACTAGTCACATCACTGTTCAGGAAAATATGAATTCTCTCTCTGTGTCAGTAAACTAACAAAAGCTCGGGCCAGTGTTCTTCTTCCCGTTACGACTTAATTGGCTTGATGGTGGGTTAAATTTGTCTTTGGGTGTGCTTTCTTTGCTATAAGTTAGATAGCGGATTTCCAAACATAGAATCGCCTCAAAGATTAAAAATTTACACAGTCTCAACAAGTTCTGCGTCAGGGGAACTCTACACACTGTTTATGCTTTGCTTTGCTTAGATTGATTTGCTTTATTGCTTTCTTAATGCTGGGATCGCACAGGTTACGATCACTCTGTATGAAAGAAAAAAAAGACATGTAATATACCGAAAAATAAATAACCTTCTAAAGCGCGATGAATTTCCCGTTAAGACTATTTTATATACGCTCGCGTATTTAATTATGTATTTAATAAAACACTGCGCAAGTTTTAGTGGTTAAACACACATCTATAAATATAGGACTTAACTAAATTTATTACTTATAAATTCCTTCGCGACTTTAAAAGTTAATTTAAGCATTTAACATCTATTATCTTTTGGAAATAATATAGCAGGTATATCATTACATTTACAACTGGAACTATTGAGAGGTTTAATTTAATAGATTTAAATTAACACAAAATCCAGTGAAATAGAACGAATGAACTAGACCACTGATCACTTTACACAATATATTACCGCTTTGCACAGAATAGAATTCACTGCAAAAAATCCATGGGATAATCTAGCAAGATTTCAAATATAGCTAGTGCTTCTGTTAAGTTCTGGCCAGCGAGTGATAAAGTGTATTTCTATGAGGTCTGTATATACCTAGAATGAAATGAAAGATGAGTGGGACATGAGAAACTTGACAGCTTTTTAGATCTCAGAAGACTTTTGGGGATCTGACCGCCAGACCAAAGAGAGAAGCCGCCCCTGGCCTCTCGTATCTTCGCTCGCAGCTTGCGTCGGCTTTCCCCGTTCGCTCCCACTGCGATCGGTTCCGTGTTTAACACCGAGATGCGAAATCGTTTCAGGGACCACTACTGTCTTTTATAGCATGCCGCCCGTCCTTCCTGAGATCTCCCCCAGTGTCTTTCTTCTGACCGCTCTGGTCCATCTTGCGAGCGGTTTAGTGTTCGCGCGGAGATGAGAAATACCTGCGAGAAACTAGCTTCTCTGCTCGGGGATCGTCTCAGTGTCTTTAGATCTCATGCCGCATACTAAATGAGTCCCGGTGGAATCGGTTCGCTCTGTCGAAACCAAAAAGTTACAACAAATGTTCAGGGGTTCTAATGTTATGAAAAGCTAAAGTCCCTTTAATCATCCATCACATCAGGGAAAATTCACTTGTCGAACTAGACGTACGTCACAATAACATAAAGCACAAACAGCACGATCCTTTTGTTGTATGAATCCATATTCGTTTGTCCAAAAGTCTTGAAACGAGCGTACATCAAGTTTTTTGTCTTTTTTGAGTCATTTTAACGGCACCGTATTACTTAATAACAACACCAACTTTTGTGTTGCGGTCAAAGGACTGTACGGGCATGTGTATGCGACAGCCGAGAGAACTGTAGAGGTGGTGGTAGTCGGGAGAGAGGGGAAGGATAGGACTGAAATATAACTTCGTCGAGGTCAGTCATTGTTGCTCCAAACTCACACTGGGAGTCAAAAACTGCGAGCGAAAACGAAATAAATAAGCTCGTCCAGGCGCTAGCCAGACACTATTGCGTAATTATGATATTACGTCTCCGCTTGCCCGTCAAAATTCGCTTGGGATTCTTTTCAAGAATCTCATCCTGCAAACTACGGTAGCAGGTAGACGCATGACAAGCGGGTGCCGCAAAGTATAACCACTCCCCTTGAAATTCGTTGAAGAATGTTTGTTCTCGGAAACGATCCGTAAAAACGAAGACTTACTAGCAGTATAGTATGATCAGACCTTTAGTTTGCATCAGATAGCACATTCTTACCTCCGATGTCTAAAAACTTTCGTTTTGAAGGTTGTAAAAACAGGTATAGCTTTAAAAGAATTATATGCTTCTATTTAATTAAAAATTCAAATTTTAAAAAATGAGATCATATACTGTACAGTATTTTGATTCACTCAGCGTGCCATTGAAAATCATTCCACGTGCCACGCTTGGCACGCGTGCCGTAGTTTGCCGACCCCTGGTCTAGTAAGTAGCTCTTCTAGTAAAGGCATAGGTTCAGCATCGAACTTCGTAACTTGGTTCAATTTGCGATAATCTACGCAAAGGCGTATGTTATTGTCTTTCTTTCGAACAATAACCATGGACGAAGAGTATGCTGAAGTGGATGGTTCAATTATTTTCAATTGTATCATTTCATCCAACTCTTTCTCGACTTGTGCTTGAAAATGAATAGGAATAGGGTAGGGTCTTACTCTGATCGGATTATGATCAGTAAGCATAATGTCATGCTGAATGATATTTGTGTGTCCAGGAATGTCGGTAAGGACATCCTGAAATGCTTGTAGCATAGAAGATACTTGTCGCTGTTCTTCAAAAGACAAATTAGAAGAAACAGTAACGTTTCTCCATGATTCCGTAGAAGTAAGTGGAATCACAGGAAGAGGTAGATTAACATCCGAAAAAGTAGTTTCCTCATCCTGTATAACTGACAGGGATGAGATATGACCTTGTTGCACTGGAGAATCGTCCGTCGCCTGGAAAATAGGCTGCAAATAGTCTGGACGTTCATTATATTCCGTAAGCATATTTATATGGAAGGTTTTATGCCTCCCATCAATATCGACAACATAGTCGACATCGGAAATTTTCGAGACTATTGTATATGGACCTTTCCATGTAATAAGGAGTCTGTTCTCCCTATAGGAAGTAAAACAAACGCTTTGTCTCCAGGACAAAGTTGACATAGGCGTCTCTTCTTATTAGTGAATCGCCTTGCCTTTTCCTTAGCAAATTCGGATGAGGAAGTTGCTAGCCTGCATGCCTCAATAATCTTTTGCCTGAGAGCAATGACATACTCATATGAACATTGTGTGTCATTGTCGATATTATCAGCAGTTATTAGATCATGCAGTAAAGACATAGGACCGCGCGGTCGCGCGCCAAAGACAAGTTCAAAAGGAGAAAATCCTATATGTTCGTTGGTGACCTCTCTATAGGCAAAGAGAGCCGCGGGTAGAACCCTGTCGGAATCTTGAGGATGATCCTCAGTTATCTTCCCAAGTAAGTTCTTGAGTGTTCTATTAAGACGCTCAAC
The DNA here is from genome assembly GCA_024509875.1 of Oreohelix idahoensis. Classification (NCBI taxonomy): domain Eukaryota; kingdom Metazoa; phylum Mollusca; class Gastropoda; order Stylommatophora; family Oreohelicidae; genus Oreohelix; species Oreohelix idahoensis. Next base: position 273,405 of record JAMPIV010005432.1, read on the forward strand.
TAACACATTAGACATTGGGTGATTTTTACGGACTAATTGACAACCTCTGACACCAGTTTAGGTTAAGGCTCTATATACTTTGGATGACCAAGATGTTGCGTGCGTATTCTGATCTTAGAATGTCAAAGTCCGCCGGGTTCATTTATCTATTTTACAGGATTCCGTTGGGCACTACGTTAGTATAGATATTGTCTTTAGTAACCCGTGTGATGCGTTGATACTGGAACATGCTTCATATTAAAATTATAAGTATTGACTGACCGGTCTGTTCTTGCCTTATTAAATCAGCAGTGTGAGATGCAGTGTGTTTAGGCAATTAAGTGTCACTGGTCATTATGATTGAATCAAACAGTATGGAATTCAACTCAGAATACGGCATTTAATAAGACCAGTATTTGACGACTTAAACATGTTTAATTAACACTCTCATTTCATGGGCAGACACAACTATTTAAAGACATAGTTCATAATCACAGTTCATGTACGTGTTGCCTGAGTTCTTATTCTTCATTAAAGCACATGTTCACTAATATATAGTTCTGTATAACGGTCAGTTCCTTTTGGCCAACACCCCGTGGCATAAATTCATAGGCTAACTATACTTATTCCTGTTGCTAGTTTAATGATAGCCCCTTTTCCACTAGACTTACTTCTACTGCTAGTTTTGCAATATCGTCCTTACGCTAGGCTTACATCTGCTGCTAGTCGTTTAATATCCTTGTTACACTAGGCTTACGTCTGCTGCTAGTTACATAATATTCGTTGACACTAGTCTTACTCCTGCTGCTAGTTACGAATGTTCATTTGGCATAAAATGCCAGGCTAATCCGCCATAATTACAAACTGCGTTAATAACGATACGACTTACATTTGATCCAAGAACACACTGTTAATTTGGCTTCCCAGCCACACGTATAAATTCAGTAGACAATGCCACACAATCCTAAGTGGTTATACCACACATATCATAGTGGCTAGGCCACACTTGTAAAACACACTGCCGTTAGGGTCAAAACCCACGATTCGAATGACGTTACTAAGCCCTACGCGTAATGCATAGTGATATGCATTCTATGTCGTTAATATTCATTTGCGGTGTTCCACGGTGCACCCATTCGAGTCGGCCAAACTCAAATGCCTGCACACATGCAACAATCCCCGACATCATCGATCATTAATATATTCACTCATTTGAGGTGTTCCATGATACAGCCATTCGAGTCGGCCTAACTCAAATGCCTGTAAACATGAAACAATCCTCAACATCATCCCCCTCACTCCCAAACGTGACACTTGTGGCACGTGTGATAGTGGTGGAGAAGACGTACGCCTCTACCATATACATATTAATATATTAGTATTAGTACTATCCAATTATGATTACAATAATCATTAAATACGAACAATAAAATTTATACTAAGTACTAGCAATACTCAAACTGGTAACTAAAGAGTTAATCCAATTTTTTCTCAGAGAAATTGCGCGATAGTAAATCCGCTAAGTTATTGTCTGATCCAGCAATAGGCAGAATCGTAAACGAAAATTCCTGAAGAAGTAAGTACCATCTATGAATTCTCGAATTCCGCATAGTTCTGGATGTAATATACGTAAGAGGGCTGTGGTCTGTCATGATGTAGAAGTGCGTGCCGATGAGTTATCTTGACAACTTCTCGAGGCACCACACCACGGACAGGAGCTCACGTTCACCTGTCGCATACTTCTGTTCAGCTGAAGTCAGTTTTCTTGACACGAAGAAACACGGATGGAGTGTTCCCTTGTAGCTTTGCAACAAACAGCCACCAAGTCCATAACTCGAGGCATCTGATTGAAGTGTAAATGGAATGCGTATATTTGGTAACACAAAATAGGTTTGTCAACAATAAGATAGGTGAATTTTAAAATAAATTCTTAAGGTTTATCAAAGCGCCATCGCAAGTCGATGTTCATTAAATCCGATGTTCATTAAATCCGATGTTCATTAGTCTACCTCCAGCCAGCAGTCCAGACAAAGGAGAAGACAGAAATCAATTACGCCTAGGATGACATATGTGAAGACATCTTCTCGATCGCCAAGAATGCGGCGCATCATTCGCACCTAAGTAACGAATCATCGTTACACAAAACAATAACGATGAAAGTATAGAAACTAGTGAAGGTAGCAAAATAATGCAATTATCACTGATGACAGATCTAATCAGTGAAAATAGATGAAAAGAATTAAGGTCTATGACACTAAGGTCTATATTATTGACAAACAATTATCATGTGCAAAAAAATATAAGAAATAGCACACAAAACTATGGATGTAGAGAAGAACAAAACATCCAAAGACAGAAGAAAATAGATAATCCAACGCAACTATAAAGTGCGTGGTGTAGAATTGCGTGCGAGTTGCACGTCTAAGTAATGGTGTGCAAACCGAGAACCATTCTTGAATTTTACAGCCCTTCGAGCGTCGTAATATCTAGAAAAGCGAACAAACGCTAGCTGTTGAGAAGAGTGTTGAAGTTCGAACATACGAACAAATTCAACATCTCCGACACGTTGAAAAAATTTTCTAAGGATATACCAAGTCGCGCTCGAAGGTACATTGCGCACCAAAACAGTGCGATTCAATGAAATATGATCCCGGCCAGGTCTGAACTGAGCCCGAGAATCATTGAAACTATCATGTGTCGTGCAAGGCACGCGCACAGAGGTACTCCCACGTATATATTGTCCCCTGCATGTCGTAGTGGTGGGATGATTAAGGTTATACTTGTGATCATCCCGACGAGTAAGATTATCAACAACCCCTCGTATAGCGTCATGACTCTCTCTAGTAAATTCATCTTTGACAACATCATTCATACTCTTAAGAGTAGAAGTATCATGAGCAAATTTCACCTGTCGTAGCTCATTTACATCGGGTGTAGCCCGATGCTTGTCAATCTGATATGTCGTATCTGAGCATGACATGACGGACCGATCGGAAGGTACAGTCGGTGCCTCCCCACCATCAGCATTGACTGTATTTTGTAGAAAGAGCTGTTCATATCGATTCCTATCAAAATAAATAGAACCAGTATGAACGACATCCCCCACGTTAGCAGATGTCTCATGTCGTAGCTGAGGAGTGTCACCCTGGGATGTCGTATCTTTCCTGTCACCAGCTGTAACACCACCAATATGTTCATCTCCCTCACAGTTACCTAATTCACTATTATTATTTTCTTGTGGTGAACATCTTTCCATAGTAACATACCCACCACTGGCCTTACGCCAAGATTCACCATCATGAGAATCAGAATGTTTACGACAGGAAACCCTGACATAAGAATCCTGACGATGAAAACCATATTTTCCTCGAAATGATCGACTATCCCCTCGTTGTAAATGAACCTTAGCATTGAATGCTGGGGGTCGAATATCACCCTTATGAAAACGATGTGTATCATCACCAAGTTTAGCTTCTGAAATGCTATGCTTCTGCACAAAGTCGTTTGGGTGTGGTGAAATATCACGTTAACCCAATTTCATACCTAAGTCAATTCCACCAGATGGTAATACATTATTATGTGATATAATATCTAACAAAACATCTACCCTTCGATGTAATTTAATGATCTCTAAATCTTTAACCCTGTGTTCTGCATCAGCAGTTTTAGTCAGTTGTTCAATTTCTGAAGTGTGTCTACTGACAATCTCCACATTCTTTGCCTTTTCTTGTTCAAGTTCAAGTTGTAGTGATCCAATAGCGCTATAATGGCTCTTCTTAAGCTCATCAACTTCATCGGGCAATCCTATTTTTTTCTCCTCAAGTTGTTGAATTAGATCTTTGTTCTCATCTAATAGACCAATAATCTGGAGTATTATGGAATCTACACGCTTCTGGGCCTCAACTTTGAATTTCTCATAATCTATCTTTACTTGTTCCAGCTCACTGGTAAGAGCTTTTTCCTTATCACTCTCATACCCGATTTCCTGTTTTAAACTTCCCAATTCCAAATAAGGAATAGGTTTACTAAGTTCTGACTTACTAACTTGAAACACCTTGTTTCTGTCACTTGGTCGTTTAATATTATCTCTGAGTTCTGAGTTCTCGAATCTTAGAGCACATAATGTATCAGACTTTGAATCTACATAAGTCTGGGCCTCACATTTAAAATTCTCATATTCTGCTTTCACAGTAACCAATTCCTGAGTAAGAGATTTCTCTTTATCATTCTTCTCTCTCAACTCGAGTCTCAATCTCGTCATATCACGAATAAGACCCTTTACTCTGACATCTGCATTTTGGTTTAGTCTCTCTTTATCCTTTTCTTTCAACTCGTTTCTCAATTTCGTCATATCGCGAACAAGAGAATTTATTCTCGACTCTGCATATTGGTTTTCCCTTAACAACTCTTGTTCACGTATAGTGAACTGAGTTTTGACATACATCGCCATTTGAAAACCTGATTTTCCTATGCGTATGCCATCTGCGAAAATATCTTCTACCTTCGACATGGTTATAGGTTTGTGAATACCTTCGAATAGTATCTACTATATACTTGGATATATAGAACTCAATATGTTATGTACATGTGTTAATCAATAACAAACAATATACAAGTACAAGTGACAAAGGACAATGAAAAACAATTAAATGAATTACAATGAAATGATATCTCAGTTATTCGACAAAAATTTACGATTATAAAGTAAATAAGGTAGACTTATATGTATTAATTAGCAAAAGAAAGTAAAGAATTAACATTACAAAAAAAGATAACGAGACAAGTCGTCTCCAACTAACATGTAGACAGAGGAGTTTTAGATAACACACGAAAGCAATTGTACACAATACCGAAATTAGGCTGTGCAAATAAGGATGACATAGTCACGTGACGTAACAACTAAGTACACACAAGTATGGTTATATTGCGAACTGAGGCTTCAGTCAATTTATATCCTGACTAAAAGTCATATCCTCAGTCAGCTAATATAAGCATGAGAACCTAATAGACGTTAACATTCACTGAATTTTTCCAGAGAAAATTCCAGTCAATATTAAACCCTTTCCAGCCTTCCCAACGAATAAACGAATAAACAGATAGATATGGATGGGGCACAGAAAATGATAAGTAGGAAAGCAAGCAAAGTAACGACAAACTGCAGACCAAGGATAGTTCAGGGACAGTATGAAAGTGCTTAAGCGCTTCGATAAAATTAAGAACTTATCTTTTTATCTGTCCTGCTTATCCTGAGAAATACATTAGTGCATGTGAATCCAAGCTTCAGTTCCACTCAAGTCTAGACAGCAGCTGATGACCATTGATAGTAGACCTTGACCTTGGTAGTACGATCGTTTGACAGCATTCAACCGTTTTCGAAAGTTGGTTACCGATCTGCGTATTGATCTGCGTTGCAGCTGTTGATACTGTAGATAAAGACACACTTCTTCCAACGATTCAGATACTTGAAGTTGATGAATATCGTTTCTTTGAAATGGTTCAGCTTCTTGTAGTAGGTGAAGATAGGATTCTCTCAGAATGTGTTGTCTGCTAGTAATGACGGCCTCGATACAGTGACGTCATATACTGACATGCGCGCTAGAGTTGCCGGCTTGTCTTGAATGAATATTCACGTTCTAAAAGTTTATCGTTAGTTCGACTTCCTTTCGATACTTTATGGGGACGGTAGTCTCTACGAAATCCAAACGCTTCTTGACACCAGAATATGTTACGGACTAATTGACAACCTCTGACACCAGTTTAGGTTAAGGCTCTATATACTTTGGATGACCAAGATGTTGCGTGTGTATTCTGATCTTAGAATGTCAAAGTCCGCCGGGTTCATTTATCTATTTTACAGGATTCCGTTGGGCACTACGTTAGTATTGATATTGTCTCTAGTAACCCGTGTGATGCGTTGATACTGGAACATGCTTCATATTAAAATTATAAGTATTGACTGACCTGTCTGTTCTTGCCTTATTAAATCAGCAGTGTGAGATGCAGTGTGTTTAGGCAATTAAGTGTCACTGGTCATTATGATTGAATCAAACAGTATAGAATTCAACTCAGAATACGGCATTTAATAAGACCAGTATTTGACGACTTAAACATGTTTAATTAACACTCTCATTTCATGGGCAGACACAACTATTTAAAGACATAGTTCATAATCACAGTTCATGTACGTGTTGCCTGAGTTCTTATTCTTCATTAAAGCATATGTTCACTAATATATAGTTCTGTATAACGGTCAGTTCCTTTTGGCCAACACCCCGTGGCATAAATTCATAGGCTAACTAGACTTATTCCTGTTGCTACTTTAATGATAGGCCCTTTTCCACTAGACTTACTTCTACTGCTAGTTTTGCAATATCCTCCTTACGCTAGGCTTACATCTGCTGCTAGTCGTTTAATATCCTTGTTACACTAGGCTTACGTCTGCTGCTAGTTACATAATATTCGTTGATACTAGTCTTACTCCTGCTGCTAGTTACGAATGTTCATTTGGCATACAATGCCAGGTTAATCCGCCATAATTACAAACTGCGTTAAAAACGATACGACTTACATTTGATCCAAGAACACACTGTTAATTTGGCTTCCCAGTCACACGTATAAATTCAGTGGAAAATGCCACACAATCCTAAGTGGTTATACCACACATATCATAGTGGCTAGGCCACACTTGTAAAACACACTGCCGTTAGGGTCAAAACCCACGATTCGAATGACGTTACTAAGCCCTACGCGTAATGCATAGAGATATGCATTCTATGTCGTTAATATTCATTTGCGGTGTTCCACGGTGCACCCATTCGAGTCGGCCAAACTCAAATGCCTGCACACATGCAACAATCCCCGACATCATCGATCATTAATATATTCACTCATTTGAGGTGTTCCATGATACAGCCATTCGAGTCGGCCTAACTCAAATGCCTGTAAACATGAAACAGTCCTCAACAGTGATAAATACTACTTAAAGATCTTTTAATGTGCAGAGTAGACATTACCTGTGACATTGTGTCCGATATCAATTGTGTGCCATGATCTGACAATATTTCTCCGGGAAAACCCAAACGAGAGAATATAAGCCAATGAGCGTCTGCAATATCAGCAGTGGAAATGCTCTTAAGAGGTATAGCCTCTGGCCAACGCGTGCACATGTCAACGCACGTAAGGATAAATAAATGTCCTATGGCCGATTTAGTCTTAAAAGGACCAATGATATCTATGGCCATTTTCTGAAACGGCCGAATAGGAATGTCTGCAGCCTGAATAGGCGCAGCATGCCGTGGACCTATAGATTTGACCTCTTGACATATTTTGCAAGACCGGCAATAAATTCGTATGTCTATATTGACAAATGGCCAAAAGAAAGATCCCAGAACTCTTGACTTAGTTCGGGAAAAACCCATGTGTCCGGCACACTGAGAATCGTGTGCATGTTGAAGAATTAGGGCTCTCATACTTTTGGGCACTAGAATTTGAGAATGGATAGACGTGTCTGAGTGTTGTACCATCCGCACTAGTATACCATTCTTCATAGTGATATATGATTTGCGATTAGTATTCTGATTCGGATCACCGTTTTTAGCGAGAAGAAAGAATTTCTTTAAAGACGGATCTTCTTCTTGTAATTTCACAAACGAGTCATGCGAAATCACCAAGTGATCCTCTTGGCTATTTACTTCCTTCACTTCCGTAGATGAAGTTTGAGGAATAAGGGCTTGTGCTCTTATTATCACAGCATTGGCTGTTTGCATATTCCGTTCTTCTCAGAAAGCAATTTGCTGCGGGGTGCATTCCTTAACCCCGTGAATACGACCGATGATAAGATCCGCAATAGGATTAAGTAACAGACACGCGTAGACATCTCCCGTAAAGAAGGGAGTAGCAATGTGAATAATAGCAGTCGAGTATTTTTCTACTGTGCCACCAAATGTTACACATTTAACCACTTTTCCCGTGGCACAGCGAGGATCTATGAGAGATTGCTTAACCCCAATAGTAGTGCACCCAGAATCGAAAAACACTGAGACTGGCTTACTATCTACAAGACCTTTAATGCAAGATAAGCGATCCTTTTCCGTCATGCGCCACTGCAGCAGGAAGAGCGGGAAGAGGGTGACAACAACTTAAAGTCGATACCGTGGTCGGTTCAAATAATGGTGTGCATTGGGGGCACTGAAATGCTCTTCCAAAGTCAAAAGCAGAGCAAGTGACAGCATTAGAGTTTTTATTATCATTCACTTGATTGCTGGCACCTTGAGATTCTTGTTGTACAGAGTTTCCCTGGTGATAAGATCTAAGTTTGTTATGTTTAGATCTACCACGATTATTATTATTCCTTCTAAAATTGTCATAGTTTGATCTACCCTGACCACTGTTCTGGTTCGAATCCCAGTTTCCACAATCGCTATTGTCATTTCCCCATTGATTATTGTGTCTACCTGTTTGGTTTCGATGTCCCCGTGAGGAATAGCCTTGATAGTGTCTATTGTGACTACCTCTCCAAAAGTTTCTATAACTATGGGACCCAAAAAAACGAGGACTATCAGATCGCCTCCAGTTCTTTGTAGAAGAACCATTATGTGATGTGTTACTCTGATTATGATCATAACCACGATTGCTTTTTTTATGAAAATTGTGTTGAGCACCTTGGTATTTATTCATAAAATTAGGGCCATATGGTGCTGCAGAAGCAATCGGCAACTCCTTCTTCACCTTAGAATTGCTAACAGTAGCATGGGGATGTGCAGTTACGTACTGGCAACAATATTCTTCCATGTCTTTTATATTCTTATGTTTACGCTCATGAAGGAAAGCAAGGAAAGACTCATTGACAGATGACATAACCTTATCTCGAAGTAACAAGTCCATAAGGGCTTCATATGTTTTTTCTGTTTTAGACAGCTCAATCCAACGTGTGAATGTAAGACGTATCTTCGTAATAAAGACAAAGAACTCTACTCCAGTTTCTGGTAGCATTGTCTTAAAACGAAGACGATAATCTTCTTCTTTTAATTGATACCTTTTAAGTAATGTCGCCCTGACAACATCATAGTTAGTTCTGCCAGGTTCCTCTACTGCCATTACAGTACTTAATGGTTCACCTGCAAGTAACTCCATCAATTGTCCGACATATTGTTCCTTATCTACCTTATGCGTTACGCATGTTAATTGGAACCTATCCAGGTAAAAAGTTATATCGTCCTTCAGAGGATTGAAAGGAGGTAGTTTGACTTTATAAGAACTCTCCTTTATCTTACCCGAAGTTGCTTGAGGAGCACTCATATTCATTATCTTTAATTTCTCTAACTCCAAAGCTAAGAGTTTTTCCTGATGTTCCATATTTGCTTTTCTTTCTTCAGCAGCAGCTTGAAGTTTCCTTTCTTCAGCAGCAGCTTGAAGTTTCCTTTCTTCAGCAGCAGCTTGAAGTTTCCTTTCTTCTGCTTGAAGTTTCCTCTCTTCAACAGCAGCTTGAAGTTTTCTCTCTTGAGCAGTAGCTTGAAGTTTCCTCTCTTCAGCAGCAAGTTTCCTCTCTTCAGCTTGCAATTGCAATCTTAAATTCTCAGCATCCATTTTCTTTTGTTCCGCTTCTTTTTCTAATTTCAACCTCTTTTCTCCTGACTTCAATGCCTTAGCATATTCAGTCGTTGCGAATTCCTCCAATTTCTCACCAGTTTTATCCAAGGATTTCCCTTGTTCAATAAAGTATTGTAATGTAGACATTCTGTCTAATAATGTGAGATCAGACCTGAAAAAATTAAACAAATTAATTACCTTATCCCAACCTCAATGGGAGACAAGTCTGTAATACTTGACTTGTATACTCACTTCACTTTATTCTATCTCCGTGGGAGATAAGTCTTTTAATTAAAAAAACATGTATAATCACCTTGTATCTCTATAATAATCTGATCATAAATAATCTCCATCTGAAAAGTACATCATATTAATCATAATAGTCCATGACCAAGTATATATATATAGACTGTGTATAATAAACAAGTATACGATAACAATACAGAGACAAGAATATAGAACACCGAAAACGTTCGCAGAAGTCAAATAAACACTACAGCGAAACTAAGGAAAAATATCACAAAATATGTGATGATAACTGCGAATAATCAACAAAAACAAAAGACACCACAATGTATAAACATAAGTGTGTATAAAAATTAATGAAAGGAAGAAGAGGCGGACAAATACCAACAAAACAACTGAAAACTAAAGAACAGAAAAAAAATATTCCAAAAACAACAATAAGTACACTTCGCCACAACTAAACGAAAATAGCAACAAATGTCGCTTGCAAATTCCGCTAAGGGAGATTTGCCAAGTCCCTACAGAACGCTGCTATAGGACCTCTATCACGTGGTATACCCTTATAACAGACTCCGCCCAACCGAAAAACCCGCTGAAACACACACACCAAAGAACATGTAACATAAATAGCATTAATCAATAAAGTGTGTTGCAAGAAGGCTCAGTTAAACACAATTATAATGGTACGAAGTTTCTGAAAAAGAACTCGCCACTTATCTTAATTATCATCCTGGCCTTAGTCAACAATGTTGTACATAGAAAACAGCAATAATACGACGTTCCACCGTTTAAAGTTTCAGTGATGAGACTTGTCAACAAACAGCTGAACTTGCATGTAAACACCAGTCGTGATCGTTCACAATGTAGGTCATAACCTAGTTTCAGACTGTTGAAGGTGTTGCTGTAATGTGCTGAACAGTATAACTCATTTTGTCCAGTTTCCGATGTGTAATGTTACATGAATGATGTTATCATACGAGAATGTCCATTATCAGTCCACTGCGTAGTTTAGACCCACAGATCTGGCCTACCACATATGTTACCGGTTAGTTTGTGGTGACCACCAGGAATGTAACAATCTCTTTTCTGTGTACTGTTGTGGAATGAATGCGTTGATGCTCTCCTACACTGTTTGTGGTAAACTTTTAAATACAATATCTAAATTAGGATATAACAGTATAGTGCATAAAGTCAAAGATAAGAAAGTACTAAAAATTTTCGGCGAGAATCGTAAGTTGTCGCCTACGCCTTCAGCGTATTATTTTATAACGCAATGGCCGAACCAAAAGGGTACCCTACTTTTCAAATTCGTTCTTGACATAAACGAACCACTTTTCCTAGTTCTAAGAAATATTTGCCTAACTGCATTTGGGGGACAGGAGGGGCAAGGCTAGATAACACACGCAAATCACGTCTCAAATTGGTTCTAAATCTACAACAGACTTGCACGCTTTGCCTTAGGGGTTTCCCCAATACGATGAAAAAGTTAGAAATGTGGACACTACGGTCATGGAAACACATTTAGCTCTTATTGTGAATGACGTAATTCTAGACGTGTTACGAGAGACTCTCGTATTTATCTCGTAAGTACATGGAAAAAAGGAGTGAACAGGAGGTAGTTTAAAAATAAACAACTAACATAGAAAAAAAATTGAATTTTGAACCAAGCCATTTAGCCCCATAAAAATCGTATATTCGTGTACCTGAAGACTTGCTGACCAAGAATATGTTGTTAGTTATCTAAATAGTCCATTAAATAATCAAATATTGATAAAACAATACATAGAGAATCATAGATACTGTCAGGTCAAGTCATATCTGCTTAGATTGGATCGCATATATTTGGGGAAAAAATTAGGTGAAAGCTAGGCTAAGATGGTACGAGGAAGGGGATTGGGTGGAATTTGAAGTGAGACGAAATATTATTGGCCGACCTCGTACTAAACATATATCACCCGAGTAACGTAGTAGAAATTGTATTTTTGAACGACTTTGTTTACAAGTGAAATAAGGATAATCATTGGCCAGAGTAGTTGATATTGGGGGAAAAGCATTAGTTGGTGACGCCATTTTCTAACAAAATTTTGACACGTAGCGATGAGATCAGGCTCGTGCAGTGAAAACCATATTTCTCAAAAGCCTGGACAGATCGGCAGATCGAAAGTGTGCCAGTCATCGTTCACTGTGTATTTCATTGAATAAATGTGGTAAGATTGACTTTATTAACATGTATCTAAAATAAAAATTGAATGTGAAATAATAATATATGTATGTAAGTGAGTGGGTCTGTAGCAACCATTAGGCAAAGCTTAGAGATTGATCCACCATGTGATAGATTGTCAGAGAGGTGTAAAACTACAAGAAAATATGTATGATTGTCATCAAGGAGCATAACACCTATCCTATTATATGGAAAAGATTACCGCTGGAATTTCAGTGGCGTTGTAACTATTAGGGGAGAGGAATACTGGTGTACATTGTCACATCAAAAGATAATGGTGGCATAGGTTGGTATAAAGCTATGACCCTTTTCGTTTGTTTGTAATGTACCTGTACTTAAATGTGGAATAGTATAGTATACTAGGTATAAAGAAGGATGCATAACCTTCACATTTCAGGGTCCTGGGTACTGACGTTAATGTAGTACCAAACGCCTGAGAACTGCTCGATTCAGGACTCTATCTGTATACTTCGAGCCCATGCTAGTGGCCATTGCCTATCAAAAGGGGGAAAAGATTGTCAAGCGAGCAGAGGAAACGTTCTACCTGTATTCTCCTGCCAAGATAAGTTCTTGTTCGGCACCTGGCAGCTCAACTTAAAAGAACTTAAAAGAACTTAAAAGACTAGAAAGTGATATTAAAGAAAACTGTGCCTAGTATTAATATTTCCACAAGTGACAAACGAAAACAGACATAACTTAAAGGGAGTGATTATAACCAACAACATATGGTTCAATACCAGTATTACCTCAAAGTAGAAGAATACAACTACACACTTATATTAGAATAATATTGTATGTATGGACAGAAGATCCACTGTGTTATTGGAATGTTGTAAATGATTCTTTTGATTTCACTTTTGATTGTCAGTCCTGGTTCAAAATAAATTAGAATCAGGATAATAAATTGTAAAAAATTGTATTTACACAAATTTCAACCCCTGTCTTAAATAAGATAGCCTTTTAAAGTGTCGTTGGTATGTTATTGTTGTAGTACTGTTGGTGGTTGTGAATAATAAACTATTTGTTTGTATGTTTGTTGGTTATTGCACATTACACCCTACCTTCATAACCCTAGACACTACACGAAGTCATTATAATAATAATAATATAGATTAATTTTGAATGAGATCAACAAGGTGGTAGCGGAAAGGTACTCTGGACAGTTAAAATACTATTTGTTAAATTCAGGGACCTTCATAGCTGATCTCATTTAATACAATAATAATACATAACAACAATTCATAACATCAAAACCCACCACACTGTTGAAGGCTGTACGGTCTACTTCAGCATTCCTGTACGATGTTACTGTCTGTTTCTGTGCTTGTGTAGTCAGTCCAACCTAGGCCAAACAGCACTGTTATGCCTGAATAGCTCACCAGGCGTTGAGGCGCCAACAGCGTGACATACATTCATCAGACATCTTCAATGTGAGGTACTCGATAATTGTGTAGGTTCAATGGTGATGTGAGTGTGTAGAAATCGCGAATGTGTTTAGGCTCTTTGACATGTAACACGGCACCCACTCACACACATGCAGTAGTCAGTAATGTTGAAACTGCTGGAACTTTTCAACCATTTATTGACGAGACACTACGATATCAACAGGTACAGTCAAAATGGAGGAGAATCCAGGACATGTTATGAATTGGTAATGACTGGCAAAACATCTAGGATTCCTAAGCTTGAACCACTCATCTATAGGCCGTTAACGACAATGGTCTGTCCTTTAACAATAGTTCAATACTGCAGCTTCCGTACCATTGACTTATCGCGTAAAGTATGGTACACAACTCCGCCGTACAGAAGGCGAGTTCACACTTGCATAATGATAATAATAATAATAATAATAATAATGTTTCAATACAGCTGGCATAACACGCCAGGTACATCTTCCTCTGCTCAAAGATATCGGCCGAAATATCGGGCCTTTATAGTAATGTCAAACACCTGTGTACATTCTTCTTAGGTAGGCATAAAGATCCATACCGACATATACCGCCAACATGCGGGTTTCATACATATATATTTCTACTGGGCTACTTCATCACTGTTAGACAAAATAGTCTATGTTGGCTCCATCGAGCGCAAAATAATGGACTTCTGTATCACAATGGACCGTGAGCTCCACTCACCGGTTGCCACAAAATGTTCTGCTAGTTAGGCATAATAATTATATTCTTTTACCTTTGACAGAATCCTAGAAATACACAGCTAACACAACTGTCGTCATTCCCGACGAACAGAATAACTCTGGGAAAGCATCACAAACATCACAGTCTTACAAAAGACTAACTTTCCCCAGATAATGCAGAGAGATGCCACGGACGACCAGTCCGGACAGAAACCCCGATCAACTCTCCCTTACGGAAGTTCTTCAATTCGCGCTAAAACTTTGCGCATGCGTAGACAGCATAGATCTAAGTAGAGCTGACCCCCGACTTAAGACAGATCAACAGGCATAAATAAACCAAGGGAAGACAACCCCTAAATCAACCTGTCCCAGGGAGTTAATAAGTAGTTCTCTCACTTAGACCACCAACAAATATAAAATAGATTTACGTTTTATAAAACCGTCAAAAACGACAGCAACACTGATACTACTCAACTATTTGCCAGGTTGAACAAGGCAAAATATTTTTCTAAGGTGGATCTTAGCAAAGGCTATTATCAAATTCCAGTAAAGCCTAAGGTTCGACCTTACTTAGCCTTTAGCACCTCGGAAGGCCATTATGAATTCAACATGCTACCGTTTGGGTTGAAAAATGCCCCGAGTGTGTTTTCTAGGATGATGCGATAATTGTTGGATCCCCTGAAAAATCCATGTATCTCGAATTTTAATGGATGTTATCCTCATTGCTACTGAAACATTTGAGGAACACGTTACCTCTTTGAATATGCTGTTTGATAGACTCAGAGAGGCTAACTTGACTGCTAGACCAACAAAATGTTGTATTGGTTGTAAAGAGTTGGAATTCTTGGGACATACCGTACATCCGGGTAGCATGACCCCTGACCCCAAGAATCTGGAGAAATTGAAAAGAGCACCTAGGCCACAAACAAAGAAAGATGTGCGATCTTTTGTATCTTTGTGTGGTTTCTACCAAAAGTACATTAAACATTTTAACTCTATATGTGCTCCTCTGACGGATTTAACTCGTAAGGGACAGCCTGATACATTTAATTGGTCAGCTCAGTGTGAATTTGCATACCAGGAGTTAAAAGAAAAACTCACAAGCAGGCCGGTATTGAAATTGCCTGTCTTGAATCAAGAATTTGTCGTGAGAAGTGACGCAAGCAATGTGGGCCTAGGAGCTACATTGTTGCAAAAATCCTCCTCACAAGATGGGGAATTGAACCCAGTCGCTTATGCAAGCCGCAAGTTGAACAAAGCGGAAAAAAATTATTCAACAAGTGAAAAGGAATGTTTAGCGTTAATATGGGCTATAAAAAAAATTCCAGATCTATCTGTATGGTATGACATTTGTGGTCCAAACAGATCATCAACCGCTTGTATTTTTGTCACAGGCCAAGCATGAAAATGCCAGATTTTTTAGATGGTCCTTATTATTACAGATCTATTCATTTATGATTGAATATATTCCCGGCTCTCAGAACGTGGGTGCCGATTTTTTGAGTAGACATCCTTATGATGAGAATCAGAAAGACGCGTAGGACTTCATTTGCACTAAGTTATCTCACAGATTATAACCTGCAATGGATGCATGTTTTAGGAAGGGAGGTGTGTAGCGAGATCTGTGAGATAATCGCTAAATTCAGTAAGATTTTAGTCCTATGATAATAAATAAACCCTCCCGCATGTGTCCGACTATTGTCATCTTCGACGCCAGTAGAGTGCTGCCTTTTGTGCAGTGGGAATGCTTAAAAAATGACCCGCCGTAAAATCTAACACGCTTTTTAGTTTCGGTTTCGAGACGTACAATTAACATTTAACATCTTGCCCGATCTGCTGCACGAAACTGAGGCAAGACTTATAATTAACGATCTGCCAGAACTGTGACCCAAACAGCTGTCTGAATTAACGTAATATTTAACTTTAACGCCACTAATTAGTAGTAACTCGGACATTTTCCAGTAGCAAGAACGAAACAACTGTAATAATTAACGCAAATTCTACCAACCGCCTTGCCAAACCCCTCTTCGCTCTGCACGCGGGACTAATACTATAACTTCTCTGTTGGAAAAGTCAGCAGATATAAACACACAGACAGTTTAAATTTCGCCGCGTAGTGTATTTCTGACGTCACAAAAACTAGTGGTTTATTTGAATAAGGAAAAAATTATAGAGACAGGGGGGAAAGATGGCCGACTTGTGTAAAAGTTATAATTGACGATTAACAGTGACAAAACTGAAAATCTAAACGACACATAATATAGACATAAAAATCATATAGTAAGATAGCTTAGTGTCCCCTGAGCAATATTATGCTTTAAAATATATGGTAGTCAAATTATTAGCCAAGATATTGAAATAATACTATATGACTAGACACACTAAGACGGACGGACTGTTGTTCTTGCTCGTTTATCCATAACGTTATTGGGAACGCAAGTTTAAAAAAGGGTATAGGAGTAAAAGGGGGGAGGTAGGAAAATGTTAACCAAAACTAAACATCTTTTTGTATTGGCATAATCAGGCGGACTGACCAATTGACTACAATTCTGTTTGGAATTTTGTTTTTGTTTTTTAAAAACTAGATTCAAAATTTGGTAGTCGCCTGATTTCATTGGCCAGCTCTAATAGATATTGGCCAAGGCTTAGAGCTCTCGTGGCCATTTGTCAAGACATTTTTCTATCCACAAGTACGTTGAGATCAGATGTGATAACTTGTAAAACAAATACTACTAAATTCACAGTCTGGACAGGGCAGAGAAAACTGAGGCCATTTTTGCCAGTCAACGTTATTTGTGACATATTTCTTTGAATTTGTGGTAAGAATGCTTTATGTATTAATATGCTTGATTAAAACTGCAAAAGTTAGATACTGCTATTGGGAAAAGTGAATGACATGCCGGGAGCAACCATTATTGAGTCCTCACATTGAACTGTATTTGACTGTTGCATATTGTTATGATTTTGTATTAATATTATTGTATTAGAAGATGTAGTAAGCCTCTGTGTTCCATGAACACTCTTCAACATGCCTAGAGCGTTTATAATTAAGAAAAGAAATGAAAATCATACAAAAGGAGATGTGGTTACTCCACGTTATTGTATTGAAGAAAACTATGTAGAAGTACAGTGGCGTATCTGCCATAGGGACCTGAGGTGTGGTCACAGCAAGGTGTGAGTCATATAAATTAGGGGCTGGGCACTTGTATGCCCACGAGGCTGACCCCATACCATCATGTGTACATAGCGATAAGAAATTGTGATCAGATGTGAAAAGGCCAGGGTGTCTTTTATTGCAGGGTTTTATTTCCTGTTACCAGCCAGTGACAGGAAACCTGATGAGTGATTGTAAAGACAAAAGTCTCCATTCAAAAGTTTATGCTGTCAGCAAATAGCCAGAAGGAGCTTGTGTGTGCTGATATATATACTGAGCGACTTTAATTACGCATCACTATACGAGTGCCTGGTAAAGTATCTTATGGTCATGCAATTGTTACCGAAATTAGTACGCAGGTTCACAAGGTCACCGCCCAGAGGCCAGCATAGTCATTTTGCGCCAGCAAAGCTGGAGACAAGAGTAGCACGTGAAACACGTAAAACATGATTTAGGTGCCTGGTAAAAATTCTGCACGGAAAACATTAATTTCTTTTCACCCAGAGCTCAGCCTATAGCACTACGGACTGGAAAACAGTCAATATTTTAGTCGACAACCACAAACACGTCGTCAAACCATGCCTAGACTGAGCGCTGCAGAGAGAGAAAGAGCGATATGAATGATAACAGGCGGGATGTCCACCAGAGAAGCATCCAGACACTTGAATTGCAACCAGTCCACCATCGTCCGACTGCAGCTACGTTTAATGGCCACTGGATCCATTGCAGATCGACCCCGTCAAGGTCAACCCAGAGTTACGACACCTCAACAGGACGCGTATATACGGCAGCTTCATTGGCGGAATCGGTTTTTGGCGGCAGCTGTAACAGCAAGAGTCGGCCCAATCCTCTTCCAGTATCATTCCGAGCTCCAGCTGTACCAGCATGATAACGCACGACAACATACAGCTAGGGCCACCACAGCGTTCCTTCAGGCCAATAACATCGCTGTCATACCATGGCCTTCATTATCCCCAGATATGGCACCCATTGAACACGTCTGGGACGAGATTGGACGCCAACTCTACCGGCACAGACGACCGCAGACCCTGGATCATTTGCGACGCGATATAACCGAAGTATGGGATCGACTCCCCCAGGATTTTCTACGCACACTGGTTACCTCCATGCTGAGACGCTGCCAGGCTTGCCTTGATGCCAACGGTGGCCAAACGCGCTACTGAGCGCGTTACAATGACAACGACATTTGTGACTTTTTTAATTTGACCCCTACCTCACATTTGTGACTAGTTTTTTTTAACACAGCATGCTATGCTGCGCGGGTTACGGGAATCGGTCGGCCAATGGATACTGTTTCCAGTGACATCAAACATGTTACCATTATTTTATTCTCAGACATCTTGGTGAGTGATTCATATAGTGATGCGTAATTAAAGTCGCTCAGTATATATTCGCTGCAGCGACATACTGACTTGTTATCTTCATACCAAGAATCCCAGGTGATGTGTCAACATCTGGGACATCTGACACTTCATTCAAAATAAAAATTGTTATTTCCAAGAATAACCAGAATTATATGGGGCGTGATGAAACAACAAGCTCCTCCTAACAAATGATGAACCTGGTAGCTATTAAAGTTCAGTCTGTGAATACACCTACAGGAACAAGATAGTAACCTTATACTTATAGGACAAAGAGTCCACACATTTTAGTTAAATAATATATGTAATATATATATATATTTTCTTCATTTTCAAAGACCTGTCCAAAATAGATGGCAGGACAGGCAGATTAAATTGTAAAAAGAAAAGAAAAGAAAAGAATTCACTTTTAAAGAAAACTTTATATATATATATATATATATATATATATATATATATATATATATATATATATATATATATATATATATATATATATATATATATATATATATATATATATATATATATATATATATATATATATATATATATATATATATATATATATATACACGTATACGTATACGTATACGTATACATATACATATACATATACATATAGATATATATATATATATATATATATATATATATATATATATATACATATACATATACATATACATATACATGTATATATATATATATATATATATATATATACACACACACACACTACTGGACAAAAGTTAAGAGCCGCCATTCAGTTTAGACAAGGTTTATATAATTCTTCGTGAGCAGGGTCGATTTTCCAAATGTCCGGTAGCTTGAAATCTCTCAAGAAGTCTCTGAATGGTAGAGTGGGACACTGCTAAACGTCTTGCAACATGACTATCCTGAATCCATGCCATGGCTCGACCACGGTCTACAGTGCTGAGACTTCTCCTTGGTGGCATGGCTAATGCAGTGATCATTTCGACCACTTGTCATACTGATTTATTGCATACCAACGGTGAACACTCTTTACCGATGATCATTTTCCACGTGCATTCAAATTCAACTCACTTTTTCACCTTTTGAACTAGTGTGGCGTGTTGCAAAAACCACGAGTTTTTGCAGCAACAATGGCAATTTTCACGTGCGGGTTAAAGTGACCCAGTTTTTGGACATTTAAAAAAATTAACCTAGTGCACACAGAAATGTTTACACATTTCTCTGAGCTCAGTTTTAATGACATTTTCACTTGTCTTTACAGTTTGCCAATCAATTACATTGGCTAACAAAAAAAAAAAAAATTTTTTTTTCTTTCTCTAACATTTCTATGTTTTTCTGGTCAATTTTAATGCGCTGTTTTTAAATCTGCAAACCGTATTTCTCTATCAGGTCGGGATCTCTAGAAATACGCAATTAAAGTTTTTTAACAACGCATACAGTATTACAACATCATTCGTACAAGAAGTATAACAGTTATGTAGGCTTGAATTTCTTTGCAGTCGACTTTCGTCGGTGAATGGCATGTGGTACATCGCGATGAAGCATCCAACAATAATCGGCAAGCATGGTCACACTCCACCGTCCTTGATAACGTGACTCCATTACGGCGATATCTTGATGGAATCGTTCTCCATGTTCATCGCTGACTTCGCCAAGGTTGTCAGGGAAAAGGTCAAGATGCGAATCGAGCAAATGGATTTTGAGGGACATGTTACAGCTCATAATTCTGTATGCATCTATGCACTGCTTAACCATATGCACATAGTCGACAGATTTGTGATTTCCCAGAAAGTTATCGACGATCGATTTGAATGCCATCCTTGCGCGAAGTTCACTACCATGTAACAAGTTCTCGAATTGTTTGTCTGCAATAACTTTCCTAATCTGAGGTCCTACAAAGATCCCTTCCTTTATCGTTGCATCGCTAACTTGCGGAAACTTTTCTCGAAGATAAGTGAAAGCTTTGCTCGTTTTATCTAACGCTTTTACGAAATTCTTCATGAGCTCCAACTTTATATGTAACATGGTAAAATGATGCTGTCTTTGTTAACTAATGGCTCGTGTATTACATTTTTATTCCCGAGCTACATACGATCCCTGATAGGCCACACCTTTCTTGCATAATGCTCCTGTCTGTTGCGGCTGTCCCATTCACATAGGAAGCAACAAAATTTAGTATACCCAGTCTGCATGCCAGTGAGAATTGCAATGACCTTTAGGTATCCACAAATCCGCCATTGGTAGTCATTGTACTTTATTTTTGCCAAAAGTATAGCCATATTGTCATAAGTTTCTTTCATATGAACAGAGTAGGCGACTGGAATTGATGAAAGTAAATTTCCGTTATGCAATAACACGGCTTTTAGACTAGTCTTGGAAGAGTCGATGAAAAGTCGCCATTCGTTGACTATGTGCTCATGTCCGAGGTGCACCATTAGACCGTTTACATCTTTGCAATAGCAAATGTCATCATCCATCTCAAAGTATTGAACAAGTTCTCTGTGTCTATGACGAAATTTAGATATCGGAGTATTGGGCGCTAAAAGATTCCATTCTTTGAGTCGCGAACCGAGTAATTCCACTTGTCCCTTGGTAAGAGCGAGATCACATATTAGATCTGAAAGTTCTGAATGGTTAATTGAGTGAACACCATCATTCACCGGTATGTAATCCGAGTCAGAATTAGTTTCTAAAGCAGGTAAACTATCACTTTCTGATGGTTCATTCACGTCCAACGGATATTGTTCTGGTGGAACTGGGATCGGACACGTGATTGGATCATGAGGCACTGGTTTTGAAACCGATTCAATATTTGGATAAACCACAGACTTTCTAGTTTTAAAAGTGAAACCATGGATATTTGTCAAGCAGAAGTAACAATCAGTAGCGTGATTTGTCGGTTCACGCCATATTACTGGCACTCCAAAAGACATCGACTTATGCTTCGGCGATTTTCGTAACCAACCTGCCAATGTATTTGCACAAGTCGAACAAACTGCATTTGGCTTCCAAGATTTATTTGCATCATCAACTTTCGAATCGAAATAAAGTTCATATGCTTTCTTTAGTAATGGTGTAAAGTTTTTCTGGTGAACACGATCGGTAAAATATCCGCACACTTAACAGAACAGATCAGCCGAATTTCTACAACTTCTAGAAGCATTTCGCTCAGAATTATTTCAAAATACAGTAATTATTTGATAAATAGTGTAACATATGTCATGCATCGTTTAGCAGTATAAAAAGTAGAATTATTTTGCATTTTATTAATTTTTAATAAGTTATATAGTAAAAATGAAATGGAGCAAATAACGGGTTCCCAAAAATATATTTATTCACAAATATCTTAAGAACCCGATGTGATAGAGATAAACAGATTTCAGATTTGAAATCAGCGCAAGAAACTAACCTAAGAACACTTATTCTTATATAAGAAAGAAAAATGTTGTTTGTCAGTGTTATATAAACCTTGTCTAAACTGAATGGTGGCCCTTAACTTTTGTCCCGTAGTATATATATATATATATATATATATATATATATATATATATATATATATATATATATATATATATATATATATATATATATATATATATAATATATATATATATATATATATATATATATATATATATATATATATATATATATATATATATATATATATATATATATATATATATATATATATATATATATATATATATATATATATACTGAAGCACATTAAAAACGCACCACCTGTATAATCCAGGAACAGAGGGTGAAATGTAAATATAAGTGTTTACGAGTTTACATATTTTGAATTTTTATTCATTTTCCTATGAATCCATGCTGGTCATTAATTTGTACATTTGATTGTTATGAAATTCATTGCATTCTGTGCAGGCAAGGGAGAAAATCAAAAATGCAACCAATAAAAAAATTCATTCACACTATCCTCAGTATCTGGTATGTCCACCGTGTGCTTGCAAACAAGCTTGGCAGCGGCTCCGCATGGAACTCACAAGTCTCTGAAGGAAATTCCGGGGAATCAAGTCCCATTCACGTGTAAGAGCAGCTTCGAGCTGTTGCAGATTAGCTGGAGAACCTTGCCTGTAGACTCTGCGTCCAAGCTCGTCCCACAGATGTTCTGTAGGGGACATGTCTGGTGATATGGCAGGCCAATCAATCGTCACAATGTTCTGCTGCTGTAGATATTGCTGCGTAATGCATGCGGTGTGCGCACGTGCGTTATCCTGCTGGAGAAGCTGCAAGACTGGATAATTTGTGAACGCAGGAGCAACCAATGCATCCAGAACCTCATCTCGATATGTCACAGCATTAACATTTCCATGGAAGACGTGAAGAGGCAAGCGATGGTGAAAACTGAATCCTACCCAAATGTGAATACTGCCACCTCCAAATCGGTTGTGCTGACGAACACAGCAATCTGCAAAGCGCTCTCCACACCGTCGCCGAATCCGCATACGTCTATCAGCAAAGGATATGTTGAATCTGCTCTCGTCTGTGAATAGGACAGCATTCCACTGCAGTCTAGTCCATCTGACATGTTGCTCTGCCCATTGCAGGCGCTGCTGATGATGTCTGTGAGTCACGTTTGGCCCAACATAAGGTCGTCTTGCAGTAAGGCCTGTATCTCTGAGTCGTCGTATGACTGTCATTCGAGAGACTTGCCCACGTCTACCCACTATTGCTCTTGCTGTTTGACTTTCCGGGAGAGAACGATTCCTTAGGTGACTCAGCACAATATGACGATCTTGCGCAGGTGTAGTAACTCGTGGTTGGCCATTCCGAAGTCTATCCCGGGCACTGCCAGTGGTTTCGTAACGTTCATTGAGACGTACAATAGTGCTGTGGTGACAATTCATCCTTCTGGCAATGACCCGCGGGCTCATTCCGGTATCCAACATACCAATGGCTCGTTGGCGGTCGTTTTCAGATAGTCGTGGCATTTCAAGCACATGTACTGGGTGTTTTGTCTCAACGGCCTTTTTATACCGAGTATACTGCCACAACGCGTACACATTTTCAGGGTCATAGCTGTTGGGAATCGTGTTGCACGTGTAACTTTCATTGTTTTCATGTAGTCTGTACACAAACCCGTGGGTTGAATCATGCACTTTCCATTCCAGCAGCCATTCGCTCTCTACCTCATGACAAACACGGGGAAAATCCATTCCCACACTTTTTTTTCCAGTTTTTGGCATCAGTATATATAATAGTGGTGCGTTTTTAATGTGCTTCAGTATGTATATATATATATATATATATATATATATATATATATATATATATATATATATATATATATATATATATATATATATATATATATATATATATATATATATATATATATATATATATATATATATATATATATATATATATATATATATCTGCTTGTTCTTTAGAGCAGCTAGGCCTCTCACATACTGATTAATTGATGTAATTTAGACCAGTGCGCTGTGCGGAATATTTCATCATAGATAGAAGTCTTTCATTTACGTTTTCTCTCGCGTGAGGATGTAGTTAGCAATTAGCAGGATAATGAAGGCATTATTGTTGACTGAGATATGTTTATTGTTGATTACACGTATACACAGACCTGCATGAACACACACACACACACACATACACACACACACACACATGGTCATTTAAAAACATCTACTAGCATATTTTCACTCATGATACACACAACACACACACACACATGGACATATAAGTGAATGTACTTGCATATTTTCACACATATGTATGTATTATTACGTAGATGATGTTTGTCCATTAGTACGATACTAGTTTATTTTGTTTCATTTTATTTCAGAGAGTGCAGCAGTCTGTGCTGGGTTATATTGTGTTACGTAGAGAATACCTAAATAGCTTAGTTAAATGGTGTTGTATAGGAATTACCTACAAAAGTAAACTAGTGGACAACATTGTTTTCTGTATGATTCATATGCTACCTGATAGGGTTTCATTAATAAAAGTGGGACCCCTGTCATCAAGAGTTTTTCTGTGACTGCGGAACGTGTGTGAAAGTAGGCCAGAGAAAGTGACGACATTACATATGAATTCTTATTCTTCTTCACACATCGTCTTCGCACTGTCACATCTATCTATCTATCTATCTATCTATCTATCTATCTATCTATCTATCTATCTATCTATCTATCTATCTATCTATCTATATATCTATCTATCTATCTATCTATCTATCTATCTATCTATCTATCTATCTATCTATCTATCTATCTATCTATCTATCTATCTATCTATCTATCTATCTATCTATCTATCTATCTATCTATCTATCTATCTATCTCTCTCTCTATCTATCTATCTATCTATCTATCTATCTATCTATCTATCTATCTATCTATCTATCTATCTATCTATCTATCTATCTATCTATCTATCTATCTATCTATCTATCTATCTATCTCTCTCTCTCTCTATCTATCTATCTATCTATCTATCTATCTATCTATCTATCTATCTATCTCTCTCTCTATCTATCTATCTATCTATCTATCTATCTATCTATCTATCTATCTATCTATCTATCTATCTATCTATCTATCTACAAGAGGATTGACATAAATCTTGGGCCTGACCATGAAGGACATGTCACAGAGAGCTGAAATTTTGTATAGTGTTTATTCCTTTTCAGTATAGCCACCGTCTGAATTGACACATTTTTGCCATCTCTGCTTGACCTTGAAAAGACCTTGGGAGTAGAACACCCTATTTTTCAAACTAAACCAGTCATCACATGCCAGTATAACCTCATCATCGCTGTCAGAATGATTTCCTTTTAGCTGTTTTTAAGATTTGGGAATAGAAAAAAGTCTGATGGAGCCAAATCTGGAGAATATGGTGGGTGTGGAAGAATTTCAATATTCAAATCGTTGGCTGCTAGCTGCACAAGCCGTGCTTTGTGAGAGGGCGCGTTGTCTTGAAGCAAAGGAAGACTTTGAGTGTGCGTTATCCCTCGTTTCCTGGTCACAAACCTTCTTAGTTTTGTGAGAAGATCTGCATAGTACTGTCCATTAACTGTGTTGCCACGAGGCAGATAATCTTTCAACAGGACACCTTTGCCGTCCCAAAAAACAGTCAGCATCACTTTTCCTGCAGATTTCTGCGTCCTCGGCTTGACAGGTGTTGGGGAGCCCGGGGTTTTCCATTGCATGCTGGCAATTTTGGATTCGGGGTCATAATGGTGTACCCAAGTCTCATATACTGTCATCATGGTCTCCAAAAAATGTAGGTGTTTTTCCCTGAAACATCAGAAATTTTATCACAGCTCTGGCCTCCTTCTTTTCCATTGTTTTGTAAAATCTTTGGAGCAGCAGATCCGGTCAATAGGGTACATTGCGCCATGCACCGTAGCGGGAAAACCCATCGAAGAAACAAACGCGTACTTTACACATTCAGTGCAAATATGATGAACTTTAAATGTGCCAAGTTTCATTTTCCTCCTGTGACTCCTTCATGGTCAGGCCTAAGACTTATGTCAATCCCCTTCTATCTATCTATCTATCTATCTATCTATCTATCTATCTATCTATCTATCTATCTATCTATCTATCTATCTATCTATCTATCTATCTATCTATCTATCTATCTATCTATCTATCTATCTATCTGCCATCCAAGCCTGTCTGTCTGTTTGGTTATCTGCCTGTCTGTTATGTTTATGTTTATCGGTCAGTCAGCAATCGTTTTGCCTGACTGACTGCCGGTCTGAGCGCGTGTCTGTCTCCGTATCCGTTTTCCTGGGTGCCTGTCTGTCTACCTGTTTGCCGGTATGTCTGCCTGAGTGCTTGTCAGTCTGAGTATCTGTTGTTCAATTCGTCTATCTGTCTGTCAGTCTGTCTGTCTGTCTGCATGCCTATCTGAGTGTATGGCTGTCTAATCTAGAGAGATATTACTGTTTTGTGGTGTAAAAAACCAATAATATAACGATACATTTAACACAAGCGAACAAGAAGACCACGACACTTACGGCAGAACATAGCAACAAAATATGAACAGGAAATAACAAACCAGAGTCTACCGCCGAGACAGAGACTGACCAAGGCTGTGATTCATTATAGCTCACTTTTGTGCGAAGATGGCACTTGATGTGAATGTGGACGTCATGTTGTGTCCGCGAGTGTATGCCGTGACAAAGAAAGAGCAGAATCACTGTGACAATCAAGCATGTTGTTTTTTTTTTTTTTTTTCGTACGCCCGCTTATACTCGAGGCGAAATCTCAGGTTATTATTTTTATGTCTAACCTGACATTGATTTTACGTGAGTATCCCCCTTTTTTTTTTCTTGTACAGAGACAGGTGTCCCTCGCCATTCAGGCAAATACTCTCCGATTTCGGAGGTACCCATTACATCTGGGTCGGCTCAGGAGCCGCCAATCCATGGTCGACGACACTCCTTCAAATGTACTCGCCAGGTCTCGAGTTAATCCAGTCCAAATCCCGGTCGACGAAAAATCCTCAAATGCCGTCACCCGGGTTTGATCCTGGATCACCCGTTCGCCAGAGCGGTGTGGTAACCACTACGCTAGCGCGGCTCCCAAGCATGTTGTAAGAAGCGGCTCTTGTAAGACTGTTCATGTGGTTAGCAATCTTCCCTTATAACACAGATTGATTACTACAGAAAATTCTACCACAAAAGCATATCAAATATTTTGGCGCTGTCTTTCTGTATGGGATCAAACTGGAATGACGATTAAAAGAGACAATATGAACCACCTCTACAACAGTAGAAAGAAGCTAACAGAGCAATATAATCACTATAAAAGATCAATTAAAGATATGGACGGAATATTTCTAGCAACTTCTGAAAAGTTCAGCTCCATAACCCCCTGTGGCCGGGGGAGTGGACAGGAACGGCACCAAATCAAGTTAGATGTGACCGGGCTTGGTCACGGTGACAAATCAAGTCTAGTGTGACAGGGTGAGAATGGGGTGGAATCTTTTATCAATGTTCATCTGTTGTTTTACTGGCGACTGCCAGAGATGATGATTACAGAATAGGAACATAACCCAGGTGGTTCTTTTGGAGACTCATAACTGTGTTTATGTTTTAGGCTGCATGATCGTCGAAAATATGGTAACATTCTTTTCTCAATTACTTGATGTAAACAAACGACACTTCCTACTGACGTTCAGGAAATAAGTTCAAGCTGGATTAAATATGAATGAACACCTTTATTAAGTGTCTGCACACTCTGACAACTTCATAATAGTTCATAAATATATGTGCTTCTGCGGTATACAAACCAGTCATCCCAAGAAATAACACACAGCCATCGAACTTACAAGATGGTCCAAAACCCCAAAATCACTGCCTCGCTCGTCTCGTGCCTAAAACCAACTCACTTAACCCCCTTCTCTTAAACCATCACTTCCGTCCTAACTACTGGGCAATTCTACCCCAAGTTCGATGACGTCATTTCTTAACTTTTAATTAAATCACTCATAAGATTTGTGACTAGTGTTATTACGCTAACTACACACGCTCAAATACTTAGTGTTTAATCTTGCTAAGTATTCTTACCCTAACTATAATTAAGTGGCAGCACCTTAGTGTTAATCCGACGTAACAGTCCGTACTGTCACATACGCCCGGGGCCACTAAAGTGTATCCCGTAGGAGACACTTTATTCCCTAGAAAAAAATTTACTAACTCTAAAACAAAATTATTGGGATTCATGTATCCTACCATAAATCTTGTCGGAAGGATGGGAATAACGGATGAAATAACACCATTAACGTTTCACACAAAAAAAAAATCGATCATGAAGGGGTAGGGACTGATGGACATAACATAAACGATGGACACATGGAAAAAAAAACAAAAAAAACTATGGAGGTTATGGTAGCTACAAATAGTACTAATAATTAGCAAAAAAAAATTATGGGCAAAATAGAACAGTAACTAACATTCATTAACGAACTAACAAAACGCTTTATGGGTTTATAGTCATCAATATCTCTCACACTTGTGCGAATCATAAAACATAAAATAACATGACAAGCGAGTTAACGTCGCAAGGAAAAAAAAACAAAAAAAAACTGGCCAACAAAAAAACAAAAAAAACAAAAAAAAAAAGGGCGGGTGCACATAAAATATAGCGGATGCCCAAAATGGCTGTCACCCTACACTTCACTGAAGTGGGTGATGAAAAAAAATATGAATGGAACAAATGGACATAGAACCACAAAACTTGGCGGCAAAGTATGGGCAAAATGGGTAAGTCTCATTTAAAAAATGACTTTGCCGGTGTAACAATAACCGGAAACAATGAATGGAATGGAAACATGGTAATCAACGGACAATGGTATAGAATATATAAATGGGCAAATAATTAAATCACATGTATGAGTGTCGGTGTAACAATAACTGAAAATTCAAACAATCATAATGCAATATGGTGTCATCATCATAATGAATCGTGAATGATGCCAACATTAGTGGCGGGTGAAGATGTACATTAGTTAATCACTTTTATTTGGTACAACAGAACGATGTAAACCTTTAAAAAATCTGGGTAAAATCTTACGTCAGAAACATGGCAAAAAGAAAAACACAAAAAAACACCAAAAAATCATAGGGGCATACATGATGGTCAAATATTACATTAGTCAAAATAATGTGACATAATGACGCTAACGCGTGTAAAAGGGAACTACATCAACTACATTATATCAGGACTGCAGAGATCGTCTGAGTTGGTGGATCTCCATCAGCAGTGGTCGAAAGGATGTCGTGAGGGAACTGTTCATGTACTGGCAGATTCGGCAATGTCTTTCTTGCGGACGAAAATGTAACAGCTCTCCATAAATAACGGCTGTTGGACTTTCCTATCTGAACTGGAAATGTGCGTAAAGTGTGTAATCCAGATGTTCAAGGATGCGTAACGTTTGGTCTTCACGGTAGCATCAGGATCAAGCAATTCAGCAGGAGGGTATTGTGTAGGAGACCTGCATCGGAAGACACGAGAAGCAGGGTCGACTTCACGCTAAAAATAATAGCAGGGCAGGAAATGTCAACCTGACCGGAAACGGCATCTGGAGGTAAGTGCAGTTCAATTTGTAAACATCTTTGCAAAAATGTTCATTGCTTCCAATCTTTCAATGGCTTACAATAACAGGCGAGGATCGTACTGTGTAGGTTGGGATGTAGGAACAATGGCACGGACTACGGGAGTGGACGGGAAACAACGGGAGGGTCGGGGTGGAGGCTGCGGACTGGTATGAAGATAACGGAGGGGAACACGCAATCTACGGGACGGAGGTGTGACAGGGGGAGGGAGAGGCGGAGGAGAGGGACTACGGTAAGGAGAATGAACAGAACCACGGGAGCGACGAAAACGGGTTCGTACATGGGCGGCCCGCTGGTGAAGGGGCTTAGGAAAGGGAACAGAATCGTAAATGAAATTTGGATGACGACGTCTAAAGAGAAAACGAGCTGAGGGAAGAGGAACATCAGGCCCAATATCAAAAGAAGAATAATCGGCGGAAGAGTCAAGATCAGAGGAAGGGGGAGAAAAATAACCGGAGGGAGGTGGAGGAAAATAACCATAAGGAGGAAGAGAAGGTTCAACATCTGAAGAGTCAGTCTCATGTTCTGTATCAAGGTCGGAGGTAGGCGGAGGAAAATAACCATAAGGAGAAAGGGAAGGTTCAAAATCTGAAAAGTCAGTCTCATGTTCTGTATCAAGGTCGGAGGGAGGCGGAGGAAAATAACCATAAGGAGAAAGAGAAGATTCAACATCTGAAGAGTCAGTCTCATGTTCTGTATCAAGGTCGGAGGGAGGCGGAGGAAAATAACCATAAGGAGAAAGAGAAGGTTCAACATCTGA
Source organism: Oreohelix idahoensis (assembly GCA_024509875.1). Lineage (NCBI taxonomy): Eukaryota > Metazoa > Mollusca > Gastropoda > Stylommatophora > Oreohelicidae > Oreohelix > Oreohelix idahoensis. The sequence continues at coordinate 303,985 of JAMPIV010005432.1, forward strand.
AGAGTCAGACTCGTGTTCTGTATCAAGGTCGGAGGGAGGCGGAGGAAAATAACCAGGGGGAGGAAAAGCGGGGTCAGAAGAGAGATAAACAGAGGGAGGAAAAGCGGGGTCAGAAGAGAGGTGAACAGGGGGAGGAAAAGTGGGATCAGAAGAGAGGTGAACAGGGGGAGGAAAAGTGGGATCAGAAGAGAGGTGAACAGGGGGAGGAAGGGAGGTATGGACAGGAGTTGCGGCAGTAATAGGAGGTACAATAATATCATGCTGAGGCGAAGCATGAGAGGGGCCTGGAGTAACGGAGGGTAACTCAGCCAAGCGAGCATCACGGGAGTGGATACGTGAGTACAGCTCAGGTGGAGGGATATGAACCTCAGCGGTGGAACAGGAATGATAACGTCTGTTAAAGGTTTTTCTCCACTGTGTTACTGGCTTTATATATGCTCTTAGTCCATTTTCTGTCGTTATCAAACATCTTTGTTTGTCACTCGTAACATTATTTATTTCAAATGTCTTTCCTTGTTTTATTATATTGATAACGTTTCTCACTGTAATTCGACAGTGTCTTTTATTGAGACTGTTCCAGTGTGCCCTTCCAGCAGCTGTTTGTTGCTGTGACAATTGTTGTTGAAGCAGATGGTTTTTCTTTTGCAACAAAAATACTTGATGCTCTAGCTGTTCAATGGGTGAATCCATCATAAAAAAACAGTTACGAGCTGGTTACGGGCACCAAATCAAGTTATGTGGCCGGGGGAGTGGACAGGAACGGCACCAAATCAAGTTAGATGTGACCGGGCTTGGTCACGGTGACAAATCAAGTCTAGTGTGACAGGGTGAGAATGGGGTGGAATCTTTTATCAATGTTCATCTGTTGTTTTACTGGCGACTGCCAGAGATGATGATTACAGAATAGGAACATAACCCAGGTGGTTCTTTTGGAGACTCGTAACTGTGTTTATGTTTTAGGCTGCATGATCGTCGAAAATATGGTAACATTCTTTTCTCAATTACTTGATGTAAACAAACGACACTTCCTACTGACGTTCAGGAAATAAGTTCAAGCTGGATTAAATATGAATGAACACCTTTATTAAGTGTCTGCACACTCTGACAACTTCATAATAGTTCATAAATACATGTGCTTCTGCGGTATACAAACCAGTCATCCCAAGAAATAACACACAGCCATCGAACTTACAAGATGGTCCAAAACCCCAAAATCACTGCCTCGCTCGTCTCGTGCCTAAAACCAACTCACTTAACCCCCTTCTCTCAAACCATCACTTCCGTCCTAACTACTGGGCAATTCTACCCCAAGTTCGATGACGTCATTTCTTAACCTTTAATTAAATCACTCATAGGATTTGTGACTAGTGTTATTACGCTAACTACACACGCTCAAATACTTAGTGTTTAATCTTGCTAAGTATTCTTACCCTAACTATAATTAAGTGGCAGCACCTTAGTGTTAATCCGACGTAACAGTCCGTACTGTCACACCCCCTACTCTAACCCCCTTTTTAATCCAGCTAGGAGAGAATAAGCCATCAGCCAACAAAACCACATGAAGCAGAAATAAATGTTATGGCGATAAATGTTATAATGCCGTAGGAGACCACGAATGGTGGCCGGAGAGTTAGAGAAAAAGGATGAGTCTATAGAAAGAATTAACCTTCAATCAAGAATTACTCATAGCGGTGAGGTAAATAGGACGATCTAAGGAAGAAAACTACAAAAAAATGATTGTTCTCGGTTTTTGTAAAGTTTATAACCCCGCCACTATTCTACGAGATAAATATTTGTCACTATGTAACAATAGACTCGTGTTCAGAAAGTCCATAGCTGAAGGTATATATATATATATATATATATATATATATATATATATATATATATATATATATATATATATATATATATATATATATATATATATATTTTTTTTTATAATTTTTTTTAAATTAGGAAACACCACTTTAAGATGTAGAATCTTACACATATCTTGGCAGAAATATACACAAAGTTGGCGGAACAGACAGTGATATCAAAATAAGAATACAAAAAGCAAGAAGATCTTTCAATGCATTGGAAAACACATGGAGATCAAGAGAAATTAAGTCCAACACAAAAATTAGCAACTCAAATGTCAAGTCAGTACTATTATATGGCTCAGTAAGATAGAGAACAACAAAAAAAGCTACAACCATTCATAATTTAGTGCTTGGGTAGAATAGAAGGATTGAAATGGTATTAATTGTTAATCTACAAACCCTAGTTTTAGTACTTTCAGGAAGATTCCTGGGAACAGTGACTATGAATACACTATCTAAAGTTTAGCACTATTAATTGTAATGATTACTTCTGGTATTAATCACGTCATATACTAGAAATCTCTCGTGTCTCCTATTTGGCTTCTCCTCTATGTCTGGTTGATATAAGTGGAGGTACAGAGTCTTTAACACGTCAGACTTATATCCGAAAATTTTGGGTAAGCAAAGTTTATTTTCAGGGTTAGTTTATTTACTACACCAATTACCACTATAGTCGTGTCTTAATTTGTATCACTCAGTCCTACGCATCTTTTATTCTAGGGGAAGGGGGAGATATTACTAAAAACGTTTTGTGTTTGTTAATCTACCTGGTTTGTCGGAAATGATTGCAACGCAAATTTAAGAAGGCAAAGGTACTGAGGAATGAATAGAACTGGTCACCTAGTCATAAGCTGGACGTTGTATAAATAAGACTCTTACACTTCGAACCCCTACTACCGTATCTGTTATGGAAATAACTGATACACCCCCCTTTATTCTGATTTCCAATAAATGTAATTAAACGTTAATGTTATTAATCTGTTTACACCCACTGTTGCGAGTGTAGTGGTTTGGTCTATATCATCGCCACACAGGCTAATTCAATATATGTGTGCTGCTGACCTGTCACTGTGTCTGGAATGTTGACCTGGGTGTGTGTTGATATGTTCGCACACCACAGTACGTACATAAGGGTACATGCAGGAGTCAAGAAGGGTTGCAAACGACTGGAACAGTTCGATACTGTTTATTCCGTTACAACACGGATACGATGACATAAATGACACACATTCGACAGCAAAACACGAATCATAGTATATAATTTCCACACTGCATCAATACCTAATACGGCCTGTCCTAATCCTGGACTTATAATAGCTTAATAGCTTCATACATCTCCACACTGCAGTTAATATATAATACGGCCTGTCCTAATCCTGGACTTATAATAGCTTAATAGCTTCATACATCTCCACACTGCAGTTAATATATAATATGGCCTGTCCTAATCCTGGACTGATAATAGCTTAATAGCTTCATACATCTCCACACTGCAGTTAATATATAATATGGCCTGTCCTAATCCTGGACTTATAATAGCTTAACAGCTTCACAAATCTTCATACTGCAGCTAAACATAATATGGCCTACAAAAGTACCTTAATACACAGCGAAGCCTGCATCACCCGGCAGCTTCATTAATCTTCAAAATATGGCCTACAAAAGTACTTCAATACATAGCAAAGCCTGCATCACACGGCAGCTATAATAAGGTTCATATGGCCTAACCAAATCTTCACTGCAGTGTATCATATAGGCTGTACACACAGCGAAATATATAAGTCGACATTTTCTCAAATCCTACGTAGGCATACATTATCCAAAAACACTGGGACTCGACCTACACGGTCCACGCCCAAAACACAACTCCCTCAATCACACACTAGTCCCGCCAAAAAACCCGTCACGAGATTCGGTTGTCTTGAACACCGTTCTCGATAACACATGCAGCCTAGCGAGCTATTCACATGACTCAAAACAGTACAGAATAAATACATTAAACAGCGTTCACACGCTTATCTGTACTCTGTCACCCGAAAATAGGAAAAGATAATTCTATCCTAAAGTCAAACAAGTATCCGCTTAATCAAGCGTTGCAACTCGAAATTTAATATGTTCAAAACACCATTCCAAAGATTACTTCCCTTCCATAAATTCCACTTGCAACAGTTACCACCCGCTCCGGGAAAAAAAATGCTTCTATCATTTTTTTTGAAAAAATTTACTCCCAAAAACGAAAAATTTAGAAGACAATTAAGCTGTAACGTATGCCTACAAAAATATCTTATTTTAAATCAAAATTATATCTACAACAAATATCAGCATTAAAGTGTAAAGTAGCAATTAAAGCATACAGCATAATCAGCTAAGTATAAAAAGTAATTAGCTAAATATACAAATATGATCAGTTCCAAAATTAAGTTACGTATATTTAGTACAAATCAAACCGAAAACAACCAATCGAAAGAGAAAACACAAGATCAGTCAAAAGAAGAATGATCTGTAAAAAAAAAAAAAAAGTAAGAACTCAACAATACCATATACTCATAATTAAGTTGGACAATTACATGTAAAATAAATACAACTATCATAAGTAGATATATCATATCAAATCATATAACCACTCCAACAATACAAATAATAGAGGTATAAGTGTTGAAAGAAGACAAAGTATACAAATAGAATCAAGTAAAACGAAGATGAGGTACGAAAGTATAAACAAGATATGAAATCCATACCGAAAAGACAACAGAAAAGGAGGAATGAAATGAAGAATAGTTACCAAAGACAGATAGAAAGCAAAGGCACGAACGCAAAGAAAGTCAATAACAGTATATACTAATAACTGTTTTGATCAGATAACCTATTCAAAAATAAATATATAAACATGATCGAAAGGCACAACACAAAATATCAAAGTATATCTATACTAATACCACCAAAAATAATTTATAACTAAACAAAAGCTAATAAGTAATTTAACTAAGTTATAAGAGTTATACAAAACTAACATAAATAAATTATAGGCATCGAACAAACAAGTAATAGCATTACTATAACTAATACGACCAACGCACAATCAAGCGCTAAAAATAAAAAATACATCATAATAAAAAACAACTTTTTACAAGAACTAATCAAACTACATATCAATGATATCACGAAGTCAAATGCTGGGCACACCCAACAAAAAATTACAATGCCAAAAAAAAAAAATCATTTTTTTCAACAGTACCATACAAACATATTTTTTTACGATAAGTTACATAAAAACAGTATTTAATTTTTAAGTAATTCAGTAAATCTTTAAGTAAATTCTAATAATGAAATCAATATTTTAACAAAATGAATGAAATATAAAACAAAAATCCTATCCCGAAGAAACCTTTAAATCAACACATGTAAATTTAATCTATCCTTTAAGTTCTTTCTGCTGACAATTACGTTCAGCTCAGTAAAATGCTATTTAGCTATAACTCTATCTCTTACTCAAATCGATAAGATATACATTCTAAATAAATCTACCCTTTGATGCTAATATGAAATATAAAAAAGGTTCTATAAAAATATCTACCAAAAAAAAAAAATTTTTTTTTTTAAAAATAATCTGCTAAGAAAATAATCTACATGTCTGACTGGCAAGAAAATCAAGTTCTGGAAAATCGAAGTTTCACAAAAAGTTAACAAATCCAAATACAAGATCATTTATGATACATGCAAGCTATTTTCAAAATTACATTTCACAACATACCAGATAATACACATCTTCTCTGTATGTTCTATATATTAATTAATCATGACATCAAAACATGAGAAAAATATAAATTAAATGAATAACGAACACTCAGGACTATCTAAAAGTAACCACTACATCAACACAATAAATGAGTTTGTGCAATATCATCATGTACAAAACTATCCTAAACAACACAGTTGCAAAAATTCTAAGTTGAAAAGAGTAGTATAAAGGATAATAATTACATACTACACATTATCAACACAATAATATATAAATAGCATAAAAATGTATTAATACATCATCAAAATACAGACATATAAATAACAATAAAAAATTATGGCAATCAAATGATGCATAGAAATAATCATTACAACAAAATTATATGTTATTTCAAAACAACAACATGTCATGTACTAATATAGAATACAAAAATATTTACTATCTTCACATAAAAAAAATAAATCAGACGCGAAGTCTCCCACTCTCTTGTAAACATGCTTGACCTTCAGAAAGCAACACCTCAGATTTTAGTTTGACGCTGACAGGTTTCGGTTGACTACTCGAGCGGAAAGTTGACTCACATTTCTGACCGTCAATATGTCACAGAAGCCTTGACCCTTATCGTAACGTAGCTTCTGTCAACAAATACAAATGAAAATTTCCATTTTACTCAATAGTGAAATTTAATGAAAAAAACGTAGAAATCACATTTACAATTACCCAACACCGGCTTGTGTAAAAACCCGGTCTCTTCACGATGTCACTAGCTCTCTCTATCACATGTAGATATCATAGAATTCTTGGGGACAACATGACCGACCTTGAATGTCGCCGCTGCCTTACGCTGAAACAAAGTGTTATATTCACAACAACAAGTAGAGCAAGCAATAGTATTCAAGCATCCACTGTTATTTTTACTCTGTTTACTTTGATTATAAATGACTCTGGGCTCATGTTGAACAAAATTAGCACAATTGCGCTTATTATTTGATCTATGATCAAAATACTTATTATTACCGTTGCCTTGTTTACAAATAATCACTTTAGTCTTTTGTTGAGGAACATTATTCTGGTGATGTAAAGCAACATTTGAAAAGCTATTATCTCTATCATACTTTCCAACATTCTTACAATCAAAACTTTGAGATTTGTTAAATTGTCTACAGTATCTACGAGAGGGAAAATTATTATTTACTGATCTCCCTTGGTACTGTTTAATCTTGGGGTTATCTCTTTTTCTAGAACTGTTTTTCTTTTCCCTTATGGGAATATATTTACCAATAGTTTCAAACTGACTGTGCTGAGTTTGACAACTGCCAGAAACAATAGTATCTCTATTGTTCCGCATATGGGTTTCATCTTTGGAACAAGTAGTAATAGTCTCAACACCCGCTATTAATTTCTGAGTATTTCCAGTAGTAGAGAAATATTTGTTCTTATGAATCTTGACCTGAAATTTATCACCTATCTTTTCCTGACCAACAGAACTGGCTGTTACACAAGAATCTTTGTTGGTCTGACGCCAAGAATTATTACTGGAACTACCAGTAATATTAGAACTTTTAAAGTTGTATTTACCACGATAAGATCTATCTTTACCATGAATGAAATCTCTCTGAGCAAAAAGTGTATGGGTTGACTTTTCGCAACTTTCTGTCTATCATTGTGAACATTGACAGAAGAGCACCTTTTGTTTTTCAAAACCATATCTAGTAAGCCAAATATTCTTTCCCTTGCTTCCGCAATTTCATTATCTTTAAGTGAAATCGTTTCACTTAACCTTTTATTTAACTCCTTAACAGCCAAAACTTTGTCGCTTTCTTCTGCTAGCAAATTTTCAATTTTAGCGACCTTCTCTTTCTCAGCCGTCAACTCCACTAAAGTCTCTTTCTCGTACTGTTCTTTATTTGCCCTCAACTGAGTCAACTCTATCTGAAGTGTTTCAGTCTGGACATCATCATTGTTTTCCATAATCTCATTACTCTTCTTGGGGGGTACAATATTCATCTCCCCAATTTGATCACTGAGCATCGCATTATCATTCATCACCTCATGAAGCATTTCTATGTAAGTCTTCTCACAGACATTTCTCTCAACCTTCAATTTCTCATACATCTCTTTCTGTTCTTGAAGTTCCCGCGTGAGATTACCTATCTGAGTTTCCAAGTCTTGGACTTTGCTTAAAGCTGAATTTAATGTAGCTTGTGCACTAGAAAGTTCTGAGTTTGACTTTTGCAATTCACCCGTAAGTCTAGACACTGTTTCATGTACTTTACTCACTTCAGCGGTACTCTCTAAGAAGTTTTCCCTTTGTTGTTTTTTTCTTCTTAATTCCTCATCTTCTAACCTCTTTTTCTGATCAACAGAAATGTCGTTGCGCATTATCTTACGTATACTCTTCAATATCTGATCGCGCTCAACACCCATATAGTGGTACGAAAACAATCGAAGATCCATAAGCAGTAACTGCGCTAAATCTTTAGCCATCCATAGATGAGGATGAGAGTGAAAATTCTCCTCAGCAAAATATCTTAGCGCTCTTGACGCATTGACCAAAAATCTGTCTATCACATGTTCCTCAAGCTGTGGGCCTTTTAATTGTTGATAATCTCTACCTTCTTCCCACAAATAAGCCAATATAGGCCTCATATCCTCAGGATCTATCTCATCATCATCCATAGTGATTCACTTACTTAAATCAATATATCTAGTAATCACTTATAGTTGTAGTGAAATTGACAGAGATACAACGGTAAAATCCCTCCAAAGATAACATTTAAGGATAAAAACATAATGCGTAGGCTGCGAATAGTACATGATCGCCTAGACCGCGGGTCATCATCCTCCATAATAATTGACTTGCTAAACAGGAGGGGAACGGCGGATCAAAAAGGAAAAAAATATGACTGAAAAGATTGCGTGAGGCTAGAAAGGCTAAGGAGACGCAATTGGGGGGGAAACGGAGAAAAGTCACGTTTCCCAAGTTGACATAAAAAGTAAGCAACTCGACAGAAGGGACCATGGATATGATACGCCACAGTCATTTATTGGACGCTTTTGCGCGATACCAAGGCCTTGATTTGAATTCAGCGGCTAAACGCAGATGTTAGGAATATTACAAAAATTAAAAAGTACTTTTTTCTTAATATTAATGTTAGGAATATAAAAATTAGCTGGCCGGATGGCCTATTCTGAGCAGTGAACTAATATGTTCTTACTTTTACAGACGGATAGATAATATTGAAGATAATGACAAAAGACAGTGTTGTTCACATCATCGACAGACTGTATTGAATCTAAAAGTGTCGCTAATTGCACAAAAAAACACGACCTCGAAACGCAGGTGTTCAAATCTACGTAGTATGGAAGAGAAGGGATATTTGTGGTGGCTGTGTCTAAAAATAACTTTTAACGACAAAATTTTGGAGGGGAGAGAAAGGTTGGTTCAAAAATCGAGTACATTTTGTAGAAACACAAGTAGAGACGGACAGACTAACAGATAACCATCCATACTTGACTGAAGCATGACTGAAATGACTTTATGGTAGGAAATTTGAAATTAAAATAAACCTAGGCAGTGATTGGCCACAGACAATCATATCATTAGCGCTCAGACGCGAAAGTGGGGCCATTTTTCAATAGTTGTTCAGTGATAGACACAGATTTTAAAGTGTGGTGATTTCCATATGAAAGAAAGTGTAATAAATTTAGGGACGCCATACTATAGCCAGCAGCTCAGCTGAGTTTTGCTAGCAATTCTGTGTTATTTATTCATAATCTGGTAAGATTGAAATTATTTCCTTATATATTTTGAATATTGTTTCATGTTCGAGTGATTTGATACTGCCATATCGAAATCTAGCCTTACAAACAAGTAGGGATTTGCTCTAGACCCCCCGCCCTAGTCAGGGTCTAGGGACCAACAATGTACATAAACTCCAGCAAGGATTATGCAAGACAGATCAAGTGTTGAGAATAATGAAACATATTACCTATCCTCTTTTAGGGCAGAAAACTAATAAATATTTTTCAGAATCTATAGTCTGGGAGGATCTATCTGATGTAAAACCACCATGGTAAATGTGCTGTTTGGTCAGAGAGATCTGACCTGTCTGTATGATGTGGTTGTTGTGTCAGTGTTGTGTCCAGACGTGGGTAGAGAATAGATTTTGACACATGGCCCATACTTTGATTGCAGAGCTGTGAGTTTCTGTTGTCAACCAAGCAGTGTCTATTCAGTTGGTGACTTTACTCGAGTGTATCTGTGCAGTACTTGTGACAGAGACCACCATTATTGCCCGCCAGCACGGAGAGGTGGGACCACCTGATTTCTGCACCAGAGCTACAACTACAAGATGAGTGAGCCTCTGGTCTGCTGGACATTCACCAACACCGTTTAGTTACTAATACCCCCATAAAAATTCCCACCATTTTCTGGACACTGTGTAGTCAATATAGACAGGTGTGATGAGGCCACCCCAACAGCACAAACATTAACTATCCTCCCAAGTAGATGACTACTAGAACATTTTAATAAAACTAACTAGTATAGTACATATATATGTACACTATTGCATTTATGATATAATATTCCATGCATTTCTTTCATAATCTCTAAATCCTTTTAAGTTCTGGTCAACCTAAAAAATTGATCCAGAACAAAATAAATGTAATATAATTTTATCAAAAAATTTTACACACGTGAGTTAGTTCAGTGTATTTTAACATTTATTAATATTATTAGTCTTGTTAAATATCTGTGGGTATATCTATAACCTATTACACCACACTACATATCATAACCCTAGACACTTTACGTAGCCACATTCATTAAAAAAAATTAAGTGTGAGGTCGTAGTGGTAGCAAGAAAGGCCTTCTGACAATTCTCAACTACATTTTATCTCAGGAGCCTTCACAGCTGGCCTCATACAATTACATTTAGTAATATCACCATCATACAATACCATCAAACACCACTACATAAATTGGGGTCTTGTCCAGGGATAATTAGCCCAACAGTAATATTAGGATCTCCTGGTGGGAGAAATAAAAGTAGGGAAATAAATTGTAAAATTCCCTTTAAAATTAAAAGTGTCCCTGCAGATAAAAGTTGGTGAATCTTCACAGCCAGTAATAATTAATTAGTTAACTGGTTAGTTAGAATTAGTTAGACTATAGTCATAAGAAGTACTTAGTGTATTTACTGGTTAGAGATTTATCTTGTATATTATTATATTGTCTAAAAAGTATGGCGGAGCTGGCAAAATTTAGATCAGCTGCTGTGCTCACCGCGAAGGAGATGGGAATGGATGGTCAAATTTTAATTCAATACGTAACGGCTGAATGTGATAAATATATTGAACGGGAAGAAAGGAGAGTAGAAAAAGAGGCTGAAAGAAAATTAGAGGCTGAAAGGTTAGCTGAAGAGAAGAGGTTACAAATTGAGGCTGAGACAAAGAGGCTGCAGATTGAGGCAGAAGAAAAACGACAGCAAAGGGAGGCAGAAGATAAAAAGGCCGAAAGGGAGGCAGAAGATAGAAGGTTGCAAAGGGAGCACGAATTACGACTAAGGGAGCTGGAATTACAAGGCCAGGCTCCTGAAAATGGTGCCAGCCCTTTTGCCTCAGATGCTACGCCCAGTCTGGGAGCCTCAAACTCAGCTATGGGGTTTCATTTAGACCATTTTGTTGAAAAAGACGATGACATAGAGGGGTACCTAGGACGTTTTGAGTTATTAGCTACTACATATGGGTTAGAGAGAGAGAGGTGGAGTTTAAAGCTATCACAGGGATTGAGAGGTACTTCTTATGAAGTATTTGCCAAAATGAACAGGGAAGACCAAGACAATTATGACATGTTAAAGCAGGCTTTGTTATTAAGGTACGAGAAGAATGGTGAATTTTATCGTAAGAAATTTAGAAATGCCAAACTGTTGTCTGGGGAGACATACCACCAATTCTCTGCTAGACTAGAAACCTATTTGGAGAAATGGACGGCTCTGGGGAAGACCCAAGATCTTAAAGAAATGATCATGATTGAGCAATTGAGAGAGTCCATGGCTCCAGACATGAGAAAATTTCTCATGGAACAAGGTGCAGAGAAGTTGGGGGAAATTTTAAATGTTGCTGAGAGGTATCAGGCAGCCCAGGCAGAGGTAAGTGGTGCTAAAAAGAAGCACATAGACAATTTTAAAGCTCCACAGCAATTTAATAAATTTGATAATAGAGAGCAGGGAAATAAAGGTAGGACAAACTTTGAGCGGCCAAGAAATGACTATCGCGACAGAAACTCACAGTTCAATGACCAAAAGTTCAATGAAAGAAAACCGTTGAACCAAGGAAAAAGATGGTGTAAATGGTGCAAGAAGGATAACCATAACACCGAATTTTGTAGAAGGAAACCTTCAAACATTGCTGCAATGAAGTCGGGGACGCAAAGATTAAAGGTTAATCCTAAGGGACAACAGGAACCTTATCACCCCCCAGTTTGTGAGGATGTTATTTGTAATGGGGTCACCATAAGGTGCCTTTATGATACAGGTTTGGATTATGATTCAGTTGTGAAGTCTAGCCTAGTGGACCCAAGTCAGTATACCACAGAAACAGTGGAAATACAAGGGGCGACTAAGGACATACCACTCATGACACTTCCCATCGCAAGGATAACGGTGAAAACTCGCTATGTGGAAGGAGAAATCAGAGCAGCAGTGATAGATGAACCAATCTACCCTCTGATATTGGGGTGTAGATACGTCTTCTTGGGGAATCCCGAGAAACCTGTGATCATGGCGACAGTGCAGACCAGGTCACAGAAGAAGGAGGAAGAAGGTGAACCTATAAATGCTCATCCAGAGGAGATGAGGAAGGCGCAGGCTGAGGATAGGACACTCAAGCCCTGTTTTAAAAAATTGCCCAAATGCCACACACCTCCGAGCAAGGGGGAATATTTCATGAAGAACAAACTCTTATACAGGAAGGCCGGAACTGGAACAAATGGTCACAACCAGCTGGTTCTTCCCACTTCATATAGAGATAAAGTGATGGAACTCGGGCATGCGATTCCCTTCAGTGGTCACATGGGGATCAGCGCCACAGGACAGCGTATAGCTTGTCATTACTTCTGGCCAGGGATAACGGAGGATATAAAAAGATATGTCAAATCCTGCCCAGAATGTCAAAGGGTAGCTCCAAAGCACTGGACTGCTCCTGCAACTCTAGGGGAAATGCCCATAGTGGGAACACCTTTTGAGAGGGTTGCAGTGGATATTGTAGGACCTCTCACTCGGACCAAGAGGAGGAACAGTTACATCCTTACTCTGGTGGACACTTGTTCTATGTGGGGAGAGGCGGTAGCCCTGCCATCAATTGATTCAAAACATGTAGCAGAGGCACTACTTACAATATTTACCCGATTAGGATTCCCGCATCAAATCTTGACGGATAATGGTTCTCAGTTCAAGGGGAAACTAACGGAAGAAGTTTTTAAGCTATTTCAAGCCAGGCACTTTCATTGTAGTCCGTACCATCCACAAGGGAACGGCCAGGTAGAGAGGTTCAACGGGACTCTCATTTCTATCCTGAGAAAGCTGGCACACGAAAAACCGGATCTGTGGGATCAATTCCTGCCCGCCGCATTGTTTGCGTACCGGGAGGTACCACATAGTTCAACCGGGATGGCTCCCGCAACTCTGCTATTTGGGAGGCCAATAAAAGGTCCATTAGAAGCTCTATTAAGGACCTGGACAGATGAGAAGGCGGAAGAGACTGTTACCTCATCGTATCAATATGTGAACGAACTGACCACTCGTTTGAAAGCTGGATGGAAACTGGCAAATGATAATTTGAAGCAAGCCAGGAAGAAACATGCAGCATATTTTAATAGGAAGGCAAAGGACAGGGAACTGGCAGTCGGAGAGAAGGTGCTGCTTCTACTACCCGGAAGCCAGAATAAATTACAAATTGGTTGGCAAGGTCCATATACGGTTCTAGAGAAGGTGTCTAGAACAAACTATAAAATTGACAAAAAGGGGAAGGAGAAAGTTTATCATGTAAACCTGTTAAAGAAGTATCTGGACAGACCACTCCAGGAAAGCACCCCCTTATTGACCTTGGCTATTGCAACCCAGATGCAAAAAGAACCACTCACCTCACATGAATACCCATTACATCCTTGTGAAACAGCAGCACAGGTAAAAGTCAGTAAGCACCTGACTAAAAACCAGAGGGAGAGAGTTCAACAGGTTCTGGAGGAACATACAGATGTATTAACAGATAAACCAGGCCATACAAATTTGCTACAGTATGACATGAAACTGGTAGACTCAAACCCAATCTGTATGAGAGCCTATTCTATTCCGTTCGCGAAGGAGAAGGCATTGAAGGAAGAAATAGAGTATTTGTTGAAGGAGGGGATTATTTCGCACAGTGAATCATCTTTTAGTTCTAGTGTCGTTTTGTTGAGAAAACCGTCTGGGGAACACAGACTGTGCATAGATTACAGGAAACTGAATGCTGTCACAGAAGGACAAGTGGATCCATTACCAGACACAAAACAGTTATTTGCCAGACTGAACAAGGCAAAATACTTTTCAAAGGTGGATCTTAGTAAAGGCTATTACCAGATCCCAGTGAAGCCTGAAGTGAGACCTTATTTGGCTTTTAGCACTTCGGATGGACATTATGAATTCAATATGCTACCATTCGGACTGAAAAATGCTCCGAGTGTGTTTTCAAGGATGATGCGCAAATTGTTGGATCCCCTGAATAACCCATGTATCACGAATTTCATGGATGATATTCTCGTCGCCACAGAGACATTTGAAGAACACATTGAAGCTCTGGAGATGTTGTTTGATAGACTTCGGGAGGCGAACTTAACTGCTAGGCCAACAAAATGTTGTATTGGATGCAAAGAGTTGGAATTCTTGGGACACACTGTATATCAGGGTAATATGACCCCTGATCCTAAGAACTTGGAAAAACTGCAGAGAGCACCTAGGCCACAAACAAAAAAGGACGTGCGATCATTTGTGTCGTTATGCGGATTTTATCAGAAATACATCAAGAATTTTAACGCTATTTGTGCTCCTCTGACTGATCTGACTCGCAAGGGACTTCCAGATAAAATTATTTGGACTGCACAATGTGAACTAGCGTTCCAAGAGTTAAAGGAAAAACTCACTAGCAAGCCTATTCTCAAACTGCCTGATTTGACACAGGACTTTGTCTTAAGAACCGATGCAAGTAATGTAGGACTCGGAGGGGCTTTGTTGCAAAGATCATCTTCACCTGATGGGGAACTGAAACCAGTCGCTTATGCAAGCCGCAAATTGAATAAGGCGGAACAAGGATACTCCACAAGCGAAAAAGAATGTTTAGCGTTAATCTGGGCAATAAAGAAGTTTCAAATCTATCTGTATGGTAGGACATTTGTGGTGGAGACGGACCATCAGCCTCTCGTGTTCTTGTCTCAGGCTAAGCATGAAAACGCAAGATTGCTGAGGTGGTCTTTATTGCTTCAACCTTATCAGTTCAGTATCCAATATATCCCAGGCAAATTGAATGTCGGTGCAGATTTCCTCAGTCGGCACCCCTGTGATCAAAATTAGAGTAGTGGCAGACGTGAGGAGTAATTTTACCTATGTGTATCGCTGGTTTTGGAACTTGCCATAGGCATGTTTTCAAGTGGGGAGATGTGTAGTGAAATTGACAGAGATACAACGGTAAAATCCCTCCAAAGATAACATTTAAGGATAAAAACATAATGCGTAGGCTGCGAATAGTACATGATCGCCTAGACCGCGGGTCATCATCCTCCATAATAATTGACTTGCTAGACAGGAGGGGAACGGCGGATCAAAAAGGAAAAAAATATGACTGGAAAGATTGCGTGAGACTAGAAAGGCTAAGGAGACGCAATTGGGGGGGAAACGGAGAAAAGTCACGTTTCCCAAGTTGACATAAAAAGTAAGCAACTCGACAGAAGGGACCATGGATATGTTACGCCACAGTCATTTATTGGACGCTTTTGCGCGATACCAAGCCCTTGATTTGAATTCAGCGGCTAAACGCAGATGTTAGGAATATTACAAAAATTAAAAAGTACTTTTTTCTTAATATTAATGTTAGGAATATAAAAATTAGCTGGCCGGATGGCCTATTCTGAGCAGTGAACTAATATGTTCTTAATTTTACAGACGGATAGATAATATT
Organism: Oreohelix idahoensis; assembly: GCA_024509875.1. Classification (NCBI taxonomy): domain Eukaryota; kingdom Metazoa; phylum Mollusca; class Gastropoda; order Stylommatophora; family Oreohelicidae; genus Oreohelix; species Oreohelix idahoensis. Next base: position 319,801 of record JAMPIV010005432.1, read on the forward strand.
GAAGATAATGACAAAAGACAGTGTTGTTCACATCATCGACAGACTGTATTGAATCTAAAAGTGTCGCTAATTGCACAAAAAAACACGACCTCGAAACGCAGGTGTTCAAATCTACGTAGTATGGAAGAGAAGGGATATTTGTGGTGGCTGTGTCTAAAAATAACTTTTAACGACAAAATTTTGGAGGGGAGAGAAAGGTTGGTTCAAAAATCAAGTACATTTTGTAGAAACACAAGTAGAGACGGACAGACTAACAGATAACCATCCATACTTGACTGAAGCATGACTGAAATGACTTTATGGTAGGAAATTTGAAATTAAAATAAACCTAGGCAGTGATTGGCCACAGACAATCATATCATTAGCGCTCAGACGCGAAAGTGGGGCCATTTTTCAATAGTTGTTCAGTGATAGACACAGATTTTAAAGTGTGGTGATTTCCATATGAAAGAAAGTGTAATAAATTTAGGGACGCCATACTATAGCCAGCAGCTCAGCTGAGTTTTGCTAGCAATTCTGTGTTATTTATTCATAATCTGGTAAGATTGAAATTATTTCCTTATATATTTTGAATATTGTTTCATGTTCGAGTGATTTGATACTGCCATATCGAAATCTAGCCTTACAAACAAGTAGGGATTTGCTCTAGACCCCCCGCCCTAGTCAGGGTCTAGGGACCAACAATGTACATAAACTCCAGCAAGGATTATGCAAGACAGATCAAGTGTTGAGAATAATGAAACATATTACCTATCCTCTTTTAGGGCAGCAAACTAATAAATATTTTTCAGAATCTATAGTCTGGGAGGATCTATCTGATGTAAAACCACCATGGTAAATGTGCTGTTTGGTCAGAGAGATCTGACCTGTCTGTATGATGTGGTTGTTGTGTCAGTGTTGTGTCCAGACGTGGGTAGAGAATAGATTTTGACACATGGCCCATACTTTGATTGCAGAGCTGCGAGTTTCTGTTGTCAACCAAGCAGTGACTATTCAGTTGGTGACTTTACTCGAGTGTATCTGTGCAGTACTTGTGACAGAGACCACCATTATTGCCCGCCAGCACGGAGAGGTGGGACCACCTGATTTCAGCACCAGAGCTACCACGACAAGATGAGTGAGCCTCTGGTCTGCTGGACATTCACCAAAGCCCTTTAGTTACTAATACCCCCCATAAAAATTCCCACCATTTTCTGGACACTGTGTAGTCAATATAGACAGGTGTGATGAGGCCACCCCAACAGCACAAACAGTAACTATCCTCCCAAGTAGATGACTACTAGAACATTTTAATAAAACTAACTAGTATAATACATATATATGTACACTATTGCATTTATGATATAATATTCCATGCATTTCGTTCATAATCTCGAAATCCTTTTAAGTTCTGGTCAACCTAAAAAAATTGATCCAGAACAAAATAAATGTAATATAATTTTATCAAAAAATTTTACACACATGAGTTAGTTCAGTGTATTTTAACATTTATTAATATTAGTAGTCTTGTTAAATATCTGTGGGTATATCTATAACCTATTACACCACACTACATATCATAACCCTAGACACTTTACGTAGCCACATTCATTAAAAAAAAATTAAGTGTGAGGTCGTAGTGGTAGCAAGAAAGGCCTTCTGACAATTCTCAACTACATTTTATCTCAGGAGCCTTCACAGCTGGCCTCATACAATTACATTTAGTAATATCAACATCATACAATACCATCAAACACCACTACAATAGTTATGACAAATTACTGTCCCAAAAGGTTGGACAATTAACTTTCCAGCTCACAAAGCCAACTATTTGTCAAGAAATGAGCTTATTCCTCAATTCTGTATCACCAATTCCTTTTTATAGCACCTTTATCAAGTCACATCATTATCAGGAAAATCGACATATGTCAACAGCCATTAACACCTATGCATCAAATCTTAATCATATGTCAAATTAGACATAAACAACAATAATAACAAAATGAGCAATTAGGGAGGCCCAGCGACATATATGAAGTGACACAATTTGCACAAGACACAATCACTTATCTGTCAATGATCCCGCTTCTTTTCCGCCACGACACTGGATATCACATAGACTGCTAAAACCTCCACTGCGGGAAAGCACTGCAACTTGATTCGTTTCTCTTCAGGTAATTTCGTCAATATGATATGTGCTTAACAATGCACAAGTTGACAGGAACCATAATACAGCACACACTGCAACTCTTGACTCTTCTGTAGTCTGAAATGCACACGGCAACTCCGTGTATCATAACATCTTGAACTTGTGATGGTGACAACTGGCACAGGTAACCCGAATATTGCAGAAATCTGTCACAACCCGTACAAATGCTGGTACAAATACTGTCCAAGTCTAATTGAACTTCCTTGACCACTGCAGACGTTGTTGTCGTCTATAGGCATGAAATAGGACGTCAATTGCTACTGGTGTAAAGTTGACTTCTACCACGAATAAAGCGTGCGTCGTTTCTCAAATGCGCCACCCAGGCAGATAATAACTAGGTCACAGTTCTGAAGTACAGGAGATTCAAGCCACGCCTACATAAGGTCAATTATAACAAAGTCAAGTGTTCTACACTCTTGTCACGTACAAGTCATATGTATTATTTTCAACTTGTAGTGACTGATCCTCTAGATATGTTATGGTCTGGTGGACAAAATTTGATTCACTTTATCCTCTTGCTTCAAGTACATATCACTGTAGAGGTAACAATTTCTTAATTGTATACGCCACTCAGGCACATCTTAAATCATATCCAATGATACGAAAACTACGCCACTTAGGCTATCGACGCGAATAGTCGTAGATGTCAGATCCTGTTAACTGAAAACCACCAACTGATACACCCACCTTTATTCTGATTTCCAATAAATGTAATTAAACGTTAATGTTATTAGTCTGTTTACACCCACTGTTGCGAGTGTAGTGGTTTGGTCTATATCATCGCCACACAGGCTAATTCAATATATGTGTGCTGCTGACCTGTCACTGTGTCTGGAATGTTGACCTGGGTGTGTGTTGATATGTTCGCACACCACAGTACGTACATAAGGGTACATGCAGGAGTCAAGAAGGGTTGCAAACGACTGGAACAGTTCGATACTGTTTATTCCGTTACAACACAGATACGATGACATAAATGACACACATTCGACAGCAAAACACGAATCATAGTATATAATTTCCACACTGCATCAATACCTAATACGGCCTGTCCTAATCCTGGACTTATAATAGCTTAATAGCTTCATACATCTCCACACTGCAGTTAATATATAATACGGCCTGTCCTAATCCTGGACTTATAATAGCTTAATAGCTTCATACATCTCCACACTGCAGTTAATATATAATATGGCCTGTCCTAATCCTGGACTGATAATAGCTTAATAGCTTCATACATCTCCACACTGCAGTTAATATATAATATGGCCTGTCCTAATCCTGGACTTATAATAGCTTAACAGCTTCACAAATCTTCATACTGCAGCTAAACATAATATGGCCTACAAAAGTACCTTAATACACAGCGAAGCCTGCATCACCCGGCAGCTTCATTAATCTTCAAAATATGGCCTACAAAAGTACTTCAATACATAGCAAAGCCTGCATCACACGGCAGCTATAATAAGGTTCATATGGCCTAACCAAATCTTCACTGCAGTGTATCATATAGGCTGTACACACAGCGAAATATATAAGTCGACATTTTCTCAAATCCTACGTAGGCATACATTATCCAAAAACACTGGGACTCGACCTACACGGTCCACGCCCAAAACACAACTCCCTCAATCACACACTAGTCCCGCCAAAAAAACCCGTCACGAGATTCGGTTGTCTTGAACACCGTTCTCGATAACACATGCAGCCTAGCGAGCTATTCACATGACTCAAAACAGTACAGAATAAATACATTAAACAGCGTTCACACGCTTATCTGTACTCTGTCACCCGAAAATAGGAAAAGATAATTCTATCCTAAAGTCAAACAAGTATCCGCTAAATCAAGCGTTGCAACTCGAAATTTAATATGTTCAAAACACCATTCCAAAGATTACTTCCCTTCCATAAATTCCACTTGCAACAATAACTTTATGTGTTGTTTATGTAGTGAATGTGTGAGCACGTTTCTCTTTACAGGGGAATTTATTGCGGTATTTTTTGCTGTCACGGGAGAGAACCTGCAACAAAACAAAAAATGATTATTTAGGGCAATTATTTATTGTAAGCAGTTTTTTTCCCAGTATTTAATGTAAATTTATAATGCGGAGTTTGTACCATTGTTTATGCTATACTTAAAAATTTATGTTTCAATATTTTAAAATTATATTCTGGTCTTCTCTTAAATAAATTTAATTTATAAAACAAACGTAGGCTTAAGCTCATACTTTTATATAGCTATATATTTCTTTCAATGAATAATACGGTTATAGCATAACTGTCCTACCATGTTGAACGTACGTGCGTTTTGCATCCGGCGAATGCGCCACCAATAAAACCTTGAAACATACCGTCTCTCACCATCGTCCGCCACGCCTGGTCGGATTTTATTCTTCCAAGCTATGTTATTGTAAAATAGTACATTTAGATCTGCGTCCTAATTGTCTGTCATTCTGACATTGTGTGTGTGTGTGAGTGTGTGTGTATATATATATATATATATATATATATATATATATATATATATATATATATATATATATATATATATATATATATATATATATATATACTCTGACAATACGAAGCGTTTTCAGTGACAATTTTCCATAGCGCTAGACTGACAGCCGTTCTTTTTTTGACGGACAGTATACGTTGGGCAAAACTGTTAAAAGTAATAAAAAACCACCAACTACGAGACAGGCATAATCACTGACAAGGGACAAGACATATATCTCGATTTACAGGTAAATTTATAACTGGTGCACGGCTGTTTGCCAGCGATCTTTTAGTTATTTCCCCTTGTTCCCCCGACCGCGCTATTTATAGCTATCGTGTCAGAGGTCACGTGGTAACTTCCTTACTGGAAAAAAAGGTGGCGGATTTTACTTTTGATAGGGCTTAATTAATGTTTTTAGGCTACTTTATTATTATAAATACCGGCTTTAATTTTGCGTAAAGCTAGACTAGAAATGTTAGAGTAAATTTTAGAACAAGAACAAACATTTTATCACAATTAGAACAGAAGATATAATAGTCTGAAATAGTATAAAATTTACGTTTTTTTATATTTTGTTATGGTTTGTTTATAATGCAATTTTCACTAAATCGGTCACAATCGACATGCATAACAAATTACAGAAATCAAAAGTAGAAAACCTGCAGAAAATGGATATCAAAGTTTTGTTTTGGTTTCATTCCTTGAAACATTAATTATTGAAACATTAAATTGCAAGTCCACATTTATTACCTTAAAATAACACACCCAATTGTCCCCAAAAACATGAGAGCTAACAATTATCTCAATCATACATCACGATGGTCATGTAAAAGTAAGTATGGTCATGAGTAAAACGAAATGTTCAATTTAATAGATAAATAGGTGTATTTAAAAAATACATCTATTAAATGATTTCCACACTCTGTTAATTCTATCAATCTCAAGCAACAACTGCCATAATTTGCTCTAGCCCCAAAATTTCGCTCAATTATCATTCACACTTCCTTTTTTTTTAATAGGATGAATCTGTACATTCACAGATGGAGAAATTTGTAACAAATGAGTTTCCATTATAAATTTTAATTGTGAAGTTATATTTTTAATACCTCTGGCGCGTCTTTCAATTTTCAATCTTCTCTGCTGTGCCCACGTAAGACCTACTGTTTCCTTCATGGCTATTGCTAATTCTTTGGATATTCTAACTCTACTTTCAATGCCTGCTTTCCTGCAAATTTCCTGACGTGACGTTTCTGAACAGCGTTGTAGTTCATGTGCCTGCTGCAGGTCTAATGAATCAGTTGATGTTCCAGCAATATGTTTTCTAACAGTGTGAAGCAATTGAGATCGCTTACGTTTGTTGGCGTTCTGGTGACTGATGTTTCTCTTCTGTGTTTAATTAGTTTTTGTAGTACAATAGGCTGTCCTCTGGTTTTGCATTTTATGATATTACTTTTTGCTGTTTCTAGTTTTTTTTTTCTAACAATGGATGTGAATAGGGGTTCTTCCTTTTGTGTTAGTGGTTGTGAAGGTGGCTTAGCAAGTAACTGTTGTACTGTGATGTCGCTTTTGAAGACAGGCGAGGTGGATGTACTTGTCGTATGTATAACTGACTTGGTAGGTGTAGATGTGGCAACAAAAACTGGCATGCTAGGGTGAGTAGTGTTATCCACCTCCAAATGAATAATGGTATCGCCTTTAATGTGAGCTGGCACATCAACCTCCAGTTGAACAATATCATCACTAATGTGGGCAGGGACATCAACCTCCTACTGTACAGAGCTATCCTGACTACAGCTAAATGACTGACTAGACATGGAGGGGTCAGAAAGAACATTACAGGGGATAGAGCAGCTTTTTGTTTTTAAAACACCAAAAGATGTCTTTGCAACACAATTGCACAGTTGACATTCACTTATAGTTAAATTATGGTTTTAGTCTTTCCAGATGTGCAGACTGTTTTCCGATAGTAACTTGGCTGTTTCAAGACACTTCTCATTATGCCTCCTTTTTGAATTTTGTATTCGTAAGTAACACTTCTTACAAAATATAGTCGAATGCTGTGTGGGTTTATCATCTGATACGTTAATTCCAAACACAAAGAACAGATCATTAACGTAATTTAGAACAGTTCAGCGCTTTCTGAATTGAACGTGTTGTTTTGGAAGTTAATGCTCTCTTGCCACAGGCTCTGCACAGTGCACTGGCACAATTCATATGATGCAAAACAGTATGTTCCATTTCGTTGTTATGTAGTATAGTTTACTTGTGTATGTATAAAGATAGAGGAATATTTGGGACTATCAAGTCTAACACCAGGATGTAGAATGTTTTATCTGTGAATGAAAGAAGATATACAAACAGTTAATTCGAATTCTTTGGCAGCCGTCGTGTGCACAGGATTGTCTACCAAAGAACACTAATGGAACAGTCCTTATCTCACACACAATTTAAAAAAAAAATTCATATTATAAATACAAGATTAACAAGACTTGAAAGATAGAACAAAGTATGTAGAAGTAATCTATCTATAGATTTACATGTTTTCTGACGCTTATATACGCAGCTAAATATCATTATAAATGAATGAAAATGCAAAAGCAGATGGTGCTTTACAAAGTTATTTTGTTACAACCTTATTTAAGATTTGTGAGTATCAGGAATGCGTTTACAGTAATTTAAATGCTATAAAATCTGGTGACAATATGCTTGTTCTTGTAATGCCAAACTCACAAAACTGACTACCACACATTCTCAAGATATGAAACCAAAAAAAAAAGTATGTGGAAATAATCTTTAGCTTCCCTTCGAGAAGTCTTTATAATTATAAACTCAAACGAATGGGCCGATTTTTAGATATTAAATTAATAAAAAGATTACTTATTTTATGAATTTCCTCAAATGATGACGCTGTTTTCAAAAGTCTGTAACTCCGTCAAAACTAATTTCAAACAAATAAAAATGCAATCAAAAATAGAGCAGAGAACAAAGTTATAGTACACAAAAGAATTTTAGCGCTGTGTTTATCCAGAACGAGTGTGTAATGATTTATATTTTACTGGTTTTACACACACATCAGCTGATTTTCCCCGCCAAAAACTTAAATAGTCTTTTACGGTGTACACGAAAATTTTATACCCGGTGTCAGAATTCCGGTCACCGAAACTAAAAGAGCGCTCTGGTATAGGGCACAAACAGCCGTGGGTGACCGGAAGCAAATTTCATTCAGTCTCTGTTGTCATCAGAAGCTGATGTTTTACAGACATGTATGTGGGGACCAGGCAAAAAATTGTGAAAGGAAAGCAAAACACATTGTCCCGATAGCACATCATGCAAACAGATTGAGGGGGTTATAGGAAAAGAGAATCAACCCAAACCATCTGGCAATACACAAACATAGTGCAGTTAACACAACCATCAAGAAAGGATCAGCCAATCGCAGATAAGTCGCATTGGAGTCAAGAACAACTCACGGCGACTTGTATTTCAACTACACATTTAAACTCTATACAAGCAATTATGATATAATTTCTCTAAAATTAATACAGTTACCATCCATCATCCCATGTCTAGGAAGATCTAATCTAATTTAATATTTAGAGAAAACAATAATTATAATATACTGAAGCACATTAAAAACGCACCACTATTATATATACTGATGCCGAGAAGCTGGAAAAAAAGTGTGGGAATGGATTTTCCCCGTGTTTGTCATGAGGTAGAGAGCGAATGGTTGCTGGAATGGAAAGTTGTCGTAGATTTGCGATAGGTGAATTAAGACTTGGGTTGGTCCCTTCTGAATAGCAATAGAAACAAGTGATAGCTCAGTGGGAGATGATAAAATAGAAATAGATTTCACGAGTGAGATGGAGGAAATATATTAGGGTCGGTCTCTGACCATCGAGATGATTAGTGATTACGTCATTAATAGGCTGAACTGCCCATGGTAAACTTCCGGTGTTATATATAGAGGTTCGCACTAATGACCTGTCATTGAAACATCCTTTTTTGGGGATGCGTAGATGGCAGGGAGGACAGTGTGATTTGCTTGCATAGCTAGGCGGAGTTGTCGCACGGAAGGTCCAGGGTTCAAATCCTGGATAAGCCACTCATGTCTGTGGTTTTTCTGTTGTCTAGTGTTCTACTTCTTTATTTCCTACGAGTGCCTTATAACATACCTTTATATTTGTTTCATATTAATTTACTGTTTACAGGCCTCGTGGTTTCCCTTCCTTATGTGTTATAAATGTTTATACAATACCAAACCTACCCTCTGTCCTGTTCTTACTGTTCTAAGTCTACTATCATACTGGACACAGTATTAAGGTCTTTGTCTTGTTGGACTGACCAATACTGATATATAGGGGAACAACAGAAGTGATTGCATCATTAATAGGCTGAACTGCCCATGGTAAATATCCGGTGTTATGTATAGAGGTTCGCACTAATGACCTGTCATTGAAACATCCTTTTTTGGGTATGCGTAGATGGCAGGGAGGACAGTGTGATTCGCTTGCATAGCTAGGCGGAGTTGTCGCACGGAAGGTCCAGGGTTCAAATCCTGGATAAGCCACTCATGTCTGTTGTTTTTCTGTTGTCTAGTGTTCTACTTCTTTATTTCCTACGAGTGCCTTATAACATACCTTTATATTTGTTTCATATTAATTTATTGTTTACAGGCCTCGTGGTTTCCCTTCCTTATGTGTTATAAATGTTTTCTCTCATTCAGCCTATCATCTACAACAGATTAAGATTTGTCAGACCGTCTAGTATAATATATATTAATATATATATATATCCCTCACATACACACACATAAGTGACTACAATAGACACACAGACGTGAAACTATGACAATGGAGATATAGATAATTGGGAACGAACTGACCGACACACTGGAATAAGTTTATGTCTTCTTCTTCTTCGTTCGTCCTGAAAAGGACGTTGGTTGCGTTGTGTCCGTTTACAGCAAAGCTGCGATATTTGCGCCTTTCGGCCGACACATCCGACTTCAGCACGGCATTTTTGGGACCGGGTTAGCCTTCCCTCTTCGATCCCTACTCGCTCAGCCAGACTGCAGTGATGCAGCCTATTTCCAGGACCAACACTTGGAGGTGGAGTAGGGTCTTGGTCAGCTCTGGTTCGCTGACCCTGACGCAAGCAGTCTAGCTATGTGTCGCTAACTGCATTTCTCACTGTTGACACGTCTTAGGTCCCATAAGTTTATGTGAATTTTAATTATCATAATAAAATTCATCACAACACATAAAATTACATCAAACATATACAAATAGTCATAAAGTCAAGGAATTCTACAAGAATGATAGACCCACTGGTATGATCTTTTTACTCGATGTATAGCAAACAGTCCTGTTAGAAGAAAAGTGATAGCCCCAAAGAGTCACGGATACATATGCTTTAGTCTATGAGTTCCCTTTAAAGGCATGAACAAGCTTTGATACTCTGATCTATCCTAAGGAAAATATTGTTAGCAACAAAACTTGCATAAAGAAATTTTAGACAGCAAAATGGGTGCCAAAATACAACAATAAAGGAATCACTCAGTCCTGCATTCACTCTATTCAGTCAGCCGTGATCAGTAGCTTTCGTTCGTACTTACAGCTTTGGTAGCAACTTCTGGACAAACAATTTTTAGGACATGCACATACAGAATCTCCAAGATTAGTCATTGGCCAAGGGAACCCCAGCTCCACAAAGATAGGTTAAATTCGCTACTTCGGGGAACGTTTTCTTGGTATTTCTTATTTTAGGATATCTGGTTCTGTCACATTAAAATTGTCCAGGCACGAACGTTAACAGCGAGCACAGTGTCAATAGCTTAGGTTTCTAGTAAAGAGGAATGTCAGGTCGGTGCCTTCTCTCAGTATAGGACTTTATTTGGTCACACCACAACTAGTTAAAACTCCGTCGTAATGTTACTGATAGTGATATTTTACTTGCCACAAGACCTGAAAATGTACTTGAGGTTTTTCTCAGGAAGAATTAAATCTGGCGTGATAGGCCCGTTACTTCATTTAATCTTAAAGTTCAGGTAATGGGTACTCTGTCGTTCTGGATGCCAGCGCAATGCCAGACAGGTTTTACTTTATACACCCAAGTCTTTAAGAAAAATATTGTTTTTTTTTGTTCTTCACAGATATCTCTCATGTACTAAAACGCTGGTAGAGTCGGGTGTCACATAGGTTATGATCATTAAATTGCCTATACCCTCTTCTTTGTTTCTCCCACCCGTATCCTCTATATTTCTTTACATTTTCCTGTATTTTTTTTCGCATCCATTCGTTTGCGAAAAACATATTTTCTTCCCCATCCTTAACGTTTACCTGTTTCTTTTCTCAAAACTGAGAATCGCACTAGTGATGGTATTACGTAGATGTCAGTCTCTGCCGGTCGAACGATAGCTGTGAATATACGGTTCTCGCCAGACAGAACGTCTGCAGTTTCCCTGGTCAGAGCGCTGCCTGACCAGATTTCTGGGCCTGGGGGTATGAGAATTCGCTCCGTTGGACATGGCAGGCAGACTGATTGTCTACCTTTTGCAGCAACAGCGTGAGTTTTCGTCGGGATAGTCCGGAGAAGTGTGAAATTGCGCTCCGCACTGCAGACGGGGAGTCTGAGATTTGCAACTGACCCGCGTACATCTCGGTCAGTAGGTGGCAGTTACGACATGCGTTTAGGTGTTAAACGTATCGTTAAAGCCGGAAAGGGGAGAGCATTTCGTTCTACGAAATAAACGTTCACCTCTTTGTCTGTTTGATAGATATAACCAGAATGTTAAACTTTAATTTCATTCTGACTCTTAAATTCGCAGTAGACAGATCGCTATGCTAGATTTAATATCTGTGTTTTGGCGAAGTCGTAGTTGCTTGGCAACATTTTGCCGAGTTCTAGATTACCATTAGATTACAGTATTCTAGTTCATGGTTTAGTCTGTAGTTCTGCGTGAGGTAAATATTATATATAATAGATCTCTAGTATTTTGTGAAATGATAAAGTGTTTAATCGCCTATTTCATTTTAAACTAGTTCTGTGTGCAGAGTGATTATTTTAATAGTTTGTTATTTCTTTAGTCGACGAGTTACAGTGGAAAGCAAGATAAATTATAAAATTCTAGCTAAACCCATTCGGCTAATAAAAATAATTCCATTTAACTGCTAATACTCAGGCGAGATATATTTTCTAAACTAACTTACAACTGCTAGATGTCTCATGAGTGTTGACGAAATATATTTATATGTATTTCAAATTCACGATGATTGATTTTATAATATAACTTATTTCATAGGAAGTGTTAAATGATAAGTTCTACGCTTGCAGTTTAAAATATAAGTTATATGCTTATACATAGTATGTATAATTATTTTATATGTGCTTTTTCCATTTTATGCAGTGAATACTGGGGTGATCCAAACTTGCCGGCGTTTAGTAATAAAGAGTTTCATACTTGAGAAGCATTAGCCATTTCTTAGCTTTACCCACGTGGGGTTTCAAGTAACACTGGTCTGACAGTGCATGTGCCATCAGAGATAGGCAGAAATACCAATCCCACTAACGGGTTTTAAAGACTGAGTGTCATATTCTTGGCCTTTGAGCCAGATCTTATTTCTTCCAGAACTCTAATGTAAAATTGCTGCCGTGCGGCGAGAATAAATTACAATCAATAACATTAACATTTCCGACATTTTGTCGAAAGAGTGAATAGTAAACCAAGACTATCTGTTGAAAGAAGTTGTCCACCGGTCATCTTTCCAAATTAAGGGAACCCTCGTGTTTTTTGACTCGGTGTGCCCGTTTAAACTTGCTTATCCAAACTGATTAAAGTGACATTAACAGTAATCAAAGATTTAACTGGTGAAGTGAACGCTCCCCGAAAACAGTGGAAGAAACCTGTATTTGCAGAGCTGGGATTCGCTTTATCCAAAGAATACAGATTCACTGTAGAGAAGTGTCCTAAGGTTGCGCCAGACGGCGAACAGCGGTACAGATAGGTAAGCACGTGTGCCAGGGTACCCTGATGAAAGAACCGAGTGAAAGTGGACTGAGTGAGTTTTTTTTTTGATAACTATTGATTCACTCCCACTTTATAATCTCCTTACGGAAGATTGGCTGCTTAATTAAATTGTTCCTTTTGAAGGACAATATTAGACCCTAATCATATGTATCTGTAACTCTTTTGGCCATCATCTTTCTCCTAACGGGAATGTGGGCTAAACCTAGAGGGCAGAGTATAACGGGGCTATCATCCTTGTAGCAGTTTCTTGAATTTTATGACTATTTGTATATGTTTTTCCTTGATGTATTTTTTTGGTGTTGTGAGAAGATTTTGTAGATGATAATTAAAATCTCTCTTGAACTAATCAGTGCGTTGGACAGCTCGTTCTAGTATATATATATATTCATTGTTATAGATTTCCCACGTCTGTGTGTTTAACTGTCGTCACGTGTATGTGCATGCCCGTGAGTAGATAGAAATATATGTAATATATATATATATATATATATATATATATATATATATATATCTGTGTTTAGACTGTCTGACGCCTTAAAAGCTGTCGTAGAGGATAGGTGAAAGAGAGAAGATTACCTCGATTTTTTTCAGAGACAGCCTCTATATCACAGTCTATCATCTCACTTGTGGAAATTCTATTTTCTTTTTACTAACTCTCACTGTGTCTATCACCTATTCTAACCTATTCAGAAGGGACCAACCCAAGTCTTAATTCTCCTATCCAAAAATCTACGACAAATGGTTGCTCGTTACCGGGAATTGAACCCAAAATCCTAAAACGAGTACGACAAATGTGGTCTCGTCCGAAGGATTTTTTGAACTTAGAATATGAAGACCAGTACGACAAATGTGGACTCGTCTATCTGGATTTTGAACTTAAGATTCTTTATTCTGAAATAGAGTAAGAGTGTGATGTCTTGTGAGTTGTTATATCTTTAAATAATTTATCCCCTAGACTAACGATCTGTTTTCGGGCGTGCTGACCACACAAACTGATAAGTTTTTTTTCCACAGCATTTTGAATAATATACATTTGAGTTACAGGTGGATTTTTGTCGGAATATATGTTATTGTTGATTTGTAATACTAAACGCTGGTAAAGTTTTGTGAGTGTATAACATTCACATGGTTCTGAAGTAGTAGGTGTTTGAGCCAAGCTAAGGAGTGCGTTTCGGTCTATTTGTCCAGATTAATCGCCTCCCTTACCCTAACTGTCTTCAGGGGGTGAACTTGATAGTGGACTTAAAAATTAAGGGGATTTTTTTTTCTTCCTAAAATAATTTTTGCAATAATTTTTTTTGCTTCCACTGTAGCAAATTATTTTTCAGTGAGTAAATCTTTACTACCATTTATTTGGCGTAGTCGTTTGCAATAGGTGCTTTATTGCCGATAATAGCAGCGATAGTTAGATACTTTATTTTGGAGGAGGTATCCCAGGGTTAAGTTATATCATCTTTATTTTTGGAATTTTCTCGTAAGTGGTAGGAACCAGTGTATCCTTTTTCCTATTTTCTTTCTCCATTAGTCTCAGTCACTGACTTAATATGGCCGAGAGGGCAAAGCTTAGACAACTCCTCAGGGACGAAGCGAGAGAAGAAGGTTTGGAAGGCGAAGAAGCGAAAGCTTTCGTCAGGGACGAACTGGAAAGATATGATGCGGAGAGGAAAGAAGCAGAAGCTAGAGAGAAGGAAAGGGAAGACCGGCTATTACAGCAGAAAAAGATTGAGGAAGAAATGGAAATTCGCAGGATGCAGCATGAGGAAAGAGAGAAGGAGAGACAGCATGAGGAAAGAGAGAAAGAGAGACAGCATGAGGAAAGAGAGAAGGAGAGACAGCAGGAGAAGGAGAGGGAATAGACACAGCACGAGTTAGCTCTCAAAACTCTAGAATTCCAAAGTCGTGGGGCTGCCTCTACCTCCAGCAATGGAGAGTCTTCTCCTCATTCTTCCTTAACTGATCCTGCTAGTACTCAATCTACTCATCTCACTGCTATGTCTTTTCCGCTGGAGTCTTTCCCTTGTCCAAACGAAAAGATTGACACGTATCTAGAAAAATTTGAGAAAATTGCAACTCTGTACGGTTTAGAGAGGTCGCGTTGGAACATGAAGCTTTCCCAGGCTTTGAAAAGTTCTGCGTATGATGTTTACGCCAAACTGGAAAGCAGCCAACAAGACAACTATGATCTGTTGAAGAAAGCGTTACTGGAGCGCTTTGAAATGAACGCTCGCAAATTTTTGCAACTGTTTCGCAACAGCCGGAAAGAGAATTCTGAAACTTTTCAGCAGTTCTCGTCTCGTTTGAAGGGTTATCTGACAAAGTGCCTAGAGCTCTCGCAGCTCCCCTCTACCTACGAAGGTCTGGAGGAATTTGTTTTAACAGAACAAATAAAGAACACATTGTCTGCAGATACCCGGAGATTTCTAGCTGAGCAGGAGGCAGAAAAACTTGAAGACATCTTAGAGAAGTCTGAGCGTTATCAAAATGCGCTGGCTGAACTACCGGCCACAAAACGAAAACCGACAGAGGAGCATTTTCGAAAAAATAATCTAGATCAACCTTCTCATGCTTCTAATCAGAATAACCACAGAGAAACTGGACCTCAAAACCCCCCTCCTGAAAAGACCAAGTTCTACAAGAACAAGTACTCCAACCACCCCAAACAGTCTGATCAACCCGACCGCCCTACATGGCAGCGCAGCCAGAAAGGACAAGGTGGCAAAGGGAAAACCCCTGAGCACGGAACTAATGATCAGAGCGAGCACACCGAGCCTAAACGCATCGGATGCTTATTGACAGTCTCGCAAGGCGGAATTATTGACAGTGATTCCCAACCTGTTGGTGATACACCCTCAACGCGAGGTACTGTTACATTGAACGGTTCTCAAACTTCTTGTTTATTTGACACGGGGCTTTCTTATGATTGCATTGTTGCCAGAAACCTGGTCAAACCCGGTCAAGAGACAGGAGAGACCGTCCAACTTTGTGGAGTTCGTAAGAGTGATGCACCTACAGCGCTTCCCATCGCATTGGTGGAGATACACTCTGACTTTGTCAGAGGCGTGATCAAAGCGGCTGTTATGGATGATCCCATCTACCCAGTCATACTTGGAATGAGATACGTGTGTATTGGGAAACCGGAAGAGCCGATTGTGGCAGCAGTAACTACAAGAGGGCAAACCAAGAAGGAACGGGAGCCTGCGCCTAATTTGTTACCCATGGAACTTAAAGAAGCGCAATACAAGGACCCTACTTTGGCACCCTGCTTTAGGAAACTGCCCATGGCTAAGGAACCCAGACAGCACGGGGACATTTTCTCTAAGGATGGCGTACTTTATCGGAGAACGGGCAAGCCTGACCAAGGTTACAACCAGCTCCTAGTACCGAAACAGTACAGAAGCCAAATCTTAGAAATGGGGCACTCTCTTCCCTTTAGCGGACATATGGGACAGAACGCCACAAACCAATGGATAACCACTCATTATTGGTGGCCAGGAGTAAATACTGATATTATCAGATATGTCAAATCCTGTGCCCAGTGCCAACGTGTGCCACCCAAGCAACGGGCACCCCCAGTCTCTTTGGGTGAAATGCCAATAATGGGAACACCATTCGAACGGGTTGTGATCGACATTTTAGGACCTTTCGAAAGGACTAAAAGGAACAGGTTCATCCTGACCTTAGTCGATACATGCACTTTATGGGCAGAAGCTATCCCGCTAACATGCGCAGATGCCAAGCATGTCGCAGAAGCCCTCGTGCAAATTTTCACTCGGTTGGGATTCCCTCAGCAAGTGCTGACGGATAACGAATCCCCATACCGAAACCTGTTGATGGATGATATCGTGAAGATCTTGAGGACCCAACACATCTACACAAAGCCTTATACTCCGGCCGGAAATGGGCTCGTGGAACGTGTTAATGGAAACCTCAACATGATGTTAAGTAAGCTGGCACAAGTGAAACCTGAAGATTGGGATCTTTGTATTCCTGCAGCTTTATTTGGCTACAGAGAATCTCCTCATACTTCCACAGGATTTCCGCCAGCTACGCTTTTATTTGGCAGACCCATTTTGGGCCCGCTTGAAGCCTTACTTTGGTCGCTGACAGACCAGAAGGCGGATGAGACAGTCGTCTCAGCAAGTAAATACGTATCGGATTTAAAGGAAAGGTTGAAACTAGGATGGGACCTAGCAACGACTAACTTTAAGCGAGCACGCACAAAGCACGCTAACCGATACAAGAAAGTCGCGAAAGAAAGAGAACTGGAAGCAGGAGAGAATGTTTTGGTGTTACTCCCTACCGGAAACAACCAACTGAAGATCGGATGGCAAGGGCCGTTTACCGTCCTGAAAAAGATTTCTAAGGCTAACTACCAGATCTCTATTCAAGGAAAGGAGAAGGTTTTCCATTTAAATCTGTTAAAGAGATACTTGGAAAGACCAGTGCCAACCTCCGACCATCTCCTGACGATCGCCAAAACTGACGAAGATGACGATAGTGGCAGGGATATTCCACTGCAATCACACGAAATCTTTCAAAAATGTCAGAAGCGGCGACGCTCTTTCAAGCGCGTATGGGAGACATTCCAGAGGAAGGAAACTTTGGGGAGTAGACTTGAGTAGGAATTGGAGAGAGATGGAGGGGGAGATGAGAGGGAAGAAGACAGACACCCCGAAGCTACGGTTATAGGAAATTTAATTCCATAACGTAGACATGGAGTGCTTCCATATCTTAAAGGGGGGACATTCTGTCACATAGGTTATGATCATTAAATTGCCTATACCCTCTTCTTTGTTTCTCCCACCCGTATCCTCTATATTTCTTTACATTTTCCTGTATTTTTTTCGCATCCATTCGTTTGCGAAAAACATATTTTCTTCCCCATCCTTAACGTTTACCTGTTTCTTTTCTCAAAACTGAGAATCGCACTAGTGATGGTATTACGTAGATGTCAGTCTCTGCCGGTCGAACGATAGCTGTGAATATACGGTTCTCGCCAGACAGAACGTCTGCAGTTTCCCTGGTCAGAGCGCTGCCTGACCAGATTTCTGGGCCTGGGGGTGTGAGAATTCGCTCCGTTGGACATGGCAGGCAGACGGATTGTCTACCTTTTGCAGCAACGGCGTGAGTTTTCGTCGGGATAGTCCGGAGAAGTGTGAAATTGCGCTCCGCACTGCAGGCGGGGTGTCTGAGATTTGCAACTGACCCGCATACATCTCGGTCAGTAGGTGGCAGTTACGACATGCGTTTAGGTGTTAAACGTATCGTTAAAGCCGGAAAGGGAAGAGCATTTCGTTCTACGAAATAAACGTTCACCTCTTTGTCTGTTTGATAGATATAACCAGAATGTTAAACTTTAATTTCATTCTGACTCTTAAATTCGCAGTAGACAGATCGCTATGCTAGATTTAATATCTGTGTTTTGGCGAAGTCGTAGTTGCTTGGCAACATTTTGCCGAGTTCTAGATTACCATTAGATTACAGTATTCTAGTTCATGGTTTAGTCTGTAGTTCTGCGTGAGGTAAATATTATATATAATAGATCTCTAGTATTTTGTGAAATGATAAAGTGTTTAATCGCCTATTTCATTTTAAACTAGTTCTGTGTGCAGAGTGATTATTTTAATAGTTTGTTATTTCTTTAGTCGACGAGTTACAGTGGAAAGCAAGATAAATTATAAATTTCGGTACTTGTGCGTTAATTCACCGGTTAAATCAAATTGTGGATATTTATTACCCAAACCGATCACCGTACTCTTTCTTGACTGAAAAAGTGTCATTGTCCTCTCCCCCCTCCCCCGTTGATTAGAATTTTTTTTAAAACACGCCTGCCGTTCGTAAGGTTGTAGTCACGTAGCACATTCTGCCGTAGGGGAGTGAAGTGTTATAGACTTCGATGTACTGGGTCCCAGCTTTATGAGGTGGGGTGGCCTGTTCCCTTCCTCGCTGCCGTTGCCTTCTCTAACTCAAGATCAGAGGCAGGTACCCTTTTACAGCTGGTTAGACTGATGCGTGACACCTGTTCCCTTTCTCGCTGCCGTTGCCTTCTCTAACTCAAGATCAGAGGCAGGTTCCCTTTTACAGCTGGTTAGACTGATGCGTGACACCTGTTCCCTTTCTCGCTGCCGTTGCCTTCTCTAACTCAAGATCAGAGGCAGGTACCCTTTTACAGCTGGTTTGACTGATGCGTGACACCTGTTCCCTTCCTCGTTGCCGTTGCCTTCTCTAACTCAGGATCAGAGTAAGGTACCCATTTACAGCTGTTATGGAGTGTTAGAGACTTCACCATACTAGGTCCAGCATCGAGAGATGGGGTCTACCTAGCTATAAATGGGTACTTAACTTTGAGTTAGGGAAGGAAAAGACAGCGAGGAAGGAAACTGGTCTCCCCACCTCTCGATGCTGGAAGTAGTATGGTGAAGTCTCTAACACTCCATAACCAGCTGTAAATGGGTACCTGACTCTGATCCTGAGTTAGAGAAGGCAACGGCAGCGAGAAAGGGAACAGGTGTCATGCATCAGTCTAACCAGCTGTAAAAGGGTACCTGCCTCTGATCTTGAGTTAGAGAAGGCAACGGCAGCGAGGAAGGGAACATGTGTCACGCATCAGTCAAACCAGCTGTAAAAGGGTGCCTGACTCTGATCTTGAGTTAGAGAAGGCAACGGCAGCGATTTCCCTTGTTTCCTTTGTACCGTTAACTTGTAGAACTGATTCAATTCCGTTCTATTGGTTTATAAACTTTTTTTTAAAAATACAAGGGGGGGGGGGGGGGGGGGGGGGGGGGGGCCGTGTCAACTATGAATGCAAGAGAAACGCTTTTTTTTTTTAACTTGCCTCCCAAATCACAATGTGAAATCAACATTTTTCAGTCAAGAAAAAGTACGGTTCTCAGTTTTGGTAATAAATTTCCAGAATTTGATTTAACCGGTGAATAAACGCACAAGAACCTAAATTTCTAGCTAAACCCATTCGGCTAATAAAAATAATTACATTTAACTGCTAATACTCAGGCGAGATATATTTTCTAAACCAACTTATAACTGCTAGATGTCTCATGAGTGTTGACGAAATATATTTATGTGTATTTCAAATTCACGATGATTGATTTTATAATATAACTTATTTCACGGGAAGTGTTAAATGATAAGCTCTACGCTTGCAGTTTAAAATATAAGTTATATCCTTATACATAGTATGTATAATTATTTTATATGTGCTTTTTCCATTTTACGCAGTGAATACTGGGGTGATCCAAACTTGCCGGCGTTTAGTAATAAAGAGTTTCATACTTGAGAAGCATTAGCCATTTCTTAGCTTTACCCACGTGGGGTTTCAAGTAACACTGGTCTGACAGTGCATGTGCCATCAGAGATAGACAGAAATACCAATCCCACTAACGGGTTTTAAAGACTG
This sequence comes from Oreohelix idahoensis, assembly GCA_024509875.1. Lineage (NCBI taxonomy): Eukaryota > Metazoa > Mollusca > Gastropoda > Stylommatophora > Oreohelicidae > Oreohelix > Oreohelix idahoensis. Next base: position 339,932 of record JAMPIV010005432.1, read on the forward strand.
AGTGTCAAATTCTGGGCCTTTGAGCCAGATCTTATTTCTTCCAGAACTCTAATGTAAAATTGCTGCCGTGCGGCGAGAATAGATTACAATCAATAACATTAACATTTCCGACATTTTGTCGAAAGAGTGAATAGTGAACCAAGACTATCTGTTGAAAGAAGTTGTCCACCGGTCATCTTTCCAAATTAAGGGAACCCTCGTGTTTTTTGACTCGGTGTGCCGGTTTAAACTTGCTTATCCAAACTGATTAAAGTGACATTAATAATAATCAAAGATTTAACTGGTGAAGTGAACGCTCCCCGAAAACAGTGGAAGAAACCTGCATTTGCAGAGCTGGGATTCGCTTTATCCAAAGAATACAGATTCACTGTAGAGAAGTGTCCTAAGGTTGCGCCAGACGGCGAACAGCGGTACAGATAGGTAAGCACGTGTGCCAGGGTACCCTGATGAAAGAACCGAGTGAAAGTGGACTGAGTGAGTTTTTTTTTATAACTATTGATTCACCCCCACTTTATAATCTCCTTACGGAAGATTGGCTGCTTAATTAAATTGTTCCTTTTGAAGGACAATATTAGACCCTAATCATATGTATCTGTAACTCTTTGGGCCATTATCTTTCTCCTAACGGGAATGTGGGCTAAACCTAGAGGGCAGAGTATAACGAGGCTATCATCCTTGTAGCAGTTTCTTGAATTTTATGACTATTTGTATATGTTTTTCCTTGATGTATTTTTTTTGGTGTTGTGAGAAGATTTTGTAGATGATAATTAAAATCTCTCTTGAACTAATCAGTGCGTTGGACAGCTCATTCATTGTTATAGATTTCTCACGTCTGTGTGTTTAACTGTCGTCACGTGTATGTGTGTGCCCGTGAGTAGATAGAAATATATGTAATATATATATATCTGTGTTTAGACTGTCTGACGCCTTAAAAGCTGTCGTAGAGGATAGGTGAAAGAGAGAAGATTACCTCGATTTTTTTCAGAGACAGCCTCTATATCACAGTCTATCATCTCACTTGTGGAAATTCTATTTTCTTTTTACTAACTCTCACTGTGTCTATCACCTATTCTAACCTATTCAGAAGGGACCAACTCAAGTCTTAGTTCTCCTATCCAAAAATCTACGACAAATGGTTGCTCGTTACCGGGAATTGAACCCAAAATCCTAAAACGAGTACGACATCGGGCTACCCCAGTTTCACTGAATAAAGAGAAAACAACATATAAAATACTTATACATACTATTCCTCGGTTATAACTTACATTATAAACTGCAAGCGTAGAGCTTGTCTTATCGTTTAAATCTCCCGTGAAATAAGTTATATATTCATAAAATCAGTCATCATGAATTAGAAATACATACGTATTTCGTCAATACTCAATGATGAATCAGTGCAGTTATAAGTTAGTTTAAAATATTCTCGACTGATTATTAGCAGTTTAATAAAATTTCTTCATAGCTGCATGCGTTTAAGCTAGAAATTACAATTTATTTTGCTATCCACTGAAACACGTCATCTAGAGAATATAACACACTAATAAATTTAATTTCTTCTGCACAGAAATCTAACTAATGAAATGAAATAAGCGATTATCACTGAATCACTCAACACTACTAGATATATAATATATTTACCTCCAAACAGAACTACGGGTATCACAACGAAACTAAGAGTTTCAATTATAAATATAAGTATCTAGAACGAAGCAATCACGTCTACTGCAACTAGGAGTATGAATGAATAGTCTAAGCTACTGGGGTAGATATAATGAAAACAGACAAAGGATCCCACGCTATTACGAAAACCCGAAATAGCGCCGGTCTCACCCTCTCTCCCCTCTCTCTCTTAACACTTCACATACTTAGACGCTGGCCATAACTGCCAAAACGCGTCTTAACACCTCACGCCGACATGTCTCATTTCTGAGCGATGCAGATGGCAGTTTCCACACCTCACGCCGAGAGACTTAGCCGACGAAAACTCGTGTCAGATGAAAATGTAGACAAATGTCTGCTCTCTATGTCTGACTAGACGAATTCTCACACTATTTCGCTCACATCCCCGGGACTGACGTATTACGCAATGAAATGCGTTTCTAAATGAGAAAACAAACAGGCGAAAGTTTGAATGGGAAAGTAATATTTTGTCGCAAACGAACGAATGCGAAAAACAGGAAAAGGATAAAAGAACGATAATAACGTAGAGGACACGGGTAGAAAAGAAAAGAATATAGAAAATTTATTGATCATAAATCTCTATGCGACAAAAGTGCATGATTCAACCCACGGGTTTGTGTACAGACTACATGAGAACAATGAAAGTTACACGAGCAACACGATTCCCAACAGCTATGACCCTGAAAATGTGTACGCGTTGTGGCAGTATACTCGGTATAAAAAGGCCGTTGAGATAAAACACCCAGTACATGTGCATGAAATGCCACGACTATCTGAAAATGACCGCCAACGAGCCATTGGTATGTTGGAGACCGGAATGAGCTCGCGGGCCATTGCCAGAAGGATTAATTGCCACCACAGCACTATTGTACGTCTCAATGAACATTACGGAACCAATGGCAGTGCCCGGGATAGACTTCGGAGTGGCCAACCACGAGTTACTACCCCTGCGCAAGATCGTCATATTGTGCTGAGTCAAATAAGGAATCGTTCTCTCCCGGCAAGTCAAACAGCAAGAGCAATAGTGGGTAGACGTGGGCAAGTCTCTCGAATGACAGTCATACGACGACTCAGAGATACAGGCCTTAATGCAAGACGACCTTATGTTGGGCCAAACTTGACTCACGGACATCGTCAGCAGGGCCTGCAATGGGCAGAGCAACATGTCAGATAGTCTAGACGTCAGTGGAATGCTGTCCTATTCACAGACGAGAGCAGATTCAACATATCCTTTGCTGATGGACGTATGCGGATTTGGTGACGGTGTGGAGAGCGCTTTGCAGATTGCTGTGTTCGTCAGAACAACCGATTTGGAGGTGGCAGTATTCACATTTGGGGAGGATTCAGTTTTCACCATCGCTTTCCTCTTCACGTCTTCCGTGGAAATGTTAATGCTGTGACATATCAAGATGAGGTTCTGGATGCATTGGTTGCTCCTGCGTTCACAAATTATCCAGTCTTGCAGCTTCTCCAGCAGGATAACGCACGTGTGCACACCGCATGCATTATGCAGCAATATCTACAGCAGCAGAACATTGTGACGATTGACTGGCCTGCCCTATCACCAGACATGTCCCCTATAGAACATCTGACAATAGGTAAGATTTAAACTAAAAGAGTTGAAGGCTTCAGTCAGAGCTGAGAAGTAGCCAGATTGTCTTGTGCAAAACGCGCCCTCGTACGATAACCAAGTAAGATTTGGGCTGTTGCATAGTTGCGTCTGTGCTAAGAGAGCTAACGACATTGAGGTATGAGAACATTTTATAATACTTAACATAAAGTAATATTAGACGTTTCAGGTTTAGAAGTTAATGCTTTTTAGCGTTTGTCTATCTATAGTTTCATAGAAGCTGATTGGCGATTTATGTGTTTTTAAGTGTAATTTCACGTATATCTCATCGCTATTTTCAACCGCGAGACTGTGTGTTAAATGTGTAAAGTATTAAGTGCATTTATAAGAGGAATTCTAGTGTCGCACTGCGCTATATACAAGTGTGTACTTATTAACATTATTATTATTTGTGTAGTGTTAAGTAATAGTTATATTGCTGATACAGTTCTGTTTCGGGGTGTTTTTCTGTATTTCATGTGGTGTGTACTAGCCACTACATTGGGTAGTGTTGCAGTTTTAATAATACTATTTCTATTTTCAGCGGTTACAGATCATGATCAAGTCACACTTGTTCCTTTACAGGGACATCACGTAGCTCCATACAGATATTAGTGATCTGCATAATAGGTTATGGCATCAACTAGATAGTCTCTAGCGTCGCTGTACAGTCTTACAACTGGAACAATGTCGAGGACATTTTCATGCAGTTTTCTTATAATTCACAAACTCACGTTCGTCATGTAAAGCACAATTTCTCTTACAGAAATACTGGCATCATCGCACGGAAGTGTATGGATGATCCAGAGATGAAATACATAGGAATATGACTAATAAATCTTATGATACTCAGGAGCCTAGAACACATACGTCCAACACCTTGAAAAAACACATAGTGAATCTCTTGCGAAGGAACGCTGATTTCAGCAGACGGCAACTCTGGCGTCTCCAACTCGGCCCAAAAGTAATGACGTACTTCCTGTAACCCATGGTCATCGGTCAACAACAAATAAACTACATGTCGAACTGTATTGACATCGACATACATGTTATGAATTTTACTCACAACAATTGCATTCTTGTGAACCGTAAGTGTGGTTAATTTTACATCAGTGATTATTGTGAGAGAAGGATTAGCGTACCCTCTAGCTCTGTGAGTAGCCTATGGTGCCTATTACGTTTAGTATAGAGCTGTAAGAATAGAGTATATATATATATATATCTGCTTGTTCTTTAGAGCAGCTAGGCCTCTCACATACTGATAAATTGATGTCATTTAGACCAGTGCGCTGTGTGGAAAATTTCATCATAGATGGAAGTGTTTCATTTACGTTTTCTCTCGCGTGATGATGCAGTTAGCAATTAGCAGGATAATGAACGCATTATTGTTAACTGAGATATGTTTATTGTTGATTACACGTATACATAGACCTGCATGAACACACACACATGTTCATTTAAGCGCATCTACTAGTATTTTCACACATGTGTAACACCACATTGCAACGCTAATTTAAGAAGGCAAAGGTACTGAGGAATGAATAGAACTGGTCACCTAGTCATAAGCTGGACGCTGTATAAATAAGTCTCTAACACTTCGAACCCCTACGACCGTATCAGTTATGGAAATAACTTTACGTGTTGTTTATGTAGTGAATGTGTGAGCACGTTTCTTTTTTCAGGGGAATTTATTGCGGTATTTTTGCTGTCCCGGGAGAGAACCTGCAACAAAACAAAAAATGTTTTTATTTTTTTTTATTTTTATTTAGGGCAATTATTTATTGTAACCGTTTTTTTTTTCTAGTATTTAGTGTAAATTTATAATACGGAGCTTGTATCATTGTTTATGCTATACTTATAACATTTATTTTTTATTATTTTAAAATTATATCCTGGTCTTCTCTTAAATAAATATAATTTATAAAACAAACGTAGGCTTAAGCTTATACTTTTATATAGCTATATATTTCTTTTATTGAATAATGTCTCGTAGGAAGCAGAAATTATGTGAGGACAGCAAACCATAAGTCAGAAGAGTTCAGGACCACCACTGGTGTAAGACAAGGTGATATCCTATCACCTTACCTCTTCATACTCCTTATGGACGATGTCATCAAGGCATGTAAGGAGATAACAAGAAAGTATTCAGTGGGGTACTGGAAGATGAGACAGGTCTATATTTCGGAGCTGGCATTTGCTGATGATGTTGCCCTGATTGCTAAATCAGAGACACATCTCCAATCCAACCTGCAAGTCTGGAAGGAAGAGCTGGAGAAGAGAGGGATGGTCATAAGCAGCTCTAAAACAAAATCCATGGTGATATCACGAGAAGAAAGAAGACATCAGATTAAGCTGGGAGAATAGGTCCTGGAGCAGGTCGACCACTTTAAATACCTCGGAGCTATTATAGACCGAAAGGGAAGCATCAAAGAAGAGTTGGCCACTCGAAAAGCAGCAGCTGGGAGACTTTTTCAGGCCATAAATCGAGGATTCCTCAGCAAGAGAGAGGTTGGTAAGAAAACGAAGATGGCTGTATACCGCTCCACCTATGTCCCAGTCTTAACATATGGATGCGAGTCATGGGCAATGGCTACAACCCATAAAAGCCAGATCCAAACCTCAGAAATGAGGTATCTGAGGAAGGTGGTTGAAGTAACAAGAAGAGACATGGTACGCAACCAGACGATACGTCAAGGCCTTAAATCTTACCCCCTGCAGATCCAAGTAGAACAGTCCCAATTAAGATGGTTTGGCCATGTCTGCAGAATGGGAGAAGATCGGATACCATGACAAGCATGGGAAACAAAGAGCCAAGGATCCAGACCCCGAGGACGACCCAGAGTCCGCTGGGAGGACAATATTAGACAATCTTTGAAGTACCGAGGACTAGAATGGAACAAGGCCAGGAGGAAGACAGCCGATAGGATAGTCTGGCGCTCTCTCTTCCAAACCTCTACACCTCACGGTAGAAGGGAAACGACTAAGTAAGTAAGAATAATGTTTCGGCAATACTGTTACATTACGTGCCTACCATGTTGAACTTGTACATTCGTTTTACATCCGGCGAATGCGCCACCAATAAAACCTTGAAACATACCGTCTCTCACCATCATCCGCCACACCTGGTCGGATTTTATTCTTCCAAGCTATGTTATTGTAAAATAGTACTGATAAGGGTTGATTTAGGGCTTGCTCCTCTTTGGTGATAAGGCCGCTATCGTGTTGCTTCATAAATGATAATGGCAGAACTGACCACCATGGACGTTATAGGTATAAGTCCAATTTCGTTGGAAAATCTTTAGCCCCCGTCACAGTACCTCCCCTATCGACACCTGGTATTATAGTTCAAGATGTAGGGTGTCTTATCTGGTTTTGTGTTGTTGTTGTTGTTGCTGTGTATAATAGTGATGTAGTTCACAGAGTTACAGCACATAGGGTACGACATGTGAAGTCATAAAATGGGCAAACTGCTCTTGACGTTTTCATCATTTATTTCTGACGCCACAAGCACGGGTACGTTACATCCAGTTCACAATAGAGCAAAGTCATGACATTCACGAATATCAGCATACATAGTTCATCAATGCATTTGGCATATTCTCAAAATGATGATATGGCGCCAAGGGATTATATTGTTGGCTCCAAATACAAAAGTACATCAAAAAATCCTCCTACTGTTCAGATGTGCTAAATGAGTCAAATCATAAGTCGCACGAGGATGGCATTCCAGGAGTGCAGGTCGAACTGACCTTTACAGGCATTCCTAAGTCTAACCTTGACGTAGGCGTAATCGCTGACACACAGCGACGTTCATAGAACATAGAGCTGTTCTACGGGCTGAGTATGACCCGTGTACATATAGATCTCAGGTATGAAGATACCTGGGGCGTGACTTCTAATAAAAGCACCTCCCTTTCTGTAAAGCATACGTGAGCAGAGATCGACCATTGTCAAACATAAAGTTAAGTTACAGATTGGATGTAAATGAGGCATTACCTTCGTTCGAAAATCCACACCACAGAAAACATAAGCCTCCAGGCGATTTGAATACTCAAGGGAAGGACCTTGCAAGCTAACTAACTCACAATAAGGCTCATAATTTCCTAACAAAATCACAGAGACGCAGAACGCGTCTTCTCTGCTTCACAACTTTCCATCGACTCCCAAGATAAAGAAACTTCCCAGACGCCTCGCGTCCGGACATGCGCAGAACCTATACACTTGAATAGCCAATCAAACAAGACGATCTAGGAACATTCGAGATACAGATTTAACTAGATCGAGCCTTATATGGACATGAACAGAGACCTCAACACTGGTTTCAGACATTCCAACAACAGTTGACCGATACTACCAAATAAGGAGAATGGTCACACTTCGTTCAAAAAAAATATGGACCGAACCGTGTCTCGTCTCAAGAGGAGGTAACATCATATCAAATGATAATCTCAATTATCCAGAGTTATGTAGCTTTGACCGAAACAAATTAAAGTGTACATTTCAGTCAATCTAATTATACAATGTCTTTAGCAAAAAAATGATCATACAATGTCTTGAGAAAAAATGATCATACAATGACTTTAGAAAAAATGATCTGTGCGTAACATTACCGCACCCTCCCGGGAAAAAAAATGAAACTTTTTTTTTAAATCCTGGAGCCGGGAAAAAAACCCTAGGCTCCCAACGCACGTATGATGCGCGGATATATTGCCTAAAAATGAGGCTAGCTCGACGCATGGAGCGAAACTGAGATTATATCTCAGATCCTTAGAGAAAAAAAATTTACCTAAGTATACGCGTATATATTCCAGGAAGGTGCCACCAACACACGCCACAATGATGGCAACATCATAATGAAAGTCAAATTATACTCATACAAATCTATGAAATTAAATATATTATCATAGTATTATACAATAAAGTGTTGTGCAAACAGCGGTGTAATATACTCATATACCGCACTATAATATTACACATATTCAAACAAAGAGTACATTATATAATGCATTATCAATCATTACAAATATATGTGCTGTTCTTCGAGGACATAAATATAATCGATAGAAGAAGATGTGGACATCATCCGCTCCAACCTAGGTCAGGACTTGATAACTTCAAAGTTCCACAATGTACATAATCTCGCAGGCTTCAATGATGTGCTGCGAAAATATCAATGAAACAAATCTTTAACACAACTGTTAAATCTCTTAATACAATCATTAAAATACAATATCTAAATGTGGCCATGTGATCTTTTGGCCCGTATATCGCTAACTAAGCCTTCTTCTGTTATGATCAAATCGGTAACAGAAAAAAGCAAATTACATGGTACAATGTTATAAATTCCCAAAAAGTGAGAATATATATGCTAATATGTCATTATAGTATTGTACTGTATATCAGGAAATATATATGACAGAAGAATTATGTGGAATCGTGTGGGCACCTGGACGGAATGTCTGCCATCACATTATCCGAACCACGGATAGCTCGCACCGTGAAATGAAATGGTTGAAGAGCTATGGCATATCGAGTGGACCTCGAGCTCTTCAAGTTTTTGCTCTGAATAGCAGTAAGAGCTTTCTGGTCGGTTTCCACAATGAAATGTGCGCCTAGAAGAAATCTTTGTAACTTCAGAATAGACCATACCATAGCCCATAATTCACCGTCTAAAACCGAGTAATTTCTTTCTGCAGCATTTAATTTCCTAGAGATATACATCACCGGATGCAGAGTATCAGAATACTCCTGCATAAGTGCTGCCCCAATCCCAGTTGACGAGGCGTCACTTCGAAGAACAAAAGTCTTCTCAATAGTAGGTAACCTAAGGATAGGTGGAGATGAAAATAGAGTTTTAACCTGGTCCAAGGAGGATTGACATTCTTGAGACCAGCGGATCAGATTAGGCGATCCTTTCTTCAATAAAGTAGAAAGCGGTGCCATAATGGAGGACACATTCGGAATGAATCGTCCGTAAAATTGGATCAAACCTAAGAGACTCCGTACTTGTTTCTTCGTCTTAGGTACAGAAATGTTAAGTATTTTTGAAACATTGTGGTCCTCTGCCTTTAAAAGACCATGACCAACACGGTGACCCAGGAAAGAAATCTCACTAAATCCTATAAAGGCGTTAGAGGGTTTTGCAGTCAAGTTATACTCGCGAAGAGTAGACAGCAATTCGTATAAACCCAAACAGTGATCTTCCCAGGAATAATTGAACAGACAGATATCGTCTAAGTATGCTATGACATCTGTACGATATGCGAGAATTCGCCGCATCATGCGTACGAATGTAGCAGGGGCGTTCATAAGACCGAAAGGCATGAAATTCCATTGGAATAAACCCCTAGGTGTAGAAAACGCTGTAAAAGGTGTGGCACGTTCAGTTAAAGGAACTTGCAAATAACCTTTAGACAAGTCTAGTTTGGTAAAGAATCTAGAATTAGAAAGTTTGTTTAGTAGTTCTTCCAATGAAGGCATAGGTTCAGCATCGAACTTCGTAACGTGGTTCAATTTGCGATAATCTACGCAAATGCGAATGTTATTATCCTTCTTTCGAACAATAACCATAGAAAACAAACGCCTTCAGGCGATTTGAATACGCAAGGGAAGGACCTTGCAAGCTAACTAACTCACAATAAGGCTCCTAATTCCCTAACAAAATCGCAGAGACGCAGAACGCGTCTTCTCTGCTTCACAACTTTCCATCGACTCCCAAGATAAAGAAACTTCCCAGACGCCTCGCGTCCGGACATGCGCAGAACCTATACACTTGAATAGTCAATCAAACAAGACGATCTAGGAACATTCGAGATACAGATTTAACTAGATCGAGCCTTATATGGACATGAACAGAGACCTCAACACTGGTTTCAGACATTCCAACAACAGTTGACCGATACTACCAAATAAGGAGAATGGTCACACTTCGTTCAAAAAAAATATGGACCGAACCGTGTCTCGTCTCAAGAGGAGGTAACATCATATCAAATGATAATCTCAATTATCCAGAGTTATGTAGCTTTGACCGAAACAAATTAAAGTGTACATTTCAGTCAATCTAATTATACAATGTCTTTAGCAAAAAAATGATCATACAATGTCTTGAGAAAAAATGATCATACAATGACTTTAGAAAAAATGATCTGTGCGTAACAAGTACATTACACTTAAAAACACATAAATCGCCAATCAGCTTCTAGCAAACGATAGATAGACAAACGCTAAAAAGCATTAACTTCTAAACTGAAACGTCTAATATTACTTTATGTTAAGTATTATAAAATGTTCTCATACCTCAATGTTGTTAGCTCTCTTAGCACAGATGCAACTATGCAACAGCCCAACCCTCACTTGGATATCGTACGAGGGCGCGTTTTGCACAAGAAGACAATCTGGCTACTTCTCAGCTCTGACTGAAGCCTTCAACTCTTTTAGTTTAAATCTTACCTATTGTCAGGAACACTTACCGTGGATAACACTCCACTGTGTTGCACCACTGCAGTGTGGATTTATAATAACAATAATAAGCTCGCTCCTCTAGGAGTATGACCACACAACAATGGCTGACATAAGTAATCACCACCTTCTACAGGTACTTCCCTTTAATACTCTGCACAATACAAAAAGCCTCACACGACCAATAACATATCAATATACGATCATGAAATGCCAATGTAACTTGCCTTAACAGCTTGATTTATCAGTATCATACACGACAGTACGACCTACACTGAAACAACACTGCATTGACTATCGCTCACCAGAGCAACAATACTGTGACAAAGAAATACTCAAATCATTGTCAACTTATAAATCTACGGCCTGCAGCAAATACAATCTAGACACTACACAGTACTAGAATAACAACTTAATAATTAATCAGAACCGGAGTATGGCAAGCACTTATAACAAATAATCCATAACATGAACTTCACAGCTAACTTGCTGGCAAGAGGAAAACTGTCCGTCGTACCAGGACAATGCTAGATTCTAACTGACCACCTTCGCGCCTGATTTCCCGGCTTCCGGTAGTCACATGACTCGCCGGTTTTGCTATACCCGGCGTTGCCCGGCTCACGTTTCGTACAAAAGATGCACTGAGAAATAGCGCCGTGACACCTATACTCCCCGGTACCTTATGATAGCCACGTCAAAATGTCAGGCAAAGCTTCGCCCATCCCTCTAGGGATCAAATCAGGAGTCCTATGCTCAGTATGAATTGGTTACCCCTATCAAAGGTTTTGTGCGCTGCATGTGTTGGATCTTTTGCAACTTTTGCCAAGTAGTTGAGTCTTAGCTCTTTTCTCCTTAGCGCTAGGGGAATAATGCCTAGCGCTACGTCTAACGCCTCTACTGATGTTCCCTTTGAAGTACCTACTATTATTGACAGTACCTGGTTTTGGACTATGTCTAGTTTTTTCATCTTGCTCAGAGTGGCTGATGCATAGACAACAATGGCATAGTCATAGAAGGTAATCATTGTCTTATTGCAGGCTCCCCAAACATTTCCTTTCATATAATTTAGCATGTTAATAAGTCCCCTACTGTTTTCTCCTAATGCGTCTATGTGTATGTTCCAGTTTAGTTGCTTGTTTAGTATCATACCCAGAAATCTTGTGGTTTTTGCTGTACATACTTTTGCTATATATATATATATAGAGAGAGAATATGTGACACTCAGAACAGAAGCAAAGAACAAAGTGCTAGCAGCAAAACAGAAGTCCTGGGAAGAATTTGGAGAAAAGCTAGAAAAAGATGCACAAGAAAACCAGAAATTGTTCTATAAGACCCTAAAGAACATGAGGAAGGAAAAACAATGCCCTCTCAAATTTATAAAGGACAAGCAAGGCAAATTGCTTACTGCCCCGAAGGAAGTAATGGGAAGATGAAAGAATATTTCTCAGAACTCCTGGATGGTGAGCATGGTGAAGCATTAGAAATGATAAACACTAGCACAGAAGAGAAAACCAATGATGGTGAAGATGACATAAAGATGGAAGAACTGAAGGCAGCACTGGAGAAAATCAAGATGGGCAAAGCAGCAGGGCATGATGGTATAACACCAGAAATGGTTAAGTTCATGGGAGCATCAGGCGACCTATTACTCTTAAGGGTTTTACAGGCAGCGTGGTACAACAAGACCATACCAAAGGATTGGGAGATTGCCATCATAACACCAATTTTCAAAAAGAGTGACAATCGACAGTGTGGAAACCATAGAGGCATATCCCTTCTCAGTGTCCCTGGTAAAATCTACTCTAGAATCCTAGAGCAGAGACTCCGACGCCTAGCTGAGCCACAATTGGATGAGGTCCAGTGCGGATTCCGAGCAAACCGAAGTACTCAAGACCTAATCTTCACACTCAGACAGCTGAGTGAAAAGGCCCTTGAGTATAAGAGTGAGATCCATCTTTGTTTCATAGATCTGGAAAAGGCGTTTGACAGGGTCCCCTGGAGCAAACTTTGGGACTGTTTGGCAAGGAAGAATATTCCAGCACCTCTGATTCATGCTATACAGAGCTTCTACAAGTCTTGCAGAAATTATGTGAGGACAGCAAACCATAAGTCGGAAGAGTTCAGGACCACCACTGGTGTAAGACAAGGTGATATCCTATCACCTTACCTCTTCATACTCCTTATGGACGATGTCATCAAGGCATGTAAGGAGAGAACAAGAAAGTATTCAGTGGGGTACTGGAAGATGAGACAGGTCTATATTTCGGAGCTGGCATTTGCTGATGATGTTGCCCTGATTGCTAAATCAGAGGCACATCTCCAATCCAACCTGCAAGTCTGGAAGGAAGAGCTGGAGAAGAGAGGGATGGTCATAAGCAGCTCTAAAACAAAATCCATGGTGATATCACGAGAAGAAAGAAAACATCAGATTAAGCTGGGAGAACAGGTCCTGGAGCAGGTCGACCACTTTAAATACCTCGGAGCTATTATAGACCGAAAGGGAGGCATCAAAGAAGAGTTGGCCACTCGAAAAGCAGCAGCTGGGGGACTTTTTCAGGCCATAAATCGAGGATTCCTCAGCAAGAAAGAGGTTGGTAAGAAAACGAAGATGGCTGTATACCGCTCCACCTATGTCCCAGTCTTGACATACGGATGCGAGTCATGGGCAATGACTACAACCCATAAAAGCCAGATCCAAACCTCAGAAATGAGGTATCTGAGGAAGGTGGTTGAAGTAACAAGAAGAGACATGGTACGCAACCAGACGATACGTCAAGGCCTTAAATCATACCCCCTGCAGACCCAAGTAGAACAGTCCCAATTAAGATGGTTTGGCCATGTCTGCAGAATGGGAGAAGATCGGATACCACGACAAGCATGGGAAACAAAGAGCCAAGGATCCAGACCCCGAGGACGACCCAAAGTCCGCTGGGAGGACAACATTAGACAATCTTTGAAGGATCATGGACTAGAATGGAACCAGGCCAGGAGGAAGGCAGCCGATAGGATAGTCTGGCACTCTCTCTTCCAAACCTCTACACCTCACGGTAGAAGGGGAACGACTAAGTAAGTAAGTATATATATATATATATATATATATATATATATATATATAATATATATATATATATATATAGATCTATATATATATATATATATATATATATGTTACGGTATATGATATTAACGCCGTCTGCTAAAGGTTACCAGACGTGCAATTGTAAAGGTTAAGACATTTAATATATTGCGATAGATGTTTCAATTACTGAACGCTTCATACACGATCGATTATGACGTGTATAGCGTTGTTTAGGACACAGTCGGTAACTAAGAAACCATACCCTTTTTACATTGACCGTCAAGCTGTTAAGACGCGTCTGACTTTCCTTCCAATGTTGGGCATGGTATTGCCATACAGATATATTTTATGCAAGTACGGACATGGGTCAGTCCATTGCTATTACGAAGGTTTGAAATGATTAAAGGTCAGTACGAAAGTGAAAATTAAGGAAGGATGAATTACAGTCCATAGTATTTGATTTTGCCAGACTCATAGACTCACTGTCGGCCGTTGGAAAACCCCAACCGCGCGTGCATACAGCTATGACAATCTGCATACAGTAATTTGATTATTGGACAAGGACTGATAGGATATCTACATATATATGCCATATATTTTCAGGTTATAATATGTACTTTTGTGATCAACATGCATGAACCGTCTTGACGTGTAAACTGTATTAAATATTTGTGGACTCAATGAACCGACTTATCAAGTCAATGGAATTACAAGTTCAATATAATTGCAACTTTCAAATGTTTGCTCACACGTTTTTCTACCCCACCCCGCATTCGCGTAAAGCAACACCAATTGACACGATGAAAATATTGAATGAAACCATATAAGAAATCAACTAACATGGCCAGAAATTATAACCACTTTATTGACATTATATGGAACATTGTTGTCAAATTGAATGTTCCAGAACAACAGAGAAGATCGCCTTCAACAGATGGTGTCCATTGATTGGGGATCGAAAAAAAAATTCGGAAATTAACAATTGTTTACATTTGAAGGACGATCACATGATGTGCTGAATTATGACCTATGACGCAGTACTCAGTATAATCCCTAACAACGTGACGTCACCAAAGTTCGTGTACATGCCATAAGTTGACAGCAGCAAGCCTAGTTTCTACGGAGAAAAAAATAACAAAGTCAACGAATAAACCCTGTATATGCATCAAGAGCAAACAGTCAGACACACTTCTACACCGTTGGTGCATACCGTCATCGACAGGAGTCCGAACTGAGCACAAAAGATAAGTCATTTAGGTGTGACCTTTGTCGGTCGATAAATAACAGTGCTGAGTCCATTTTGCTTTGATCAGGCATGTCTATGTATTTTCATGTATATATGTTAAATTTGTTTTCCATCGTATGTATTTGTTGTTAATTCGTGGGAGGTAGGGAGGATGAACTGAAATTAAATTCTGCGGCTCTCACGATGCCTGAATTAATTTCGGTCGTTTCTTAGGGCAGTTAAACGATTGCACCTTTGGAAACCCCATTGAGGTTTGACATTGGACTTGTTGTCCAAATCTGCTATCGTTTGGCGATTTGCGTTAGCTGTACTGTCCCGTAGATAATTGGTGTATTTTATTCGTATTCAGTTAATAATTTTATTCAGTTCTGTACCATGTTCGTTACTATTTCGTCCATTCTCCTCTGACTATCATTTATTTTATGATTATTAAATTTTCGTCCGTTATGAGTCCTGTGACGTCATCATTTTTCGCAGTCATTTTTTTTGTGTGTGTACCTTGAATATTCAGTTGACCTCCGGTCAGACCTTGCCCTTCATTTGGTCTGTGACATTTCCGCTTATTTTATTTAGTTCATAAATTCATTTCTAATTGTGAAAATGTCTTGTTTGCGTCTTGACATTGTTTGTACCCTTTAGTTGCATCATTGCTTGTCTGTCCTCATAATATATATTAATATTACATTAATAATATGATAATTATATGCAATAATACACTTGTAATTTAATTTAATTAATTTTTTCTGAAATTTAAGGTTAATATGGGACATTGCATAATTATGCAGTGATAGTCCAAGAAAGTAGCACTACAATTTATCATAGATGCCTAGGGCATAATAATATAATATATATATTGACAAAATAAATAATCTTATAGCTACCTTTGAGGTAATAGACCCATTGTATATTATTTAATATACTTTTCTGGTACTAAGAGAGTGACTTAGTACATTGAACAATATAATTACTAGGAATTATACCCAACATTATTGGATATTGAGATTAATTGTGTGATATAATTACATTATATTTAACAGATATCATAACTATTTATGATATAGTATTATTTAGATACAATATTGTTACAAAATATTGTCTATTAATTGAACTTAGACATTAAGTTCAGTACTATTGTGATTACTTATATTGAATATTTCTAAGTTGAGTAAGTATAATAATTACTCTGAAGCTACTATTGACTATTTTAATCAGTAATTATCAATAATTACTTACAGATAAAAGTCAAAATGCTTACTATAGACCATTTCGTTAAGATTGGTCGTGAATATGGTTATAAATCTCAAGAACTTCGTCAGTTTGCTGAATCAGAACTGGAAAAATATGAAAGAAAAGAAGAAGAGAAAAAAGCTGCATTAAAGAAAGAGGAAGAAGAGAAAAAAGCTGCATTAAAGAAAGAGGAAGAAGAGAAAAAAGCTGCATTAAAGAAAGAGGAAGAAGAGAAAAAAGCTGCATTAAAGAAAGAGGAAGAAGAGAAAAAAGCTGCATTAAAGAAAGAGGAAGCAGAACTTGAGATGAAGCAAATTGCCAAGGAAAATAGATTGAGAGAGATTGCTCAACGTGAAAGAGAAGAGCAAAGAACAATCGCCAAACAGGAAGAAGAGAATAAATTGAAACGAGAGGAAATTATTTTACAACAAGAAATGGAATTGGCGCGTATTAAATTGGAGACAGCAAGATTACAAGCACAAAGTGCTGATGCAAACCAGAATAATAACGCACAAAATGGATCATCATCCAGCCAACCTAAACACTTCTACAACTTTAAATTACCCATTTTCAACTTGAACGTCGACGACCTTTCATCGTTCCTGGCACGTTTTGAACAGACTTGCAAATCTAACCATTTGCCTGAAGAGTCATGGGTACTCAAATTAAATGAATTCTTGGTTGGAGAACCACTGACAGCTTCTCAAAATGCTGACCCATCAATAGCTAATAACTACGGTGCTATTAAGTCCTTGCTTTTACGAAGGTTTCACCTGGACGAGGAACACTGTAGGTTGAAATTTAAGGGAATTTTACCTGAATCTCCAAGGGATTTTGCAGGATTCATTGCGAACATACGCAATACATTTAATAGATGGGTTGAACTGGCAGAAGTCAACAAATCATACGACAAATTAGTTGATTTACTACTGCGGGATAAGGTATTATCTTCAGTTAGCCAGCCATTTTTTGCATATTTGCAGGAGCGTAAACCAGGTACTATGGATGAGTTAGAAAAAATTTCTTTAAACTACTGTTCGGCACATCCGAATGCAACCATTTCTAACTCCTCATTAAGAGAACCTCTACCTGTGGCGTCTAATATGGCCTACAATCACAATAACAAACAAAGACATCACAGTGTAGACAGAAGCAGGTTCCAAAGAAATCACAATGTTAACTTTCAGAAGGGACATAATAATGATTTCAACAATAAAAATGAGTTCAACAGAGGTAGATCACGAGATAGAAATTATTCACCTCAAACAAACTACCACAATGGTCAACATAACACTCATTATAATCGATCACATACTCCCAATAATAATAATAACTGGAATGGTAATAATCATGGCTCGAGACATCGAGATAATAGTTACTATAGAGGACGACGAGATAATTCTAACAATTATACTCGGAATCGATCTCATTCTCGGGGATCATCTCATTACAACCATAATACAGGGGCGGCAGTTACAAATAATACTACCCCTATAGCTCAGGTCCCACTTGACAATAATACAACACAGTCTTCTGCTGCATGTTTTGCTATTAATTATAATGTGGCAAATAGTTGCCAGCAATGCAATCTTATTTTTCAGAAGGCGAAAGAAACAGTGCTTAACTGCGGACATATTATACCACAGGTAGGTCTTGCAGTCAACGATGGAACAGGCCTACTAATTTTTAACAGGGGATTAGTTAATGGATCCGTCGTCTCAGTGTTGAGGGATTCGGGATCCACAACGATTGGTGTACGACAGTCGCTGGTACATCCTAGCTGTGCAACGGGGGGAATATGTCCGTTGCATGACTTTTGGTGGAACAATAGAGTTTTACCCCACAGCTATTATTCATGTTAACACTCCTTTTTTCACAGGGAACGTGAAAGTATGTATGCTAAAAAAGCCTATAGCTGATTTGATGGTTGGTCGTATACACGGCAGTAAAGATTGTACTCCAGATGAGATTATAGAATGGGAGAAACATAACCTATGCACTGGAAACGCCGTGACGACTAGAGCGCAGACTCAACTCATGGAGAAAGTTGATGATAATAAAATGGATGCAGACAACCAAGAGGAATTTGTAGTCAATTCACCTATTGACAGGGAAACATTTGCAACCAAACAAAAAGAGGATAAATCTTTAAAAAAATTTTTTAAGTTGGTTGATAAAGTTGACAATCTATCCTCAGGTAATAATAACAAACATTGTTTTGTTATTAAAAATGACATATTGATTAGATGTTTTAATGACAAATCACAAATGAAACAACAAGTTATGGTCCCATATACTTTTAGACGGTACATTCTTCAACATGCACATGACTCACATTGTGCTGGACATATGGGATATACTCGAACACGATCTCGAGTACTGTCTTCATTCTTTTGGCCAGGGGTGTCAAGAGATATTTCGCAGTATGTACGTTCCTGTACTACATGCCAAGAAGTGAAAGCACGTGGAGCTTTTCACACGGCGCCTATTCAGGCTTGCGATATCTCAGTGAGACCTTTTGACAAGATGGCAATAGACATTATTGGTCCATTGCTACCATCGGCCAGAGGACATAGATTCGTCCTTACGTGCATTGATTTGTGCACACGATGGCCAGAAGCTATCCCATTAAAGACCACCACTACCACAGATGTAGCTGATGCACTACATCTCATCTTTTCTAGAATAGGGTTTCCTAGAAAACTTTTATCAGACCATGGGTCACAGTTTATATCTGACACCATGAAGGAAGTCATGAAAACTTGGGACATTGATAGGAATTTAAGTAGTATTTATCATCCGATGAGTAATGGTGCGGTTGAAAGACTTAACCGTACACTTAAACAACTACTACATAAGGTTACTGCTAAGCACCCTCATGACTGGGACAGAGCACTCCCAGCTGTTCTATTTGCTTATCGGGAGGTACCGCATGAACAAACTGGCTTCTCTCCCTTTGAATTAGTTTTTGGTGCTCCCCCAAGAGGTCCTATGGGACTAATAAAAGACTTATTAATTGACGAGGAGATGACTCAGGACACTCAGTCATCTTACGAGTATGTGATTAATCTTCGGAAGAACATTATTGAGTCTTGCCAGTTGGCAACAGCTTCTTCTGAGGCTGCAAAAGCTAAGGCTCGATCTCTACAAAATAGGTCTCGACGATTACGCCAATTATTCCCAGGCGACGAGGCTTATGTGTTACTTCCTCACAATAACAATAAATTATTGATATCTTGGAATGGTCCTTACAAAGTCATTGATAAAATTTCCGACGTTGATTACGTCTTAGATATCAAGGGACACAAAAAGATATTTCATATTAACATGCTCAAGCAATTTCATACACGTCCTGAACACTTACAGTCAATTTTTCATGAACTAGATGACAACACAGTATCCACTTGTCATTATACTAACTTATCTGTCATCCAGGAAGAAGAATCTTCTTTTCCTGAGGTACAGTTACCGTTACCTGTACCAGTAGTTCAACCTACTGAATCTTGGCGGGATGTAACCATCTCTTCAACGGTTACACCGCAACAGCGTCTACAGATTGCTAATCTATTACAATCTTATCCAGATGTGTTGACCGACGTCCCGGGTCGCACATCGGCTATCAGTCATGACATTACTCTCAATGATGATACACCTATTCGTGTACATCCCTATTCTGTTCCTTTACATTTCCTTGCTAAAACTACTAAGGAACTTGAACAGATGTTGTCTCTGGGAATCATTGAGACTAGTAATTCGCCATTCTCTTCTCCATTAGTGATTGTCCGGAAGAAGGACAATAACATCAGACTATGTGTTGATTATAGAAAATTAAATGCTAAGACTATAGTTGACAGCGAACCACATCCACTTATCGACGACTTACTGCCACGTCTATCCAACGCAACTATATTTAGTAAGATAGACTTAACTAAAGGTTATTGGCAGATACCACTGACCGAAAAGGCTAAGTACTACACCGCATTTTCCACTCCACAAGGTCTATACCAGTGGAATGTGATGCCTTTTGGGCTTGTTAATGCGCCAGCTACCTTCATTCGCCTGATGCGACAAATTTTATCAGGTAGACCAGACGTTATTACATATATTGACGACATATGCTTGTTTAGTTCGTCGTTTGAGGAACATGTTTCGGGACTTAGATATGTTTTTGACACTCTAAGGAATTATCATCTAACTGCTAAACCTACAAAGGTGCAAATCGCGTGTAATGAGATAACCTTTTTGGGACATATCATTGGATCGGGATATATCCGAACGTTACCTAGTACAGTCTCCAAAATTCTAAACATAGCAGTTCCTCAGACGAAGAAACAGGTCAGGAGTTTGTTAGGACTTGTTCAATATTACAGTAGATTCATACCAAACTTGTCATCCATCACGGCTGTATTGTCTTCATTGTTAAAAAAAGATATGCCGGTGAAGGTGACATGGACTGGTACATGCAATGAAACTTTCAACAAAATTATAAATTTGTTCTCGCATGAACCAATTTTAAGACTTCCCGATGCTTCCAAAAGATTTTTCTTACGAACAGATGCTAGTAACTACGGCATTGGTGCATGCCTGCTCCAGAACCATGATGGCATTCTACATCCTACCTTCTCCATATTAGGAATGCTGAATCCGGCAGAAATAAAGTATTCAACAGTCGACATGGAACTTTTATCTGTGATCTGGGCAATAACGAAGCTTGAAAATTCTTGCTCGGTGCTCCCTTCACCATACAGACGGACCAACGTGCTGTAGCATCCTTGCGTCGATCAAATCATACAAGCCAGAAACTTGCCAGATATTCAATCATCCTACAGCCATTCGAGTTCTCCATTGAACATATTCCTGGCACTGAAAATTGTGTGGCAGATGCATTGTCACGTAATCCTATTGACGACGAATAATCAACATTGACACTCTTAAACTATTTCAATCAGCACTACATTGGATTGAACGAAGTATCAACTATAAAGGAACTAACCTTGCCTTCAATTTAAACTTTATATATACTATATGCATCACAGAATTGAATTAAAAGACAATCAAGGTATATATAGACATTCAAACTTCGTCTAACGTCCATACACGATATATAAATACCGTTGAACAATCATGGATTTATGTCTGACGACAAACCGAACTGATGTTCCTGTGTATACTTAATTCTTGGATGCTGGGATAAATGACATTTCTTTCCAACGTAAACGTTTGAACATTTTTGCCTAAAAGAATTCATCAGGATCAAGACTACGGATGGATCATCATATCCTATACTAATTAATTAGTTAACTTAACTTCTTAATTGAATTATTATCAATAAAATGAAATGTGAGAAAAAAATGAAATGAAAGAACAAAAAAAAAGAGAACGAAATACTAAAAGAAGAAATTATGAAAAGAGAAAATAAATCTCACACAAGTATTAGATTAATAATTTTTTTTTAATGTACCTATACATTATTTAGTTAGTTAAATTAGATAGTTATTATTCACTAACACTTAACACACACAATTAAGTTAAAACTTATATTCGAATTTCTTTCTATTTCTTCTCACTTAGTTTGTCTTTTCTTCTCTCATAACATCGCGTTACATTAGAACCTTAATAATTTAACTCTTAATTTAATTAATTAATTTAATTTTAATTAGTCAAATTAATTCCTATATGACATACTAATACGACAGACCTTACTTTAATTTAATTTTATCATTCACTATTAACATTGGACATTTATTTAGTTGATATAATAATATGTATAATATTGATATATAATGTGATTTATGATTAGATGACTATGACAAATAGTTAGTTGACACGACCGCAACACGGTTCTACTCAGAACATCGTCGGCCATATGTCACAATTGTGTTAAATTTTTTTGAAAAATTGTTAAGTCGGATAGATATTGAAAAAAAATCTATCGATTTTTTTTTTCCCCGGTGTACAGGGAATTGTTACGGTATATGATATTAACGCCGTCTGCTAAAGGTTACCAGACGTGCAATTGTAAAGGTTAAGACATTTAATATATTGCGATAGATGTTTCAATTACTGAACGCTTCATACACGATCGATTATGACGTGTATAGCGTTGTTTAGGACACAGTCGGTAACTAAGAAACCATACCCTTTTTACATTGACCGTCAAGCTGTTAAGACGCGTCTGACTTTCCTTCCAATGTTGGGCATGGTATTGCCATACAGATATATTTTATGCAAGTACGGACATGGGTCAGTCCATTGCTATTACGAAGATTTGAAATGATTAAAGGTCAGTACGAAAGTGAAAATTAAGGAAGGATGAATTACAGTCCATAGTATTTGATTTTGCCAGACTCATAGACTCACTGTCGGCCGTTGGAAAACCCCAACCGCGCGTGCATACAGCTATGACAATCTGCATACAGTAATTTGATTATTGGACAAGGACTGATAGGATATCTACATATATATGCCATATATTTTCAGGTTATAATATGTACTTTTGTGATCAACATGCATGAACCGTCTTGACGTGTAAACTGTATTAAATATTTGTGGACTCAATGAACCGACTTATCAAGTCAATGGAATTACAAGTTCAATATAATTGCAACTTTCAAATGTTTGCTCACACGTTTTTCTACCCCACCCCGCATTCGCGTAAAGCAACACCAATTGACACGATGAAAATATTGAATGAAACCATATAAGAAATCAACTAACATGGCCAGAAATTATAACCACTTTATTGACATTATATGGAACATTGTTGTCAAATTGAATGTTCCAGAACAACAGAGAAGATCGCCTTCAACAATATATATATATATATATATATATATATATATATATATATATATATATATATATATATATATATATATATATATATATATATATATATATATATATATATATATATATATATATATATATATATATATATATATATATATATATATATATATATATATATATATATACTTACTTACTATATATATATATAGCCCAAGAAGCTCCAAACCTACATTCAACTTCAAAAAGGCAAGCTGGGTGTCCTTCCAATTAAAACTAAGTAAACTAAGCATTGAACAAATGGAGTCTAAAAGTGTAGATCTATTTGCAGAAAGATTAACAAAGGAGATTTTTAAAATAGCAATAAAATATATACCAAACAGGAATATGCCTCGTCACTTAATACCAACACAAACAGGTAACGAAAGGAAAAGAAACACCAGTACTTTGGTGGACATAAAGATGTTCAGAACAACTAAAATTGAGGGGAAGGGCCCTGATAAATTACAGAAAAACAGAACTAAAGAGAACTACACAAACTATAAAAAAATCAGAAATGAAACAAATAAAATATTATTCAGAGCTAACGAAAAGAGTTGGAGAACATTTTGTTAAACATTAAATCATAGGACACAAATAAATACAGTTTGGAGAAAACTAAAAGCAATTAAAGGAGGAAACAACAAGAAATTTAAAATCTCAAAAATTAAAATCCCAGAGAGAGCTGAAACAGATAGAGAAACAGCTAACATACTAGCTAAATACTTCTATCAGGTGAGTTCAATAGACAGTCTAGATAAGGCAGAGATAAATAGGCGAAAAACTCTATTAAAAAAATTAAAAGAAGAAAATATGGACAGCAAACAGGATGCTAATTATTAAAATGCAGACATTACAGTAGATGAAATAGAAAGAGCATTTACAAAAAACCAATACCACTTCCGGACAAGACATTCTGCGCTATGAAATCCTCAAAAACGTACCAAACACCACTCTAAGGGTGATTGCATTCCTCTACAACAAAATCTGGTAAATGGGAAAAATCTCATGTTCATGGAAGACAGCAGTAGTCAATCCATACTAAAGCCAGGTAAGGAAACACGTGATGTCAGCTCATACAGGCCAATATTGCTAACATCGCATCCAGGAAGCAATAATTAACAACAGTGTTGCTGTCATTTTCGACGGAGTTTCATATGTCAAGTTATTTGTCGTATTTTTCTCACCCTGGTCAAAGTTTAGTATCTATGTCTTGACTTTGCTGTGTCAGGTTGATTAGGGGTTATCTCCCTTGTTTGTTCACTCATTGTGTTTGACCTTTAGGGTCAAAGGTAAACAGTTCGGGCGTGTGCCCATGCGCAGGTTTTTTAAGCGCCAAGTTGATACTTCCGTCAGGCCGGGATGTAAGCTGGCTTCTGAGGGACATGAGGTCCATTGTGTTTTCGGGAAAAATCTTCGAAGTGACTGCGTTGGCAGGTCTCCCCAGTGAATCTCTGTGCGTCGGAATGACGAGAGAGTTCCTTATTATTTTCTGAGGATTCGGTTCCAGGTAATACCGACTTTTTCCATTATTACGCTTTCGGTGGCAGAACATGTTAGAAGATTACCTAGTCTGTGAACTACAGCTCACCGGTCCTACATTTCAGAACTTATATTTGTGTGCTCAAGGTAGCCATCCAAGACTATTAGTCTTTATATTATCCAGAAGTCCAGTGACGAAGATATATTGTGGGAACCGCAGATTGGCGGTATTTATGTCTACATAAGCATTACTGCAGGGTTGATGTTAACCTGCTTAGAAGGAGTACACAGATGACGCCATAACGAGGCCTGTGTTAAGGCTAATATATTACAGCCTGATAATGTGCAATTGGCGGGGAATGCCAAGTTGTACCAGTATGTCAAAGTTATGAAGGTATCTGACGCGTTTAGTCAGGATACCAAAGCGGCATTATGAACTGTCATTATGGAAGAACATTGCTATTGACCATGCACGAATATTCAAATGTTTACCAGCCTTTTGAATGCCTGATGTATACCTAACGATTTCCGGTCAGCATGACCTTGTTTACACTGACTGTTCCTGTTGATGCTATGTGTGTTACCGTCAATAAATGTTTTGAAACGTGCCAGCAGTCTTCAAGCATCCTTGACTACTGCATGTGAGTGTATGGGTTGCATTACACATCATATACGAGCCTAAACACATTCGCGCCTTCATTTGCACCCACACTCAGCTCATCATTACAAGTACTACACATCTTAACAACATGTATACTGTCTTGTGCAAGTGATCACCTTTACAGAAGAAAAAGACAGTTACATTTCTGGTAGGCCAGCTGATGGGGCTATTTTCGTTAGAAGGACAAGTGCACTTTACATTTCTGGTGGACCAGTTCCGTGGGCTCTTATGCTACATTTATGATGTCTCCAGTGTGGTCCAGAAATTTACATTTCTGGTGAACAGCTGTAACACGCATACTCGACATTTCCAAGTTTTTGCTACACAGGACAGAATAGACAGTGTTAGCATTTATGTTATAATGCTGCATAAACTACAACAGGACAAGTACTGAAGTTAGCATCGAGGCGTTTGCTACGTGGACCATAGCGGCATACAAGTCGAGTCCCTTTTTGTGAACGGTACCTCTGGTCGTTCACACGTCTCAGTCAACAACAGACTTTTCAAGGTACGAGCGTTCAAGTTACATGTTTTGAGGTCAAGTTCCTGTTTGTAAACAGTACGTGAAATTGTAAACATTCGATGTGCAAGACTCAAGTTTCGAGAAGGTCATAGTAACTTTATGTTCGTGAAGACCACTTCATGCTACAGTGGATCTGTCAGTCAATGCGCGCTTGACATTTTGTTTCTGTGTTCGCAAGGAGCAAGAAATTTACTTTAGTTTCAGCTGTGACTGAACTTGTTCTGCAACACATTGAATTGATTGCTATATATATTTATGTTACTTCTACTGTTGTTGTGTATTTTTCTTGTGTTCTTTTGCGGGCTGGTTGGGTAAGGTGACTCCTTTAGATAAATACCACGTAATAGAGGTTATCTATTGAGAGCGTGTCGTTAGGGACTGCAAATTTCCTTAATTGGGATTTGCTAGCGACAATTGTTGCTATTTACGTTTAGCTGTGACGACATGAGTTAGTGTTGTTTTCATTATTTTTTGATTTTCGATTTGTTTTGTTTGTATCTGTTCTTCTCTCCTTCCTTCCGTTTATTTCTTTACACCTTTTTGTTTATAACAGTGTTGCCATTTGTCTTGTTTATTTGTCGCGGTCATCATTACACATTTGTGTAACATTTTCTTTAGTTTTTGCTGTATTGTTTATTTGACTTCCGCGAACGTTTTCGGTCATTGTTCTGTATCTTTGTCTTTGTATTTATGATTGTACTACATTATTGTCATACACAGTCTACATACATATACTTGGTCATGTATTATTATTATTATTAATAAGGTACACTCTTCATATAGAGATTGTTAATAAAATATTAATATATAAGATATTTATACAAGTTCTTTGTTAAAAGACTTGTTGTCCAAAGATTGAGACAAGGTGGAATACATATGAAAGTTCTTTATAAAAAAGACTTGTGCCCACAGTGAGTGGGATATAAAGGTATTATTTTCCACAGGTACTTAAGTGATTATTTGTTATATTATAAACAAGATAACCATACAAGGTCTTTGACCTTGTTTACACTGACTGTTCCTGTTGATGCTATGTGTGTTACCGTCAATAAATGTTTTGAAACGTGCCAGCAGTCTTCAAGCATCCTTGACTACTGCATGTGAGTGTATGGGCTGCATTACACATCATATACGAGCCTAAACACATTCGCGCCTTCATTTGCACCCACACTCAGCTCATCATTACAAGTACTGCACATCTTAACAACATGTATACTGTCTTGTGCAAGTGATCACATTTACAGAAGAAAAAGACAGTTACAAACAGATTAAAATTTCGCTTAGAAAAGCACACTTTGTACAGTCCAAATCAGGCGGGCTTTAGAAGCCATCATAGTACAATAGAGCAACTGTTGAAGCTGGAACATGATGTTAAAACAGGCTTCAAAAAGACTGAAAAGACAGTAGCAATATTCCTTGATGTAGCAAGAGCACATGATGAGTGTTGGAGGAAGGGTGCAATATATAAGATCAGGAAATTAGGTATAGTAGGTTGAACTTATAATTATCCTTATATATATCTAAAACAAACCTCCTGCAGGATATATATTTCATGGTACAAATAAACAATGATAGATCCGACGTTTATGAACAACAGAATGGAGTCCCACAGGGATCAGTAATATCACCATCGATATTTACGATGAAGGTCAACGACCTAGGAGACGAGGTTCAAGACTTAAAAAACAACTTATCTCAATTTGCAGATGATGCTGCGATACGGATAACAGGAAGAAAAATCCATTCACCTATAAAACAGTACGAAACAAATAGATAAAGTATCCGGCTGGATAAACGAGTGGGGAGTTATTCTCAACGTTAAAAAACAGTAGGAATGATCTTCAGTAGAGGGCGTGTAATTAAAAATAATGTACTTGATATTAACATTAATAAGCAAAAATATGTACAGCAAAAACCACAAGATTTCTGGGTATGATCCTAAACAAGCAACTAAACTGGAACATACACATAGACGCATTAGTAGAAAACAAAAGGGGATTTATTAACATGCTAAAATATATGAAAGAAAATGTTTGGTGAGCCTGCAATAAGACAATGATTACCTTCTATGACTATGCCATTGTTGTCTATGCATCAACCACTCTGAGCAAGATGAAAAAACTAGACATAGTCCAAAACCAGGTACTGTCAATAATAGTAGGTACTTCAAAGGGAACATCAGTAGAGGCGTTAGACGTAGCGCTAGGCATTATACCCCTGGCGCTAAGGAGAAAAGAGCTAAGACTCAACTACTTGGCAAAAGTGGCAAAAGATCCAACACATGCAGCGCACAAAACCTTTGATAGGGGTAACCAATTCATACTGAGCATAGGACTCCTGATTTGATCCCTAGAGGGATGGGCGGAGCTTTGCCTGACATTTTGACGTGGCTATCATAAGGTACCGGGGAGTATAGGTGTTACGGCGCTATTTCTCAGTGCATCTTTTGTACGAAACGTGAGCCGCGCAACGCCGGGTATAGCAAATCCGGCGAGTCATGTGACTACCGGAAGCCGGGAAATCAGGTGCGAAGGTGATCAGTTAGAATCTAGTCATTGTCCTGGTAGGACGGACAGTTTTCGCTTTGCCAGCAAGTTAGCTGTGAAGTTCATATTATGGACGATTTGTTATAAGTGCTTGCCATACTCCGGTTCTGATGGATTATTAAGTTGTTATTCTAGTACAGTGTAGTGTCTAGATTGTATTTGCTACAGGCCGTAGATTTATAAGTTGACAATGATTTGAGTATTTCTTTTTCACAGTATTGTTGCTCAGGTGAGCGATCGTCAATGCAGTGTTGTTTCAGTGTAGGTCGTACTGTCGTGTATGATACTGATAGATCAAGCTGTTAAGGCAAGTTACATTGGCATTTCATGATCGTATTTTGATATGTGATTGGCCGTGTGAGGCCTTTTGTATTGTGCAGAGTATTAAAGGGAAGTACCTGTAGAAGATGGTGATTACTTATGTCAGCCATTGTTGTGTGGTCATACTCCTAGAGGAGCGAGATTATTATTGTTATTATAAATCCACAAATGCAGCGGTGCAACACAGTGGAGTGTTATCGACGGTAAGTGTTCCTGACAATAGGTAAGATGTAAACTAAAAGAGTTGAAGGCTTCAGTCAGAGCTGAGAAGTAGCCAGATTGTCTTCTTGTGCAAAACGCACCCTCGTACGATAACCAAGTGAGGTTTGGGCTGTTGCATAGTTGCGTCTGTGCTAAGAGAGCTAACAACATTGAGGTATGAGAACATTTTATAATACTTAACGTGATTGACGATTTATGTGTTAAGTGTAATTTCACGTATACCTCATCGCTATTTTCAACCGCAAGACTGTGTGTTAAATGTGTAAAGTATTAAGTGCATTTATAAGAGGAATTCTAGTGTCGCACTGCGCTGTATACAAGTGTGTACTTATTAACATCATTATTATTTGTGTAGTGTTAAGTAATAGTTATATTGCTGATACGGTTCTGTTTCGGGGTGTTTTTCTGTATTTCATGTGGTATGTACTAGCCACTACATTGGGTAGTGTGGCAGTTTTAATAATACTATTTCTATTTTCAGCGGTTACAGATCATGATCAAGTCATACTTGTTCCTTTGCAGGGACATCACTTAGCTCCATACATATATTAGTGATCTGCATAATAGGTTATGGCATCACCTTGACAGTCTCTAGCGTCGATGTACAGTCTTGCAACTGGAACAATGTCGAGGACATTTTCATACAGTTTCAAGCCATACCAGCCAGGGAGACATAAATCTTCTGCTCCATCAAGTTAAACTTGCCCAAAGACAACATAATATATAAAAACACGATGCTGAATCCTGCCGACAGAAGTCTCAGATCACTGTTGATAGTTCCATAGCCCTCTTCATCAAAGCTGCGTGTAGCATACACATAACAGTCAGATATATCAGGATGGCCATTCAGTCCTGTGTTAATCATTAATTTTTCAAATTCAGCTGCATCGAAATTATCCGATTCCTTCTTCAGAACCCAGGTTATTTGAGCAGCTTCTGTAGCAATGACTACACCATGTTCATCGTAGCTCAGATCCCCACCAAGGAGAGTTTTAACATCCATTGTACAGACTGCAGTAAGTGCCACTATCAGACAAAGCTAAGCCTTAAAGCTTTCCTTCCATACCACATTCTTTTCCAATGTTAATAAAATATTCCAAGGTAGCCATGATTCACAATTATTGTGCTTTCCAATAGCTAAACAATAATGCAAATATTATACAATGAATATGTCAATTCGCAAAGATGGCTATTGACCTTATTGGTCCATTTAAGGTCACGTCAGTTAGAGGTCATAAATATGTGCTGACATGCATTGATATGTGCACACGCTGGCCAGAAGCGATATCTCTTAAAACTATATCAACTGTAGACGTAGCGGATGCGCTATTTTTAATTTTCAGCAGATTGGATTCTCCCGAAAACATACTATCGGACGGGGTAAATCAGTTCGTCTCTGACGTCATGAAACAGGTGATGAAACAGTTCGATATTGATCAATCTCTTAGTTCGATCTATCACGCAGCATCGAATGATAAAATTGAGAAGCTAAATAGGAGTTTGAAGCAGATGTTGGGTAAAGTTACCACTAAATATCCACAAGATTGGGACAGGGTCTTGCCCGCGATTTTATTCGCTTACAGAGAAATTCCCACAGAACACAGCGGGTTCGCGCCATTTGAGTTAGTTTTTGGTGCAAAACCTAGAGGACCTATGTCCATTTTAAAACAATTATTGGTGGGAGCTGACATGAATGAAGATGTTCAAACCTCGTACCAATATGTTGTCAATTTGAGAAAAAAGCCAGGTTGGACGATTCAAATATACATTTAATTGACATCGCGTAGCTCCATACAGATATTAGTGATCTGCATAATAGGTTATGGCATCAACCAGACAGTCTCTAGCGTCGCTGTACAGTCTTGCAACTGGAACAATATTGAGGACATTTTCATACAGTTTTATTATAATTCACAAACTCACGTTCGTCATGTAAAGCATAATTTCTCTTACAGAAATACTGGCATCATCGCACGGAGGTGTATGGATGATCCAGAGATGGAATACATAGGAATATGACTAATAAATATTATGATACTCAGGAGCCTAGAACACATACGTCCAACACCTTGAAAAAACACACAGCGACTCTCTTGCGAAGAAACGCTGAGATCAGCAGACGGCAACTCTGGCGTCTGCAACTCGGAACAAAAGTAATGACGTACTTCCTGTAACCCATGGTCATCGGTCAACAACAAATAAACTACATGTCGAACTGTATTGACATCGACATACATGTTATGAATTTTACTCATAACAATTGCATTCTTGTGAGCCGTAAGTGTGGTTAATTTTACTTCAGTGATTATTGTGAGAGAAAGATTAGCGTACCCTCTAGCTCCGTGAGTAGCCTATGCCTAATACGTTTAGTATAGAGCTGTAAGAATAGAGTGTGTATATATATATATATATATATATATATATATATATATATATATATATATATATATATATATATATATCTGCTTGTTCTTTAGGGCAGCTAGGACTCTCACATACTGATAAATTGATGTCATTTAGACCAGTGCGCTGTGTGGAATATTTCATCATAGATAGAAGTGTTTCATTTACGTTTTCTCTCGCGTGATGATGTAGTTAGCAATTAGCAGGATAATGAAGGCATTATTGTTGACTGAGATATATTTATTGTTGATTAAACGTATACACAGACCTGCATGCACACACACACACACACACACACACACACACGCACATGGTCATTTAAGCGCATCTATTAGCATATGTTCATACATGTGTAACACCACACACAATATACACACACTTACATATATACATATAAGTGCATGTACTTGCATATTTTCACACATATGTATGTATTATTACGTAGATGATGTTTGTCCATAAGTACGATACTAGTTTATTTTATTTCATTTTATTTCAGAGAGTCCAGCAGTCTGTGCTGGGTTATATAGTGTTACGCAGAGAATACCTAAATAGCTTGGTTAAATGGTGTTGTATAGGAATTACCTACAAAAGTAAACTAGTGGACAACATTGTTTTCTGTATGATTCATATGCTACCTTCTAGGGTTTCGTTAATAAAAGTGGGACCCCTGTAATCACGAGTTTTTCTGTGACTGCGGAACGTGTATGAAAGTAGGCCAGAGAAAGTGACGACATTACACATGAATTCTTGTTCTTCTTCACACATCGTCTTCGCACTGTCACATTATCTATCTATCTATCTATCTACTTTTATCTAATATACTGTATGGGGCGCTGATGATCTAGTTTTCATAACAATATACTTATTCTTAATATTATATTCTTAATAACTTATATTCTTAATTTTATGATCAGGTACTGTTAATGTATGCTGTTATACTTCCTTGTAATGTTGCACTGCCCTTACATTAATACTTTCAGTACGCTGGGGAATGTTTGAGTAACAGTAATAAAAGATGAGCAAGAGGAAGGAAGAATGCAAGAGGGGACTGTGCCCGATTTTCAACCTTTCGCAAACTAATTGCTTTCGTATATGTCTATCTAACGATCTACCTAGTCTGATTCTGGTCTTGAGTTTGGGACGCAAAGACAACGAGGAAAGTAACTGTTTACCCCACCTCATCTTGATGAACCTAAAAAAAAAAAAAAAGTCCCTGAGTAATTCAGTTGCACACCATTTGAAAATTTCACGAGTTCTTATAACATACTTCTGAATGTCTCAAATCACTAATTTACTGTACGAAGAATTCGATTTTTATGTCTTGTTGTTGTTGTTGTTCTTTTTTTTATGTTTTTTTTTTATTTACTTTATTTTTAAATTCATTATTATTATTATTATTTTTTATTTTTTTTTTAAATTTTATTTTGAAAACGTACTTTAATTATGATGATTATTGCAAATGTAATATTACTTTTATAATGATAAATGCCTTAATTATGCTTAAAGTAAAATGTGAGGATGAAAGGATATAGTATACATGACGAGAGAGAGAGAGAGGAAGGGCAGAATGTCAGACGGGCCTGCGTGCCCAATTCTTAACCCTTTGAAAATAAAGTTCTATCTATCTATCTATCTATCTATCTATCTATCTATCTATCTATCTATCTATCTATCTATCTATCTATCTATCTATCTATCTATCTATCTATCTATCTATCTATCTATCTATCTATCTATCTATCTGCCCTCCAAGCCTGTCTGTTTGTTTGTCCATCTGCCTGTCTGTTATGTTTATGTTTATCGGTCAATCAGCAATCTTTTTGCCTGACGGTCTGACTGCCGGTCTGAGTGCGTGTCTGTCTCCGTATCCGTTTTCCTGGGTGCCTGTCTTTCTACCTGTTTGCCGGTATCTCTGCCTGAGTCCTTGTCAGTCTGAGTATCTGTTGTTCAATTCGTCTATCTGTCTGTCTGTCTGTCTGTCTACATGGCTATCTGAGTGTATGGCTGTCTAATCTAGAGAGATATTACTGTTTTGTGGTGTAAAAAACCAATAATATAACGATACATTTAACACAAGCGAACAAGAAGACCACGACACTTACGGCAGAACATAGCAACAAAATATGAACAGGAAATAACAAACCAGAGTCTACGGCCGAGACAGAGACTGACCAAGGCTGTGATTCATTATAGCTCACTTTTGTGCGAAGATGGCACTTGATGTGAATGTGGATGTCATGTTGTGTCAGCGAGTGTATGCCGTGACAAAGAAAGAGCAGAATCACTGTGACAATCAAGCATGTTGTAAGAAGCGGCTCTTGTAAGACTGTTCATGTGGTTAGCAATCTTCCCTTATAACACAGATTGATTACTACAGAAAATTCTACCACAAAAGCATATCAAATATTTTGGCGCTGTCTTTCTGTATGGGATCTAACTAGAATGACGATTAAAAGAGACAATATGAACCACCTCTACAACAGTAGAAAGAAGCTAACAGAGCAATATAATCACTATAAACGATCAATTAAAGATATGGACGGAATATTTCTAGCAACTTCTGAAAAGATCAGCTCTATAACCCCCTACCCCAACCCCCTTTTTAATCCAGCTAGGAGAGAATAAGCCATCAGCCAACAAAACCACATGAAGAAGAAATAAATTTTATGGCAATAAATGTTATAATGCCGTAGGAGACCACGAATGGTGGCCGGAGAGTTAGAGAAAAAAGATGAGTCTATAGAAAGAAGTAACCTTCAATCAAGAATTACTCATAGCGGTGAGGTAAATAGGAGGATCTAAGGAATGGCGGCCCTTAACTTTTGTCCAGTAGTATATATTCTAATCCTCCACTACAGTATTAGGAAGGGGGCATGGTAGGGTCACAGTCTATCAGAACTAATTTTCCGACCTTATCCAAATACAATGGTCTCAGATAATTCAGTAATGCTGTAAGAGCACGCTATTACATCCCCTGCATAGGATGCTGTGCCAGTGCTGGGAAGAGACAACTATTCCTCAAGACATGCGAGATGCCAAGATTGTAACACTGTATAAAAATAAAGGAGACAGAAGTGATTGCAATAACTACAGAGGCATCTCTCTTCTTAGTATTGTTGGTAAGGTTTTTGCCAAAGTCATCTTAATGCGACTACACAAGTTAGCTGATCGCATATATCCAGAGTCACAGTGTGGATTCCGAGCTGGCAGATCAACAACAGACATGATCTTCTCTCTCCGCCAGCTTCAGGAAAAATCAAGAGAGCAGAAAAGACCATTATATATCGCCTTTATAGACCTCACAAAAGCATTCGACCTGGTTAGTAGGGATGGACTCTTTAAAATCCTCCTGAAAATAGGCTGCCCTTCTAAAATGCTGGAAATGATAAAGTCATTCCATGACGGCATGAAGGGAACAGTCCAATATGCTGGAAGCACGTCACAGCCCTTTGATATACGAAGTGGCGTTAAACAAGGCTGTGTTCTGGCTCCGACCCTCTTCGGAATCTTCTTTGCCTTACTCTTGAAACATGCATTCAGAGATGCAACTGAAGGAATATGCCTTCACACTAGGTCAGATGGCCGTCTGTTTAATCTTTCAAGGCTGAAGGCAAAAACAAAAATCAGAAGGGTCACTATAAGAGACTTGTTGTTCGCTGATGATGCTGCAGTCGTCACTCAAAGCCAACAGGAGCTTCAGAGCTTGATGAATCGCTTCACTAAAGCATGCAAGGACTTTGGCCTCACAATAAGTCTAAAGAAAACGAATGTGCTGAGTCAGGATGTGGGTGCTGCACCAGTTACCACTATCGATAACTATGAATTGGCAGTGGTGCACCACTTCACATACCTAGGGTCTACCATCAATGACAAACTCTCACTGGATACAGAAATCGACAGCCGCATTGGCAAAGCTACAGCTACCTGTGCCCGCCTCACATCGCGTGTTTGGGGAAACTCTAAACTCACAATGAAGACCAAAGCTGCGGTATATAATGCCTGCGTCACCAGCACACTCCTATATGGCAGCGAGACCTGGACGACCTATGCTAAGCAAGAAAGAAGGCTCAATACCTTCCATTTGCGGTGTCTACGCCGCATCCTCGGCATCTCGTGGAAAGATAAAGTGACAAATGTCGAGGTGTTGTCACGTGCTGGCCTTCAAAGTATGTATACGCTTCTTAGACAACGCAGACTTCGCTGGCTTGGCCATGTTCGCCGCATGGAAGATGGTCGCATCCCAAAAGATATCTTCTACGGACAATTAGCAGATGGCAAGAGAACAGTTGGGCGACCACAGCTGAGGTTCAAAGATGTGTGCAAGAGAGATATGAGGGCACTGGACATGGATCCAGCAACATGGGAGGATGAAGCTGCCGATCGCACTAAGTGGCGATGCTATTTACGGCGCCACCTCAGATTGGGCGAAGAGAGGCTCACACAAGAAGCAGAGGTGAGGAGAAAACGTCGAAAGGAGCACCAGGAAAATAAGCAGCTGAGGGCTGTCACCTTAGGGGCGCATTCCCATGGTCAGTTATAACTGAAGGGGCTATTATTACTATTACTAGATAATTCAGGAATTGCCGTGGTAGAAATACAGACCTGGAAAAGGTCGTCTATTCTTCGTTCTCTTTGTCCATCGATTTCTCTAAGTTTTGTACCACAGTTTCTGTCAGGGATTCTTTAGTGTATCATTTAGGTGTTTTAAGTACTGTGTGAACAACCACGGACAGGAACGCTGGCACACTGGAAAACACAGCTTGTGTTGCTGGTTTGATGTCTGAAGGATATTGTGGAGATTCCAAGAGAAAACGAAGAAAGAATAACACCAATGTTTCATCATGCATGTCATAACAGGCGGTTAAAGGGCGGGCGTGCATGACCCAGCCAACCTCATCATTTAAAACAATCTGCTACAGAAATCACCACCTTAAGAACACTGTGACGGTATTGCCTCCCCTGCTTTGCAGTAGTGGTCCAACAGTGGCCAAAACTCAAGAATATCTATTATAGGCTTCAATGGAGTCTATATTTACACAAGATTACTCTTGGCAGAAATGTAGATAGAAGAGTAGTAAAGCTTCTATCACATGGGAGTTTTCACAAGATATTCAGATAAGCGAAAACAATGCTGGCTGTTGCTGAGCACGTTAATTCTGTAATCTGCCGACACCTTTCATAAAGAATTTACGCAATGGTTTAATCTAGCTCGTTAAGTCACCACCGCTGAGTTAATCAGTAGAATTATTATTATAATATATAGCTCTGTTTAGAGTTTGTGTAGTAATTTGACTGCGACAAACACGCAGTAACTTTAAAATGATTAAATCGAAATTAAATTTGTAACATTACAAATAACAGGAAACAAGATGGGCAGAGCATTTCAGAGAAACTCGGAGCAAGGAACCACCAGCTGAGTGTTACTGAGGCAGACTGTGACTTAGACGTAAATACAGACATTCCACGAAAAGAAGAAATCATCACAGCTATCAAAGGGTTAAAAAATGAAAAAGCGCCTGGTCGCGACAATCTAAATGCTGAGTTATTCAAGGCAGACCCTGAACTAGCTGCAGAACTATTAGAACCCCTATTTGCGCAAGTCTGGGAAACTGAGACAACACCAACAGAGTAAGTAAAGGAATAATTGTCAAATTGCCCAAGAAGGGCATCCTTGCAGACTGCAACAACTGGAGAGGAATTACTCGCCTCTCAGTTCCCAGTAATATACTAGGCCGGATAATTGTGACGTACGTATAGTATGAGAAGTAAAGTCCCTGAATTGTTAGATGATATAGAAGACCCTTCGTATAACATCAGTACCCCCGAATATTGTTGTAATTTTATCGTCAACGGGAATTCTTCCACCTGGGCTCATTAGCATGCACTATAGAAAACGTGGAACACCACCTGGGCTCATTAGTATGAATCAGAGCAGTAGTGGACTCGCCACCACGTTTGCTAATTAATATGTAGACTGTTATCTTCTGTGCATTCTGGAGATCGCATGGCCTTAAGGGGAGGTTAAACCACGCCCACGGCTATCTCTAGAGCAATTGATAGCAGTTAGGTCCCTTCATCTGTGCATCCACCAGAGCGCATCTTCTAAAGGGGAGTTTAAGCCACGCCTTTTGCTTTACCTCAGAGCGGTCTGAATCAACTACCGCCTTCACCTTTCTTTATTACCGCCTGAAAATGGCGTTGCCTAAGTCCAAACGATGAAAGCGGTTAACGATCAGACGCAGCGTTGGTTCCCAAACAGACGAAGCAGAGTCTCGCCGGCATTTCACATCTCAGTGTTAACCACAGAACCGCTCGCAAGATCGAGACGGACAGGGAAGTCCAGAACGGGGACGGGCGGCGTAGAATCTCGAATTTTCCGCTGAGTTCTTAAAAGGTGTGAAATTTCCACGTGTCCCCCCCGATCTTTCATTCCATTTAATATAAATAAAGACCTCTGAAAAATGCATTTATCATTCGTTTGCCACAGATTTAAAGAAACACTAGCTTATAGTAGAATCCTGCTAGATTTCCACTGGATTTTCGGCTATATTGGAGTGGATTCATTCTGTGCTAACGGTAAAATATATTAGTTTAAAGTGATCAGTGGTCTGGTGCTTTCATTTTATTTCACTGGATTGTGTGTTAATTTAAACTTATTAAATAAACCCATTTCAAAGTTCCAGCTGTAAACTAAATGATATATCTATTACATTATTTCTAAAGATAATAGATGCCGAAATGCTTAAATTAAATTTAAAGTCGCGAAGGAATTTATAACTAATTAATTAAGTTACTTACTTACTTAGTCGTTCCCCTTCTACCGTGAGGTGTAGAGGTTTGGAAGAGAGAGCGCCAGACTATCCTATCGGCTGTCTTCCTCCTGGCCTGGTTCCATTCTAGTCCTTGGTCCTTCAAAGATTGTCTAATGTTGTCCTCCCAGCCGACTCTGGGTCGTCCTCGGGGTCTGGATCCTTGACTCTGTGTTTTCCATGCTTGTCGTGGTATCCGATCTTCTCCCATTCTGCAGACATGGCCAAACCATCTTAATTGGGACTGTTCTACTTGGGTCTGCAGGGGGTAGGATTTAAGGCCTTGACGTATCGTCTGGTTGCGTACCATGTCTCTTCTTGTTACTTCAACCACCTTCCTCAGATACCTCATTTCTGAGGTTTGGATCTGGCTTTTATGGGTTGTAGTCATTGCCCATGACTCGCATCCGTATGTCAAGACTGAGACATAGGTGGAGCGGTATACAGCCAACTTCGTTTCCTTACCAACCTCTCTCTTGCTGAGGAATCCTCGATTTATGGCCTGAAAAAGTCTCCCAGCTGCTACTTTTCGAGTGGCCAACTCTTCTTTGAAAAGTATGACGCGGAGCAAGAGAGGGCAGAAGCTAGGAAGAAAGAAGCGGACGATCGTCAAGTGGAGCAGAAGAAAATTGAGGCAGAGATGGAAGCTCGCAGGGAAAGAGAGAAGGAGAGACAACGGGAGGAGAGAGACAAGGAGAGACAGCACGAATTGGCGCTTAAGGCTTTAGAGAGTCGTGGTGCTTCTACTTCAAATAATGGAGAGCCGTCTTCGCCCCAGTCTCAGTCAAAGGATCTCTCCAGCACTCAATCTGCCCAATTAACTACGATGTCTTTTACTTTAGAGTCTTTCCCTAGCCCCAATGAGAAAATTGACACCTTCCTAGAGAAATTCGAGAGGTTGGCAAATCTGTATGGGTTAGAGAGTTCCCGTTGGAGTCTTAAACTCTCAACTGTGTTGAAAGGTAATGCTTATGACGTGTATACAAAGCTGGGAACTAACCAACATGATTACGACATGCTAAATAAGGCCTTGCTAGAGCGGTTTGTCACCCGTGTGTTGCCGGGGCCCGAAAGGGGAGCAAAGAATAGTAACACTGCACCCTACCACGCATGTCGTAAAAAGCGACTAAGGAGGGTTGGGCATGGGGCGGCTGTTTACCCCATCCCGTAAAAACTTCGCACAGTGGGCTGATCACCTGCTTGCCAACCAATCTGATTACGGAAACAACGATAGATTGTTTGGTCTGTTTTTGTTCCACAAAGACGCCACTAGGCGTGGTGGAAACGGCAATAGATTGATCAATTTGTTGTTGCCCTAAGACGCCACTAGGCGTACTGGCCACATACTGCTTTGCCGGTTGGTGGCTAAGGATGGAAGAAGAAGAAGAAGAAGAGCGGTTTGAGATGACCGCACGTAAATTTCTGCAAATGTTCAGAAACAGCTGAAAGGAGAGCACGGAGACATTTCCCCAGTTCTATTCACGTCTCACGGGCTAAATGACAAAGTGTCTTGAATTATCTGAATTACCTCTTACATATGAGGGACTTCTTGAACTTGTTCTTGTGGAACAGATAAAGTCAACCTTGTCAAACGAAACCCGTAGATTTTTGGCTGAACAGGGCGCAGTCAGGCTTGAGGACATCCTCAATAAGGCGGAACGCTATACCAATGCAATGGCCGAACTTCCCAGCACTAAACGTAAACCCACATATGAGCCATCTCGAAAACAAAATCTAGAGCAGTCATCCTATTCTTCCAATTCCTCTCAGCACTATAACCAACGAGAAACAAATACTCAGAGACCGCCCCAGGAAAAATTGAAATTTTACAAAACCCGATATCCTCCAAACAACAATTCTGATCAACCTGCAAAGCCTGCGTGGCAGCGCGGCCACCAAGGTCAAGGCAAAGGAAAGATCCCTACAGCAGGGACGTCTGATCAGGGCAAGCACACCGGGCCAAACTGCATTGGATGTTTGCATACAGCCTCGCAAGGAAGAGTCAATGTCAGTGATTCTCAACCTGAGGGGGACAGAGGCTCAAGGCGAGGAACTGTAATTTTGAATGGTACCTCAACTACTTGTCTTTTTTACACGGGCTTATCTTTTGATTGTATTGTCGCAAGGCACCTAGTCAAACCCAGTCAGGAGACAGAGGAAACCGTCAAACTATGTGGAGTTTTTAAGAGTGATGCACCCAGGACGCTTCCTATCGCACTGGTAGAAATACACTCTTATTTTGTCAGAGGTGTTATTAAAGCGGCCATAATGGATGATCCTATCTACCCAGTTATCTTGGGATGTAGATATGTGTTTGTTGGGAGACCAAAAGAGCCAATTGTGGCAGCGGTAACCACAAGAGGGCATACTAAGGAGAGGGAGCCTGCGCCAAATTTGTTACCGAATGAACTCAAGGAGGCGCAACAAAAGGAACCTACTCTGGAGCTCTGCTTTAGAAAACTGCCCATGGCTAAGGACCCCAGACACCACGGAG
This sequence comes from Oreohelix idahoensis, assembly GCA_024509875.1. Lineage (NCBI taxonomy): Eukaryota > Metazoa > Mollusca > Gastropoda > Stylommatophora > Oreohelicidae > Oreohelix > Oreohelix idahoensis. The sequence continues at coordinate 380,523 of JAMPIV010005432.1, forward strand.
ACATCTTTTCGAAGGATGGCGTATTGTATCATAGAACGGGCGACCCTGATAGAGGGAATAACCAGCTCCTAGTACCGACGCAGTACAGAAGCCAGATCTTAGAAATGGGGCACTCTCTTCCCTTTAGCGGACATATGGGACAAAATGCCACTATTCAGCGAATAAAAACCCACTATTTTTAGCCGGGGATGAACTCTGAAATTATCAGGTACGTGAAATCCTGCGCCCAGTGCCAACGTGTAGCACCCAAACACTTGACACCCCCGGTACCTATGGGGCAAATGCCAATAGTAGGTACTCCATTTGAACGGGTTGCTGTCGACATCATTGGACCCCTGGAAAGGACGAAAAGAAGGAACAGGTTTATCCTGACCTTAGTCGACACTTGCACAATGTGGGCCGAAGCTATACCGCTAACATGCACGGATTCCAAGCATGTCGCAGAAACCCTCGTGCAAATTTTTACACGGTTGGGATTCCCTCAACAGGTTTTGACGGATAATGGATCCCAATTCCGTAGCCTGTTAATGGGGGAGATCTTTAAGATCTTGAGGGCCAAACACATCCACACAAATCCCTACCATCCGGCCGGAAATGGGCTCGTGGAACGTTTTAACGGCAGCCTCACCATGATGTTACGTAAGCTGGGTCAGGAGAAACTGGAACACTGGGATCTATATATATATCTGATGCTTTATTCGCCTACAGAGAGGTTCCCCAAGCGTCTACGGGATTCCCGCCTGCTACACTTTTATTTGGCAGACATATTAAGGGGCCACTAGAAGCCTTACTTCGGTCCCTGACAGACAAAAAGGCTGACGAGACAGTTGTCTCTGCAAGCAAATATGTGTCTGAGCTCAAGAAAAGGCTAAAGCTAGGATGGGATCTAGCTACAACCAACCTTAAGAAAGCCAGCGCTAAACATGCTAAAAGATACAATAAAGCTGCCAAAGAGAGAGAACTCCAACCAGGAGAGAAAGTTTTATTGCTACTTCCAACCGGAAGCAATAAACTTCGCATCGGATGGCAAGGGCCGTTTACCGTCCTTAAAAAGATCTCACGCACCAATTACAAGATCTTCATTAAAGGAAAGGAGAAGGTCCTTCACATAAATCTCCTTAAGAAATATTTGGAAAGACCAGTGCCGTCCTCCGAGCATCTCCTGTCGGTCGCCATAGCAACGGAAGACGAGGAAGATGATGATAGTTGCATGGAGTACCCATTGCAACCGACTGAATCCTTTAAAGATGTCAAATTCGGCGACAATCTCTCAGAAGAACAACAAACAGAAACCAGGGAGCTACTAAAACAGTACAGTGCAGTCTTAACGGATGTACCTGGTCGAACAAATCTCATCGAATTTGATATGAAATTAACAAACGAGGCCCCTGTTCAAACCAGAGTTTACCCCATTCCGTACGCAAAAGCTGATCCACATCGCGGAGAAATAGACAAGCTGCGTCAGGCAGGAATTATCAGTGAGTCGACATCTCCTTACAGTTCGAGTGTAGTGCTGTTCCAGAAGCCCAATAATGAAGTTCGGCTGTGTATAGATTACCGGTTGCTAAACGCTGTAACGGAATTCCAGCCCGAACCTCTCCAGACTGTTTCTGAATTGTTCACCAAGCTTAGCAAAGCAAGAATTTTCTCCAAGATTGACCTGAGTAAAGGTTATTATCAAATACCAGTCAAGGAGGAAGTTAAACCTTTGTTAGCTTTCAGCACTAGTGAAGGACATTACACATTTAATGTGATGCCGTTCGGATTGCATAACGCACCAGGAGTGTTCACCAGGATGATGAGGAAGCTTTTAGAACCTTTTCACAGTCCCCATATCCGTAATTTCATGGATGACATCTTAATTGCATCGGAAACATACGACGAACATATTGCTACGGTTGCTATGCTCCTCAGGAGACTTCAGGAAACTGGTCTCACAGCCAGACCTAGCAAATGTCTCATCGGGTTTGAAAAGCTAGAAATCCTGGGGCATACTATTTCTCACGGCTGCATGTGGCCTGTTAAGCAGAACGTGGAGAAAATAGTTGCAGCAAAAAGGCCTCGAACGAAGAAAGACACTCGTTCCTTTTTATCACTATGTGCATATTATCAAAAATACATCTAGAACTTCAACGGACTCACGGCACCTTTGACTGACCTCACAAAGAAAGGTTGTCCTGATAAGGTTATCTGGGATCAAAAGTGCGAACACGCGTACAGCACTTTAAAAGGACAGCTGTCTGCATACCCCATTTTGAGGTTACCTGACCTCAAGAAATCTTTCGTATTGCGGGTCGACGCGTCAGGTCAGGGCATCGGGTCAACATTGCTTCAAGCCGAAGACACCGACCCGAATATGCTATTCCCAGTTGCGTATGGCAGTCGGAAATTAAACAAGGCTGAACGTAACTACAGCGTAGTTGAAAGAGAATGTCTCGCTCTGATTGACGGCATCAGACGCCATTATGAGTTTCTCTATGGGACATCTTTTACGGTGAAAATAGACCACGCTCCCTTAGCTTTTCTTGGCGCAAATAAGGAATTTAATGCCAGGATCATGCGTTGGGCTTTGCTTTTAAGCGTGTACTCTTTCAAAGTGAAATATATTCCGGGAAGACAGAATGTCGGGGCTGATTTCATGAGTAGAAACTGGACTACGGAGGAAGAGGAGGAAATCGAAGATACCAATCATCCAAAAGCTACCGATCAGGGTACTTTCATTGTCATAAATCAAACATGAAAAATGGTTTCATGTCTTAAAGTGGGGACGATTGTGACGTACGTATAGTATGAGAAGTGAAGTCCCTGAATTGTTAGATGATATGGTAGACCCTTCGTATAACATCAGTACCCCCGAATATTGTTGTAATTTTATCGTCAACGAAAATTCTTCTACCTGGGCTCATTAGCATGCACTATAGAAAACGTGGAACACCACCTGGACGCATTAGTATGAATCAGAGCAGAGTGGACTCGCCACCACGTTTGCTAATTAATATGTAGACTGTTATCTTCTGTGCATTCTAGAGATCGCATGGCCTTAAGGGGAGGTTAAACCACGCCCACGGCTATCTCTAGAGCAATTGATAGCAGTTAGGTCCCTTCATCGGTGCATCCAGCAGAGCGCATCGTCTAAAGGGGAGGTTAAGCCACGCCTTTTGCTTTACCTCAGAGCGGTCTGAATCAACTACCGCCTTCACCTTTCTTTATTACCGCCTGAAAAGAGCGTTGCCTAAGTCCAAACGATGAAAGCGGTTAACGATCAGAGGCAGCTTTGGTCCCCAAACAGACAAAGCAAAATTTCGCCGGCATTTCACATCTCAGTGTTAACCACAGAACCGTTCGCAAGATAGAGACGGACAGGGAAGTCCAGAACGGGGACGGGCGGCGTAGAATCTCGAATTTTCCGCTGAGTTCTTAAAAGGTGTGAAATTTCCACGTGCCCCCCCCCCCGATCTTTCATTCCATTTAATATAAATAAAGACCTCTGAAAAATGCATTTATCATTCGTTTGCCACAGATTAAAAAAAAAAACACTAGCTTATAGTAGAATCCTGCTAGATTTCCTCTGGACTTTCGGCTATATTGGAGTGAATTCATTCTGTGCTAATGGTAAAATATATTAGTTTAAAGTGATCAGTGGTCTAGTGCTTTCATTTTATTTCACTGGATTGTGTGTTAATTTAAACTTATTAAATAAACCCATTTCAAAGTTCCAGCTGTAAACTAAATGATATATCTATTACATTATTTCCAAAGATAATAGATGCCGAAATGCTTAAATTAACTTTTAAAGTCGCGAAGGAATTTATAACTAATTAATTAAGTTAAGTTCTATATATATATATATATATATATATATATATATATATATATATATATATATATATATATATATATATATATATATATATATGCGTTTTAACCATTAGACTCGCGAAGTGTTTTCTTAAATATCTAATTGAATACGCGAGTGTATATAATAGTCTTAACGGTAAATTTATCGCGCGTTAGAATGTTACTTGATTTTGCGGTATGATTTCATGTTTTTCTATCTTTCCTATAGAATGATCATACAACCTTTGTGTCCCAGCAAAAACTTTTTATAGAGTCCTCCAGACTTGGTTAATAAAACCCTCCAGATATTTTGATGAACAGTTTAAATTTTAATCTTGTGGCGATCCTGTGTGGGGTCCAGCTAACTGAATTTACCAGAAAGAAAGCAAACCCAAGAACAATTTAACACATCATCAATTAAATTAAGATTAACTGGAGAAGAACATTGCCAGAGCTATAATTATATTATTTTACTGCTCTACTGCAAAAGAGAGTAGATATCTCCTGAACCCTGACTGTGCACATTTTCTTCACTGGACTTAAACCCCCGAAGAAAAACCTACTTTACTGGTCAGTCGTGTTATCACGCTTAAGACGTTTTTCCACCATCAACGACTAAATCCAAGAGACCACACCATTCTCACCCCTATATCTGTGACCGTGCCATCCAATAGAACTTTTTTTTAATATAACGAAACAAAGAACACTTAAGCTTCACTTTCCAGCGATTTCGGGACACTTTGCAAACCGCATAAACCTGCTAAATCTGGGGCTGGAACAGAAGAAAAAGACACTACCTATGTCGAGTGTTTAATTGCTGTTTTTGTATTTTTCTATGGAGTGCCAGATTCCACGATCGGTAAGTGTGTGTGAGAAAATGAGTGTTTGCCATCACAAGCGTGCATGAATGAAGGAGCATTATTTGCAACCATTTATAATTTGTTCACCCGATAAATATTTTGTTTATTGTATTGTTCTTCTGTAAGTGGGATTTCCTAAACTTGGTTATTTCCCCTCCCTTAAATCTGTTTAGTAGAGGAAAAACATTTTTGAGAACAATAGGACTTTTTCTACCACCTATACCTAGTATTGTAACACCTCGTATCAGAGTACATTAATTTACCATTGTGTTAAATTAGCTATTTGTCTGATAACCACCTGTCTTTTGGACTGGGGTTTTTTTCTTTGTCTATTTCAATCGGGAAGGGCATATTGGATTACTCCTATTCAAACCCCCCCCCCTTCCCTTTCCACCTTGGTGTTTTTGTATTTTCTTTACTATGATTTTCGCCTGTAACTTGATAAATGTTTTTGATTGTAATTTAAATGATAAATAATCATCATAAAACTTTAGTACTGTGTTGGAAGACCCAAGCCCAAATTACCCATATTTGTTAACCATTGTTTGTATTCACGTAGCGTCCGTGTGTTTGAAGCACCAAATTGGTGTGAGCGCAGGTGTGTTTGGAAACTGGCAAATAATTGTTTAGTCAGGAGAGTTGTAGGAGTCTATCAATAAAATAATATTGTCGTAAGATAGGCAAAATCGGTGCACTACCTGATTTTCTTAGACTGTCCTTACTCTTCCAGCACCTTTGTGAATCTACTACCTATTCCTAAACCCTTATTATCACAGAGCCTTCACCATCATCCTTCACTCTAACGGGACCACTATTTCTAAGACCTATCTCAAATATAAATTTACGACAATAATCATCCAGAGAATTTCAAAAGCAGTTGACCATAAACTGAGAAAATAACAAGCGGGTTTTAGAAAGAACAGAAGATGTGCAGATCATATATTCACCCTCAGGAACATTAAAGAGCAGTGCTCAGAATGGCAGAGACAGCTATACATTAACTTTGTTGATTTTGAAAAGGCTTTCGACAGCATACACAGGGACAGCCTATTGAAAATGCTGAGGGCTTATGGAATTCCCAGCTGCATTGTTTCCATCATAAAATGCCTCTATTCTAACTTTGCATGCAGTGTTGGATTGAGTAATCTAACTTTCGAAATGAAAACAGGTGTACGACAGGGATGCCCCTGATCAACAACATTATTTTTCACAGCCACAGATTGGGTGATGCGCCAGACAACAGAGGGCAGTCCAAGAGGAATTAGATGGACAACGTCTTCTACACTGGAAGACCTGGAATATGCAGATGATATTGCACTACCCGCGCATTCACATCAACACAAGAAAAAACCGATAGACTCATGGACAGCAGGTTGGTCTGAACATCAATCTGCAGAAGACAGAAGTCATGACACTAAATGTGGGCAATCCTAAGCCATAACAATAAGGAACCAGAAATTAGAACAGACAGACACATTTACTTACCTAGGATGCATAGTAACACCTGACGGCGGAACAAGCAAGGACATTAACAACAGAATGAATAAAGCGAGAACAGCCTTTGCTAGTCTCAACAACATTTGGATGTCTTCCCAGTACAGCACAAACACCACATTAAGACTGTATGAGAGCTGTGTACTTTCTGTGCTTCTCTATGGTGCAGAATGCTGGAGAGTAACAGAGAAGGAAATGTCGAAACTGTCCTCCTTCCACACAATCTGCCTAAGGAAAATTCTCCGAATCTTTTGGCCGAATACCATTGTTACGTGCAGTTTTCATAACTGATAATGTAGTCTATCTGTATGCTTGTTATGTTTGAAAATATTTTGTATAAGAGTTTGGGTCTAATGTATTTTTCGATTGAACCCTAATCTAAGGGCGAATACTCATTTTTTGCTTTGAGGGAAAGTAAATATGTAGTTACTCCTCTTAAAGGTTATACCAGCTGACTGCTTAGGGTCAGAGGTGATGCGAACAGCGCATGTCCAAACTGGAGAGAGTTTGAAAAAGATTTCCTGCGGGAGGCCGTTTTGTTGAACCGGGTCTGTGAGACGAAATGTTGTTACGTCTCTGCATTGCCTCTGGGGATGGAAACTCTTCCACTGTTATTGAAAGTCCCTTATGTTATTTCTGTTCGTCAGGAAGACGGCAGTTGTTTCTAAGTTGTGTTAGGAATTCGTAGCAAGGTAAAAAAACGAAACTTTCACACTTCCTTTGTAAGGATCATATTTGGAGTCAACCAGTGACGAGAGCAGAATATTCTACTTGTTATGCTCGTTGGAGCCATCTAAGACCATTAGGTCTAAATTTACACACAGAGACTCATGAGAATAGATGTTATTCTAAAAACCCGCATGATTAGCGGTATATATTTTGAACTTAGACACTTATGTCTATAGATGAGGAGTCCACAGTGTTTACTGTTTCATAGAGGCCTAATATATAACTATCTGGAGTGGAAGACCAGATGAGTTGCCAGTTATTGATATTATAACTTTGAAAGTGAAAACTCGCCTGAGGTACGAGGGAGTTATATAAGACTATCTTCGAAAGGACAGCCTATCTTTGATACGTCCGATTAGAAGGATGGACTATGCTATTTTCGTCGCCCGCCATGTTTGGGGTTGACTTAAGAAGAGCGATTTAAGAAAAGTCAGAATGAAACTGTTGGATATTGATACAGTCATCTACCCGTTCTGTAATGCGGGGTTTCTTTCTGCTGGTTGTAGAATAAGAGTTAAATTGGAGTCTGCAACACTTTGATAATCATATATTTACTGGAACTTATGTACATGCAATTGTAGTGAACTGTCTTCATATCCGCCATGTTCCTGTGTCATGCTTACATGGATTTGTCTACGTCTTGTTGCTGTGACTATAATAAATGGTGAGAAAAACGTTACTAGCTGTCCCTTTATTGACTCATCATCGTAAGTTTGTGTGACATTGCTGTAACTTGTACTGTGGTCCGGTGTGGACATCCATCTACGTTCTGCACACCTTATGTCAACACACCACCCACGCAAACCAGAACAGAGACATCCTACCTCTTCATCACCTTCACCATCTGTCGGTGTCTACCTTGATTCGGGTGTCCGAAGATAGTGTGAACTGTATTACAACACAGAAGTAAAACAACACAGTATCAACCATCAGCAACCAAGAACTACTTATTCGGAGTAACCAAGAGGACATGCACACCATCATAGCTGGCAGACGCTGGAGTTGGGTTGACCACGTCCTCAGAAGGGATCCTGATACCATCACAAGAATAGCCATGTTATGGACCCCCGAGGGAAAGCGAAAGAGAGGCCGACAAAAAACAACTTGGCGGAGAACTGTGGAAGCCGAGATGCAAAGAATGAACCAGAGTTGGGGCACTGTACGAAGGATGGCCGCCAACCGAGCAAAGTGGAATCAATTTGTTGCTGCCCTACAAGACGCCACCAGGCGTGATGGCCACTGACTGCTTTGACGGTTGGCGGCTATGGATCAAAGAAGAAGACAAATAACAAAATTTAATAATCACTTTAGGTTGTAGCAGTTGGAAAATAATTTGAATATTTATGAAAAGGATTTTATCACTTGAATGGGTTTTGATAAGAAGTTCAAGTGGCAGCATATAGGTTAACTTAGCTGCCAATGATGATTCTAATCCTCCTCCTGATGGGTAGGTTTTCTGTACACTGCTGTCACTCGTCTCTGGTCAAAGTTCAGGCGCCGCACGTTCCCAGAACGTCAAGGAGCCAAGCTGGTTTTGCGTCTGTATATAAGACCCTCTTATGATGGCGTCTCGCACAACGTCAGTCCACTTCTATCTTCACTTGGTTCCAGAGATAGTACTTTCTGCTGGTACCACCAATAACTATGATAGAAGAATAGAAACGAATGCTCTTCTGAGTATTGCGTTTTCCAACCCATAGTTATGGGTTCCTATCTCCCCTTACCACAATCCCATGTCAGAATTTACCCTCGATGAGAATTAAATTTAATCCCTCGTGATAAAACTTCCTCACATTTAAACTGCATAGCTTTAGCTTTACATTACATTTAAATGAAAAGGTTAAACGTACAGATATAATATGTTTTAGATTTACATCTCCACTGTTTGAAAAGTGTTCACCATATAAATTCATTTATGTTTCTGTAACCGTGTGGCCAGAAGGATGTAATTTTAGATTGGGTAATTAATTTATGAGCTGGTCTACGGTGTGTATTTACGCTCATGTGGCATTCTCACATTGGAGTGGGCAATTTAAATGAAACTCACCTTTGCCATCTGAGAGGAAGACAAACGTGTGAGACGCAGAAGATGTAATGAGAGACGGCCCTTGGTCTTAGACATCTCGGCGCTGTCTGACACCAGAGGAAAACACGTTTTTTGAGCACAAAACCGTAAGAAGTATGGCTTGGGCACCATATATCGTGGGAATGTAACTTCTTGTAACATGTGGGCGGACCTTGAGTTGTGTCGATTAGGAAGATAATCTTTGCTAAGATGGGATCTCATGTCATCCAAACTGAGCATATGACTCCTGATTTGCCCCCTAGAGGGGTGGGCGGAGCTTTGCCTGACATTTTGACGTGGCTATCATAAGGTACCGGGGAGTATAGATAAGATTTAAACTAAAAGAGTTGAAGGCTTCAGTCAGAGCTGAGAAATAGCCAGATTGTCTTCTTGTGCAAAACGCGCCCTCGTACGTAACAAAGTGTGGTTTGGGCTGTTGCATAGTTGCGTCTGTGCTAAGAGAGCTAACGACATTGAGGTATGAGAACATTTTATAATACTTAAAACAAAGTAATATTAGACATTTCAGGTTTAGAAGTTAATGCTTTTTAGCGTTTGTTTATCTATAGTTTAATAGAAGCTGATTGGCGATTTATGTGTTTTTAAGTGTAATTTCACGTATATCTCATCGCTATTTTCAACTGTGAGATTGTGTTACATGTGTAAAGTATTAAGGGAATTTATAAGAGGATTTCTAGTGTCGCATTGCGCTGTATACAAGTGTATACTTATTAACATTATTAGTATTTGTTTAGTGTTAAGTAATAGTTATATTGCATTCTTGTGAGCCGTAAATGTGGTTAATTTTACATCAGTGATTTTTGTGAGAGAAAGATTAGCGTACCCTCTAGGTCCGTGAGTAGCCTATGCCTATTACATTTAGTATTGAGCTGTAAGAATATATATATATATACATTTATATATATATATATATATATATATATATATATATATATATATATATATATATATACTCATGGAACAAAGTAAGTGTGCAACACTTTATAGGGCACTGTGCGTGATTTTATTAACGAAATGAAATAAAAGTTGGCACACAATGTGGTTGAATATTGAATAAAAGACCAAATGATCACTTTGATTTTAGTGAAAGTGTCATGAAAGAAAGATAAAAAGTAAAGTCAGTGTGGCATCCCCACGAAAAAAACTAACTGCAGGTCTGTGAGGTAAGAGATTTGCCTCTCTGAGCCTATTCCGCACTGTTCTGCACGACACGGGTCTTAAACCTGGAATGTTCCTGGCAGTTCATGTTGGCTGAATAAACTTGTTACGCAAGTGCATAAGGCGCATGTAACGGTCTTATGTAGGGGTGGTAACTCGTGGTCGGCCACTTCTATGGCAATCAGCAGTGGATCCAGTTTGGTGAAAACGAGCTTGAATGCGTGATATAGTGTTCCTGTGAACATTGAAATGTTGTGATACAGCTAATATAGTCGCTCCAGCAGCTAACATCCCTATAGCTATTGCTCGCTGTTGTTGGTTCAATCTTGGCATTGTCAAAAAAGATGTTTCTGTTGGACTCTTGGTACTCTCTATTTCGACGATTACTTTTTCACATGCTTGTGATTAGAGCTACACACTTACCTTCCTTTTATCTGTGATAAAATCTCCCCTACGGCACTTTTCACGTGATTTATCTTGCACCGTGATTATCTCCCCATGAATAGTGCGATCCAATTGTAATTGCACGGGTAAGTGAACAACACTCACACAGAAATGTGTGCCAACTTGCATTTGAGTTCACCCAAGAACACACGCACAGTGCCCTGATGAATGCTGCACACTTACTTTTTTTCCATGAATATATATATATATATATATATATATATATATATATATATATATATAGATTTATATATATATATATATATATATATATATATATATATATATATATATATATATATATGTTTGTTCTTTAGAGCAGCTAGGCCTCTAAGATACTGATCAAATGTGGTCATTTAGACCAGTGAGTAGTGTATAATATTTCATCATAGTTAGAAGTGCTTCATTTGTTTTCTCTCTCGTGATGATGTAGTTAGCAATTACCAGGATAATGAAGGCATTATTGTTGACTGAGATATGTTTATTGTTGATTACACGTATACACAGACCTGCATGAACACACACACACACACACACATGGAAATTTAAGCACATCTACTAGCATATTTTCACACATGTGTAACATAGGGTTCCCATAATGTTTTGATTAAAAACCGGGACATTTCCAAATTTTTACCTAAAAAACCCGGGACATTTTGTAAAAAAAGGGACATGTTAAAAATTAAGGTAAAGCACAAATAAATCTATTATATATTATATGTTGCACTTAAAATAAGATACTGGTATAAAAATACACACATTAACTAACACAACTTCCACTTTAAAAAAGAATTCTAAATTACAAACATACTTAGTCAAATTAGAAAAATCGCACCTTTAAAAAATACACAATAGTCAAGTTTATATTTCAGATTCATCAGAATATTTATCAGATTTATGGGCCTGTTCAAGAAATTTTTTTTCTTCTGATATTTGGACATAAAACTCAGCACAAGAGAAATCCTTAAAATGGGTCTTTATAATAGTTAAAGCTTTCACTGTCTCAATTTTAAGTATGTTTTTTTGTCTGTCCAAAGCGCATTTATTAACGAAAAAAACACGTTCAACAGCTGCATTGGATCCAGGCAGTGCCAAACAAAAACTAACTAGGCATTTCAGGTTCTCAGCATTTATATCCTGCTTTGTAAAAGAGCGAACATCTCACACCATTTTTCACTGACACCTTTGTGCAGTCCATGGACTTAAAGTTGTGGTTATGCACCGCCGTGTGATAAGCGAAGGTTGCTTCCTGTGCTGCCAATGATAACTGTTTTTCCATTTCCTTTTCACTCTGGGTTTTCGCATTTAAGAAATGACTTATACTGCTGTTGGAAGCCTTACTTTCAACAGCACCTTCATGTTTTTTCGTTGTCACGTGGTTGACTACGTCTGACCGACCACCATGTGAAATGCAAAATTTAGAGCTGCATAAAGTACATTCCACATTTTAATCTACACCTTTAATGAAGGGAAATTCTCTTGTAATGTTATCATTTATACTGCACTTACGTTTCGGCATTATGCGGAAGAAAAACGATAAAAATACTGTATAATAATGTTAATACGCATTAAATCATTTGGTAGATGCTCACTGAACACTGTTTTGGTCGACTTTCGAATTTTTGTTCGAGATTCAAACCGAGGGTCCACTGTAACCGGAAATTGATAAAGTAACACTACTAAAACACGAAAAAATATCCGTTACCCAAAGATTTTTTTTCTTCAGGAAGGACCCTTAAAAAGCGGGACATTTGGAATAAATTCGGGACACCGGGACATTTTATTAAAAAACGGGACTGTCCCGGGAAAAACGGGACGAATGGGAACCCTAGTGTAACACCACACACAACATACACACACACACACACATGGACATATAAGTGCATGTACTTGCATATTTTCACACATATGTATGTATTATTACGTAGATGATGTTTGTCCATTAGTACGATACTAGTTTATTTTGTTTCATTTTATTTCAGAGAGTCCAGCTGTCTGTGCTGGGTTATATTGTGTTACGTAGAGAATACCTAAATAGCTTGGTTAAATGGTGTTGTATAGGAATTACCTACAAAAGTAAACTAGTGGACAACATTGTTTTCTGTATGATTCATATGCTACCTGATAGGGTTTCATTAATAAAAGTGGGACCCCTGTCATCAAGAGTTTTTCTGTGACTGCGGAACGTGTGTGAAAGTAGGCCAGAGAAAGTGACGACATTACATATGAATTCTTATTCTTCTTCACACATCGTCTTCGCACTGTCACATCTATCTATCTATCTATCTATCTATCTATCTATCTATCTATCTATCTATCTATCTATCTATCTATCTATCTATCTATCTATCTATCTGCCCTCCAAGCCTGTCTGTCTGTTTGTCCATCTGCCTGTCTGTTATGTTTATGTTTATCGGCCAGTCAGCAATCTTTTTGCCTGACGGTCTGACTGCCGGGCTGAGTGCGTGTCTGTCTCCGTATCCGTTTTCCTGTGTGCCTGTCTGTCTACCTGTTTGCCGGTATGTTTACCTGAGTGCTTGTCAGTCTGAGTATCTGTTGTTCAATTCGTCTATCTGTCTGTCAGTCTGTCTGTCTGTCTGCATGCCTATCTGAGTGTATGGCTGTCTAATCTAGAGAGATATTACTGTTTTGTGGTGTAAAAAACCTATAATATAACGATACATTTAACACAAGCGAACAAGAAGACCACGACACTTACGGCAGAACATAGCAACCAAATATGAACAGGAAATAACAAACCAGAGTCTACGGCCGAGACAGAGACTGACCAAGGCTGTGATTCATTATAGCTCACTTTTGTGCGAAGATGGCACTTGATGTGAATGTGGACGTCATGTTGTGTCCGCGAGTGTATGCCGTGACAAAGAAAGAGCAGAATCACTGTGACAATCAAGCATGTTGTAAGAAGCGGCTCTTGTAAGACTGTTCATGTGTTTAGAAATCTTCCCTTACAACACAGATTGATTACTACAGAAAATTCTACCACAAAAGCATATCAAATATTTTGGCGCTGTCTTTCTGTATGGGATCTAACTGGAATGACGATTAAAAGAGACAATATGAACCACCTCTACAACAGTAGAAAGAAGCTAACAGAGCAATATAATCACTATAAACGATCAATTAAAGATATGGACGAAATATTTCTAGTAACTTCTGAAAAGATCAGCTCCATAACCCCCTACCCCAACCCCCTTTTTAATCCAGCTAGGAGAGAATAAGCCATCAGCCAACAAAACCACTTACTTACTTACTTAGTCGTTCCCCTTCTACCGTGAGGTGTAGAGGTTTGGAAGAGAGAGCACCAGACTATCCTATCGGCTGTCTTCCTCCTGGCCTGGTTCCATTCTAGTCCTCGGTCCTTCAAAGATTGCCTAATGTTGTCCTCCCAGCGGACTCTGGGTCGTCTTCGGGGTCTGGATCCTTGGCTCTTTGTTTCCCATGCTTGTCGTGGTATCCGATCTTCTCCCATTCTGCAGACATGGGCAAACCATCTTAATTGGGATTGTTCTACTTGGGTCTGCAGGGGGTAGGATTTAAGGCCTTGACGTATCGTCTGGTTGCGTACCATGTCTCTTCTTGTTACTTCAACCACCTTCCTCAGATACCTCATTTCTGAGGTTTGGATCTGGCTTTTATGGGTTGTAGTCATTGCCCATGACTCGCATCCATATGTCAAGACTGGGACATAGATGGAGCGGTATACAGCCATCTTCGTTTTCTTACCAACCTTTCTCTTGCTGAGGAATCCTCGATTTATGGCCTGAAAAAGTCTCCCAGCTGCTGCTTTTCGAGTAGCCAACTCTTCTTTGATGCCTCCCTTTCGATCTATAATAGCAAGAGGAGCTTTCATTGCATTGGGAAATATATGGAGAACAAGAGAAATAGGATCCAACACGAAAATAAGAATCTTCAACTCAAATGTGAAGTCAGTCCTATTGTATGGCTCGGAGACATGGAGAACAACAAAGACAACAACCAAAAAGCTACAGACTTTCATAAATGGGTGATTGCGTAGAATAGAGGAATTAAAATGGTATGACAAGGTTACCAACGTGGAACTGATGACAAGAACTAGACAAGTGCCAGTGGAACAAGAGATGAGAAGAAGACGATGGCGATGGATAGGACACACACTGAGGAAACCTGTTGATAGCATTACAAGGCAGTCCTTGTTCTGGAACCCCCAGGGCAAGAGAGGCAGAGGAAGACCAAGAAGTACATGGAGAAGAGAGTTGGAAACAGAGGTGAAAATGATGAGGAGAACATGGAAAGAACTTGAGATGATGGCACGGGACAGGAGGACTTGGCATGTGTTTGTTGAAGGCCTATGCTCCTTTGGGAGTGGAGGGTTATGAATGAATGAACTCTTCTTTGATGCCTCCCTTTCGGTCTATAATAGCTCCGAGGTATTTAAAGTGGTCGACCTGCTCCAGGACCTGTTCTCCCAGCTTAATCTGATGTCTTCTTTCTTCTGGTGATATCACCATGGATTTTGTTTTAGAGCTGCTTATGACCATCCCTCTCTTCTCCAGCTCTTTCTTCCAGACTTGCAACCAACAAAACCACATGAAGCAGAAATAAATGTTATGGCGATAAATTTTATAATGCCGTAGAAGACCACGAATGGTGGCCGGAGAGTTAGAGAAAAAGGATGAGTCTATAGAAAGAAGTAACCTTCAATCAAGAATTACTCATAGCGGTGCGGTAAATAGGAGGATCTAAGGAAGAAAACTACAAAAAACTGATTGTTCTCGGTTTTTGTAAAGTTTATAACCCCGCTACTACTCTACGAGATAAATATTTGTCACTATGTAACAATAGACTCGTGTTCAGAAAGTCCATAGCTGAAGGTATATATATATATATATATATATATATATATATATATATATATATATATATATATATATATATATATATATATATATATATATATATATATATATATATATATATATATATATATATATATATATATATATATATATTTTTTTTTTTAAATTAGGACACACCACTTTAAGATGTAGAATCTTACACATATCTTGGCAGAAATATACATAAAGTTGGCGGGACAGACAGTAATATCAAAATAAGAATACAAAAAGCAAGAAGATCTTTCAATGCATTTGGAAACACATGGAGATCAAGAGAAATTAAGTCCAACACAAAAATTAGCAACTCAAATGTCAAGTCAGTACTATTATATGGCTCAGTAAGATGGAGAACAACAAAAACAACAACAACAAAGCTACAACCATTCATAATTTAGTGCTTGGGTAGAATAGAAGGATTGAAATGGTATTAATTGTTAATCTACAAACCCTAGTTTTAGTACTTTCAGGAAGATTCCTGGGAACAGTGACTATGAATACACTATCTAAAGTTTAGCACTATTAATTGTAATGATTACTTCTGGTATTAATCACGTCATATACTAGAAATCTCTCGCGTCTCCTATTTGGCTTCTCCTCTATGTCTGGTTGATATAAGTGGAGGTACAGAGTCTTTAACACGTCAGACTTATATCCGAAAATTTTGGGTAAGCAAAGTTTATTTTCAGGGTTAGTTTATTTACTACACCAATTACCACTATAGTCGTGTCTTAATTTGTATCACTCAGTCCTACGCATCTTTTATTCTAGGGGGAAAAAAGGGGGGGGGGGGGGGGGAGAGAGATATTACTAAAAACGTTTTGTGTTTGTTAATCTACCTGGTTTGTCGGAAATGATTGCAACGCAAATTTAAGAAGGCAAAGGTACTGAGGAATGAATAGAACTCGTCACCTAGTCAATAAGCTGGACGTTGTATAAATAAGTCTCTAACACTTCGAAACCCTACTACCGTATCTGTTATGGAAATAACTTTACGTGTTGTTTATGTAGTGAATGTGTGAGCACGTTTCTTTTTACAGGGGAATTTATTGCGGTATTTTTGCTGTCACGGGAGAGAACCTGCAACAAAACAAAAAATGATTATTTAGGGCAGTTATTTATTGTAAGCGCTTTTTCCAGTATATAGTGTAAATTTATAATGCCGAGCTTGTACCATTGTTTACACTATACTTAAAATATTTATGTTTTAATATTTTAAAATTATATTCTGGTCTTCTCTTAAATAAATATAATTTATAAAACAAACGTAGGCTTAAGCTAATACTTTTATATAGCTATATATTTCTGTCAATGAATAATCTCCATGATGTACTGTACGTTACGTGCCTACCATGTTGAACTTGTATATGCGTTTTACATCCGGCGAATGCGCCACCAATAAAACCTTGAAACATACCGTCTCTCACCATCACCCGCCACGCCTGGTCGGATTTTATTCTTCCAAGCTATGTTATTGTAAAATAGTACATTTAGATCTGCGTCATAATTGTCTGTCATTCTGACACTGTGTGTGTGTATATATATATACTACTGGACAAAAGTTAAGGGCCGTATTCTTCCTGAGCAGGGTCGATTTTCCAAATGTCCGGTAGCTTGAAATCTCTCAAGAAGTCTCTGAATGGTAGAGTGGGACACTGCTAAACGTCTTGCAACATGACGAACAGATTGACCATCCTGAATCCATGCCATGGCTTGACCATGGTCTACAGTACTGAGACTTCTCCTTGGTGGCATGTCTAATGCAGTGATCATTTCGACCACTTGTCATACTGATTTATTGCATACCAACGGTGAACACTCTTTACCGATGATCATGTTCCACGTGCATTCAAATTCAACTCACTTTTTCACCTTTTGAACTAGTGGGGCGTGTTGCAAAAACCACGAGTTTTTGCAGAAAAAATGGCAATTTTCACGTGCGGGTTAAAGTGACCCAGTTTTTTGACATTTAAAAAAAATTAACCTAGTGCACACAGAAATGTATACACATTTCTCTGAGCTCAGTTTTAATGACATTTTCACTTGTCTTTACAGTTTGCCAATCAATTATATAAACCTTGTCTAAACTTAATGGCGGCCATTAACTTTTGTCCAGTAATATATATATATATATATATATATATATATATATATATATATATATATATATATATATATATATATATGTGTGTGTGACAGCGCCATCTTGAGATCTGTCGTTCTCCGCGCTGGCCCCATCTGGTCAGTCATATTGTCTCTGTGGTTTAGTGCCTTTTCATCACGTTATCTTCAAGAAGATTTATTACAAGGCCATAATAAAGCCTACAAATTAGTTGTGTTTTTTGCTCTAGTTGTGTAAATCTGTGTTTTCATGCATTCTAGAGCAATAATCGCGTGTGGCGCCGATTAATGCGCGCAGCGCGCAGTAAGTTGAGTGGTTAGGCCAGGGCTTATAAAAGGGGTAGCAAGCGGCGAAACTGGTCTATTGTTGAGAGAGCCGCCCAGAAGAGAAATGACGAGCCTAGACAGAGCCAAGCTGTAAATGCCTTGAGCACGTGAGTTAATTTAAATTAGCATTAGTTTTCTAGGATTCTGAAATTATATCGATGTGGCTATTTTAATGTTTAATGAGATAAATAGGTAGATAGATAGATGTGAAAGTTTAAGGTAGTAGGCTACCCACAAAAGATTTAAAAAAATAAAAATCCAACAATTTTCATTTTCATGCTTTAAATCATCGTCAACATGTTCTTGTACTAAAAATAATTCATAGAAGCTTAGAGATACTCTAGTATGATAGGAATCAGTGTTTTTCTACACACACCCCCTTGAGTGATTTGCATAGCAACCAATGTTTATAGTTGGTTACCATGTGAATAATGACCCAACATGAAGGTGCGTAATTGTAAAACTGCGAAATTATAATTATACTGAGGCAACAGGAAAAAGATATTTATAACTTTTCCAAGGAGAATCACTCAATGATTTCTTATGAATTTTTCAAAAGTGTGTATCTAGAAAGCTTTGATCGTAAATTTCAGCATTTGTTACATGCATTGTGCATTTTCCCCCACATCAGCTCTATTTATTGCTAGTTTTATACTGTTCTGTTCCTATTTGAAATGATCATCCTGTGTGTACATGTGATTAAATATTACGGACTCAATCTGAAGACATTATTTACTTCATTAATGTTGCTGAGTTCAAGTTACATGAACTACTTCTTCATACCATGCTACTGAGTTGTATGAACACCTTCACCCTAATCCGCGTAATAATAAACAAAGCACGATTAACAAAAGATCACTAAAGTAACCATACTCAGTGCATGATCTTCAACCGGCAAATAACTCAGCAACAACAAAGTGGCGGCCGAATGCGGGGAACGACAGAAAAAAGAAACAAACTTCTGTTCCTTACGCACATGTTAACCATAATATTTATGATCAAGTTTCGATCACATGATCCAGTCGAAGATGACGTCTTATAATGCCTAACAACGTGACGTCACTGAATGTCGTGTAGGTGAACCGTCAGAGAAAACCAAAGTCGTTTTCTAAGCCTAACCAGGGGAAACATGAGCCATTGAAGCAAACACAAGATATGGACTACAGGAGCAGACAGTCAGGGGCATTCGCGCAGCTAGACATGGCTACCTGCCGACAGTGAGACTGCGAGTCTGAATATTTCATACGAATTTGACGATTATTCTCCTCCTTCTGAGGATTCTAGTTAAATACTAACCTCCATAAATTTTCCTCTCATATAGAGTTCTAGGACTGACCCTGGTCCATCAAAAATGCACATATAAATGGCTATATCATGCCATTGAATTGGAAGGTTAGAAAAACGCAGCTATTCAGCTTGGCGGTCAAGTAACAAAGGGTAGCGTCTCCTAGTTACCGACTGTGTCCCAAACAACGCTAGACACGTCATAATCGATCGTGTATGGAGCGTTCAATAATTGAAACATCTATCGCAATATATTAAATGTCTTAACCTTTACATTTGCACGTCCGCTAACCTTTAGCAGACGGCGTTAATATTATATACCGTAACAATTCCCTGTACACCGGGGAAAAAAAAATCGATAGATTTTTTTTCAAGATCTATCCGACTTAACAATTTTTCAAAAAAAAAAAAATTTAACACAATCGTGACATATGGCCGACGATGTTCTGAGTAGAACCGTGTCGCGGTCATGTCAACTAACTATTTGTCATAGTCATCTAACATTAATCACATTATATATCAATATTATACATATTATTATATCAACTAAATAAAATGTCCAATGTTAATAGTGAATGATAGAATTAAATTAAAGTAAGGTCTGTCGTATTAGTATGTCATATAGGAATTAATTTGACTAATTAAAATTAAATTAATTAATTAAACTAAGAGTTAAATTATTAAGATTCTAATGTAACGCGATGTTATGAGAGAAGAAAAGACAAAATAAGTGAGAAGAAATAGAAAGAAATTCGAATATAAGTTTAACTTAATTGGGTGTGTTAAGTGTTAGTGAATAATAACTATATAATTTAACTAACTAAATAACGTATAGGTACATAGAAAAAAATATTAATCTAATACTTGTGTGAGATTTATTTTCTCTTTTCATAATTTCTTCTTTTTATATTTCGTTCTCTTTTTTTTGTTCTTTCATTTCATTTTTTTCTCACATTTCATTTTATTGATAATAATTCAATTAAGAAGTTAAGTTAACTAATTAATTAGTATAGGATATGATGATCCATCCGTAGTCTTGATCCTGATGAATTCTTTTAGGCAAAAATGTTCAAACGTTTACGTTGGAAAGAAATGTCATTTATCCTAGCATCCAAGAATTAAGTATACACAGGAACATCAGTTCGGTTTGTCGTCAGACATTGTTCCATGATTGTTCAACGAATATTCATATATTGTGTATGGAAGTTAGACGAAGTTTCAATGTCAATATGTATACCTTGATTGTCTTTAGTTCAATTATGTGATGCATATAGTGTTTATAACTATTAAATTGAAGGCAAGGTTAGTTCTCTTATAGTTGATACTTCGTTATATCCAATGTAGTGATGATTGACGTAGTTTAGGAATGTCAATGTTGATTATTCGTCGTCAATAGGATTACGTGACAACGCATCCGCCACAATATTTTCAGTGCCAGGAATATGTTCAATGGAGAATTCAAATGGCTGTAGGATGATCGCATATCTGGCGAGTTTTGGGCTCTTGTGGTTAGATCGACGCAAAGATGCTACAGCCCGTTGGTCCGTTTGTATGGTGAATGGAGCACCAAGCAAGAACTTTTCAAGTTTAGTTATTGCCCATATAACAGATAAAAGTTCCTTGTCCACTGTGGAATACTTTGTTTCTGCCGGCTTTAGCTTTCTTGAAATATATAAGGTAGGATGTAGAATGCCATCAGTGTTCTGGAGCAGGCATGCACCAATGCCGTAGTTACTAGCATCTGTTCGTAAGAAAAATCTTTTGGAAGCATCGGGAAGTCTTAAAATTGGTTCATGCGAGAACAAATTTATAATTTTGTTGAAAGTTTCATTGCATGTACCAGTCCATGTCACCTTCACCGGCATGTCTTTTTTTAACAATGAAGACAATACAGCCGTGATGGATGACAAGTTTGGTATGAATCTACTGTAATATTGAACAAGTCCTAACAAACTCCTGACCTGTTTCTTCGTCTGAGGAACTGCTATGTTTAGAATTTTGGAGACTGTACTAGGTAACGTTCGGATATATCCCGATCCAATGATATGTCCCAAAAAGGTTATCTCATTACACGCGATTTGAACCTTTGTAGGTTTAGCAGTTAGATGATAATTCCTTAGAGTGTCGAAAACATATCTAAGTCCCGAAACATGTTCCTCAAACGACGAACTAAACAAGCATATGTCGTCAATATATGTAATAACGTCTGGTCTACCTGATAAAATTTGTCGCATCAGGCGAATGAAGGTAGCTGGCGCATTAACAAGCCCAAAAGGCATCACATTCCACTGGTATAGACCTTGTGGAGTGGAAAATGCGGTGTAGTACTTAGCCTTTTCGGTCAGTGGTATCTGCCAATAACCTTTAGTTAAGTCTATCTTACTAAATATAGTTGCGTTGGATAGACGTGGCAGTAAGTCGTCGATAAGTGGATGTGGTTCGCTGTCAACTATCGTCTTAGCATTTAATTTTCTATAATCCACACATAGTCTGATGTTATTGTCCTTCTTCCGGACAATCACTAATGGAGAAGAGAATGGCGAATTACTAGTCTCAATGATTCCCAGAGACAACATCTGTTCAAGTTCCTTAGTAGTTTTAGCAAGGAAATGTAAAGGAACCGAATAGGGATGTACACGAATAGGTGTATCATCATTGAGAGTAATGTCATGACTGATAGCTGATGTGCGACCCGGGACGTCGGTCAACACATCTGGATAAGATTGTAATAGATTAGCAATCTGTAGACGCTGTTGCGGTGTAACCGTTGAAGAGATGGTTACATCCCGCCAAGATTCAGTAGGTTGAACTACTGGTACCGGTAACGGTAACTGTACCTCAGGAAAAGAAGATTCTTCTTCCTGGATGACGGATAAGTTAGAATAATAACAAGTAGATACTGTGTTGTCATCTAGTTCATGAAAAATTGACTGTAAGTGTTCAGGACGTGTATGAAATTGCTTGAGCATGTTAATATGAAATATCTTTTTGTGTCCCTTGATATCTAAGACGTAATCAACGTCGGAAATTTTATCAATGACTTTGTAAGGACCATTCCAAGATATCAATAATTTATTGTTATTGTGAGGAAGTAACACATAAGCCTCATCGCCTGGGAATAATTGGCGTAATCGTCGAGACCTATTTTGTAGTGATCGAGCCTTAGCTTTTGCAGCCTCAGAAGAAGCTGTTGCCAACTGGCAAGACTCAATAATGTTCTTCCGAAGATTAATCACGTACTCGTAAGATGACTGAGTGTCCTGAGTCATCTCCTCGTCAATTAATAAGTCTTTTATTAGTCCCATAGGACCTCTTGGGGAGCACCAAAAACTAATTCAAAGGGAGAGAAGCCAGTTTGTTCATGCGGTACCTCCCGATAAGCAAATAGAACAGCTGGGAGTGCTCTGTCCCAGTCATGAGGGTGCTTTACAGTAACCTTATGTAGTAGTTGTTTAAGTGTATGGTTAAGTCTTTCAACCGCACCATTACTCATAGGATGATAAATACTACTTAAATTCCTATCAATGTTCCAAGTTTTCATGACTTCCTTCATGGTGTCAGATATGAACTGTGACCCATGGTCTGATAAAAGTTTTCTAGGAAACCCTATTCTAGAAAAGATAAGATGTAGTGCATCAGCTACATCTGTAGTAGTGGTGGTCTTTAATGGGATAGCTTCTGGCCATCGTGTGCACAAATCAATGCACGTAAGGACGAATCTATGTCCTCTGGCCGATGGTAGCAATGGACCAATAATATCTATGGCCATCTTGTCAAACGGTCTTACTGAGATATCGCAAGCCTGAATAGGCGCCGTGTGAAAAGCTCCACGTGCTTTCACTTCTTGGCATGTAGTACAGGAACGTACATACTGCGAAATATCTCTTGACACTCCTGGCCAAAAGAATGAAGACAGTACTCGAGATCGTGTTCGAGTATATCCCATATGTCCAGCACAATGTGAGTCATGTGCATGTTGAAGAATGTACCGTCTAAAAGTATACGGGACCATAACTTGTTGTTTCATTTGTGATTTGTCATTAAAACATCTAATCAATATGTCATTTTTAATAACAAACCAATGTTTGTTATTATTACCTGAGGATAGATTGTCAACTTTATCAACCAGCTTAAAAATTTTTTTTAAAGATTTATCCTCTTTTTGTTTGGTTGCAAATGTTTCCCTGTCAATAGGTGAATTGACTACAAATTCCTCTTGGTTAGACTTAGAAAACGACTTTGTTCTCTCCGACGGTTCACCTACACGACTTTCAGTGACGTCACATTGTTAGGCATTATAATGAGTAAGACGTCATCTTCGACTGGATCATGTGATCGAAACTTGATCATAAATATTATGGTTAACATGTGCGTAAGGAACAGAAACGGTATATGCTATTAACGCCGTCTGCTAAAGGTTATCAGACGTGCAATTGTAAAGGTTAAGACATTTAATATATTGCGATAGATGTTTCAATTATTGAACGCTCCATACACGATCGATTATGACGTGTCTAGCGTTGTTTAGGACACAGTCGGTAACTAGGAGACGCCACCCTTTGTTACTTGACCGCCAAGCTGAATAGCTGCGTTTTTCTAACCTTCCAATTCAATGGCATGATATAGCCATTTATATGTGCATTTATGATGGACCAGGGTCAGTCCTAGAACTCTATAGGAGAGGAAACTTACGGAGGTTAGTGTTTAACTAGAATCCTCAGAAGGAGGAGAATAATCGTCAAAATTCGTATGAAATATTCAGACTCGCAGTCTCACTGTCGGCAGGTAGCCATGTCTAGCTGCGCGTGCATATAGCTGTGATGTTCTGACGACAATACTGCATTGTATCCTTAAACGGACATTGACACGTAAACCAGCAGTCTACGTTATTGATTAATTTATGCATGACTTACACGGACTCATGTTCTGTTCCTATTTGAAATGATCATCCTGTGTGTACATGTGATTAAATATTACGGACTCAATCTGAAGACATTATTTACTTCATTAATGTTGCTGAGTTCAAGTTACATGAACTACTTCTTCATACCATGCTACTGAGTTGTATGAACACCTTCACCCTAATTCGCGTAATAATAAACAAAGCACGATTAACAAAAGATCACTAAAGTAACCATACTCAGTGCATGATCTTCAACCGGCAAATAACTCAGCAACAAAGTGGCTGCCGAATGCGGGGAACGACAGAAAAAAGAAACAAACTTCTGTTCCTTACGCACAGATTAATCATAATATTTACGATCAAGTTTCGATCACATGATTCCAGTCGAAGATGACGTCTTACTCATTATAATGCCTAACAACGTGACGTCACCGAAAGTCGTGTAAGTGAACTGCCGAAGAGAAACCAAAGCCGTTTCCTAAGTCTAACCAGGGGAAACATGAGCCATTTGAAGCAAACACACGATAGGGACTACAGGAGCAGACAGTCAGGGGCTTTAGCCTAGCTGTTGACGACCTCTAGCACTGATATAAGCAACGGAAAAGATAAGTCTAGGTGTTTAACTGTTGTTATTGCAAACAGTGCTAACTGAGTCCATGCCCTCTGCCTACATCGGCATGTTTTGACCTATGTTTAATGTACTTTTGTTGTCTTAATGTGTTGTTAATTAGTGGGCCGGTTGGAGGGAACTGAAATCTCTGGGGAATGTCGCGAACAGCTGACCACCTAGATTTCAGTCGGTCTTAGGGCAGTTAAACGATTGCACTTTTGGAAGCCCCATTGAGGTTTGCCATTGGACTACCTGTCCAAATCTGCTGTCGTCTGACGATTTGTGTTAGCTGTGCCGTTCCGTAGATAACTGGTGTATTTTATTTGTACTAAGTTCACAATTTTATTCAGTTTTGTATCATGTTCGTTAACTATTTCGTCCAGTCTCCTTTTACTATCATTTATTTGATGATTGTTAAATGGTCGTCCGTTATGAGTCCTGTGATGTCATCATTTTTTGCAGTCATTTTTTTTGTGTACTTTGAATATTAAGTTGACCTCGGGTCAGACCTTGACCCTTCATTTGGCTTGTGACACTTCCGCTTGTTTTATTTAGTTCATAAATTCATTTTTAATTGTGAAAATGTCTTGTTTGCGTCTTGACATTGTTTGTACCCTTTAGTTGCATCATTGTTTTGTTTGTCCTCATGATATATATTAAATACTACATTAATAATATAACATTATATTCAATAATACACTTGTAATTTAATTTAATTAATTTTTTCTGATATTTAAGGTTAATATGGGACATTGCATAATTATGCAGTGATAGTCCAAGAAATTAGCACTACAATTTATAAGAGATGCCTAGGGCATAATAATATAATATATATATTGACCAAATAAAATAATTTTATAGTCTACCTTTGAGGTAATAGACCCATTGTATATTATTTAATATACTTTTCTGGTACTAAGAGAGTGACTTAGTACATTGAACAATATAATTACTAGGAATCATACCCAACATTATTGGATATTAAGATTAATTGTGTGATGTAATTACATTATAGTTAACAGATATCATAACTATTTATGATATAGTTCGTATTTAGATACAATATTGTTACAAAATATTGTCTATTAGTTGAACTTAGACATAAGAGTTCAGTACTATTGTGATTATTTATATTGAATATTCCTAAGTTGAGTAAGTATAATAATTACTCTGAAGCTACTATTGACTATTTTAATCAGTAATTATCAATAATTACTTACAGATAAAAGTCAAAATGCTTACTATAGACCATTTCGTTAAAATTGGTAAGGAATATGGTTATAAATCTCAAGAACTTCGTCAGTTTGCTGAGGCAGAACTGGAAAAACATAAAGCAGAAATAGAGGAACAAAAGGCTGCATTAAAGAAAGAGGAGGAGGAACGTGAGATGAAGCAAATTGCCAAGGAAAATAGATTAAGAGAAATTGCTCAACAGGAAGAAGAGAATAAATTGAAACGAGAGGAAATTATTTTACAACAAGAAATGGAATTGGCGCGTATTAAATTGGAGACAGCAAGATTACAAGCACAAAGTGCTGATGCAAACCAGAATAATAACGCACAAAATGGATCGTCATCCAGCCAAACTAAACATTTCTACAACTTTAAATTACCCACTTTCAACTTGAACGTGGACGACCTTTCATCGTTCCTGTCACGTTTTGAACAGACTTGCAAAACAAACCATTTGCCTGAAGAGTCATGGGTACTCAAGTTAAATGAATTCTTGGTTGGAGAACCATTGACGGCTTCTCAAAATGCTGACCCATCAATAGCAAATAACTACGGTGCTATTAAGTCCTTGCTTTTACGAAGGTTTCACCTGGACGAGGAACACTGTAGGTTGAAATTTAAGGGAATTTTACCTGAATCTCCAAAAGATTTTGCAGGATTCATTGCGAACATACGCAATACATTTAATAGATGGGTTGAACTGGCAGAAGTCAACAAATCGTACGACAAATTAGTTGATTTACTACTACGGGATAAGGTATTATCTTCGGTTAGCCAGCCATTTTTTGCATATTTGCAGGAGCGTAAACCAGGTACTATGGACGAGTTAGAAAAAATTTCTTTAAACTACTGTTCGGCACATCCGAATGCAACCATTTCTAACTCCTCATTAAGAGAACCTCTACCTGTGGCGTCTAATATGGCCTACAATCATAATAACAAACAAAGACATCACAGTGTAGACAGAAGTAGGTTCCAAAGAAATCACAATGTTAACTTTCAGAAGGGACATAATAATGATTTCAACAATAAAAATGAGTTCAACAGAGGTAGATCACGAGATAGAAATTATTCACCTCAAACAAACTACCACAATGGTCAACATAACACTAATTATAATCGATCACATACTCCCAATAATAATAATAACTGGAATGGTAATAATCATGGCTCGAGACATCGAGATAATAGTTACTATAGAGGACGACGAGATAATTCTAACAATTATACTCGGAATCGATCTCATTCTCGGGGATCATCTCATTACAACCATAATACAGGGGCGGCAGTTACAAATAATACTACCCCTATAGCTCAGGTCCCACTTGACAATAATACAACACAGTCTTCTGCTGCATGTTTTGCTATTAATTATAATGTGGCAAATAGTTGCCAAGATTGTAATACTATTTTTCAGAAGGCCAAGGAAACGGTGCTGAATTGTGGACACCTTCATACAGCAGTTGGTCTTTCAGCGAACGATGGCAAGGGTACCCTGATGTTCAATAGAGGATTAGTCAATGGTACGGTGGTCTCAGTTTTAAAAGACTCTGGATCAACAACCATTGGAGTTCGGCAGTCTTTGGTACATCCTAGCTATGCAACAGGGGACTATGTCCGTTGCATGACCTTCGGGGTACTATTGAGTACTACCCCACTGCCATAGTACATGTTAATACACCATTTTTTCAGGTAATGTCAAGGTGTGCATGCTACAGAATCCATCAGCTGATCTTACATTAGGACGCATACATGGGAGTAAAGATTGCACTCCTAAAGAAATTAATGATTGGGAGAAAAAAAATTTGCATTCTTTTAGCAACGCTAACGCTGTTGTTGATATGGCTACACTTCGTGCCAACAACATAAATACATGTGGCACAGCAGTTTCCAACTTCACTCTCAGTACTATCCTGGAAATTGATGAAGATGATAGATCTATTGGACAACATACTAAGGATATAACTGATCCTAATAAAACTGTTGACGTTGTCAACATTGACAAAAACATTATGAGGAAGAATAATAGGTTAAATAATAATGCTGGACTTAAAAGGAAACATAAAGTTAACACAAATAATTATGATGAAAAAGTTTTTACTTTGCCCAGCAAAGACATGTCTACGACATGTAGGAAACTTAATACCTTTGGTGATGATAGGTATCATCCTCAGTCCAGTCAGGATGATACGACATCCAACAGAAAGACAATGTCGGTGTTGAAAGGGAAGGTTAATTCTTTGACAAAGAATACATATCATCATTGTCCACTATTTCGTGACAATGATACTACATATATTGGGAAAAGTGCGTATTCTCGCACAGTGTTAGTGCGAAATCTGCCGCAGGATACTACCTGGCAGGCACTTAGAATTTTTTTTGATTATACAGCAAACGTTAAGTTTGTTCGTCTTCTGCCATCATGCAATGGGCAGAATAGACAGGCGATGGTTACATTTCGTAACAATCGAGACGCTCGTTGGGTAATCGAGCGTGATAATGGTGTTTATTTTCATCACCGTTATCTAAAGTTACAATTAGTACCTGATTCTGCGCCACGCAGATAATGGTGTACGCTCACCCTTTTGTCTTATTTCTTGATGACTCAGCTCTAGTCAGTCATCATTTCTTTTCCTTATTGGTCATTTATTCTTATACGTCTTAGATATCAAGGGACACAAAAAGATATTTCATATTAACATGCTCAAGCAATTTCATACACGTCCTGAACACTTACAGTCAATTTTTCATGAACTAGATGACAACACAGTATCTACTTGTTATTATTCTAACTTATCCGTCATCCAGGAAGAAGAATCTTCTTTTCCTGAGGTACAGTTACCGTTACCGGTACCAGTAGTTCAACCTACTGAATCTTGGCGGGATGTAACCATCTCTTCAACGGTTACACCGCAACAGCGTCTACAGATTGCTAATCTATTACAATCTTATCCAGATGTGTTGACCGACGTCCCGGGTCGCACATCGGCTATCAGTCATGACATTACTCTCAATGATGATACACCTATTCGTGTACATCCCTATTCGGTTCCTTTACATTTCCTTGCTAAAACTACTAAGGAACTTGAACAGATGTTGTCTCTGGGAATCATTGAGACTAGTAATTCGCCATTCTCTTCTCCATTAGTGATTGTCCGGAAGAAGGACAATAACATCAGACTATGTGTTGATTATAGAAAATTAAATGCTAAGACTATAGTTGACAGCGAACCACATCCACTTATCGACGACTTACTGCCACGTCTATCCAACGCAACTATATTTAGTAAGATAGACTTAACTAAAGGTTATTGGCAGATACCACTGACCGAAAAGGCTAAGTACTACACCGCATTTTCCACTCCACAAGGTCTATACCAGTGGAATGTGATGCCTTTTGGGCTTGTTAATGCGCCAGCTACCTTCATTCGCCTGATGCGACAAATTTTATCAGGTAGACCAGACGTTATTACATATATTGACGACATATGCTTGTTTAGTTCGTCGTTTGAGGAACATGTTTCGGGACTTAGATATGTTTTCGACACTCTAAGGAATTATCATCTAACTGCTAAACCTACAAAGGTGCAAATCGCGTGTAATGAGATAACCTTTTTGGGACATATCATTGGATCGGGATATATCCGAACGTTACCTAGTACAGTCTCCAAAATTCTAAACATAGCAGTTCCTCAGACGAAGAAACAGGTCAGGAGTTTGTTAGGACTTGTTCAATATTACAGTAGATTCATACCAAACTTGTCATCCATCACGGCTGTATTGTCTTCATTGTTAAAAAAAGACATGCCGGTGAAGGTGACATGGACTGGTACATGCAATGAAACTTTCAACAAAATTATAAATTTGTTCTCGCATGAACCAATTTTAAGACTTCCCGATGCTTCCAAAAGATTTTTCTTACGAACAGATGCTAGTAACTACGGCATTGGTGCATGCCTGCTCCAGAACCATGATGGCGTTCTACATCCTACCTTATATATTTCAAGAAAGCTAAAGCCGGCAGAAACAAGGTATTCCACAGTGGACAAGGAACTTTTATCTGTTATATGGGCAATAACTAAACTTGAAAAGTTCTTGCTTGGTGCTCCATTCACCATACAAACGGACCAACGGGCTGTAGCATCTTTGCGTCGATCTAACCACAAGAGCCCAAAACTCGCCAGATATGCGATCATCCTACAGCCATTTGAATTCTCCATTGAACATATTCCTGGCACTGAAAATATTGTGGCGGATGCGTTGTCACGTAATCCTATTGACGACGAATGATCAACATTGACATTCCTAAAACACGTCAATCATCACTACATTGCATATAACGAAGTATCAACTATAAGGGAACTAACCTTGCCTTCAATTTAATATTTATAAACACTATATGCATCACAGAATTGAACTAAAGACAATCAAGGTATACATATTGACATTGAAACTTCGTCTAACGTCCATACACGATATATGAATATTCGTTGAACAATCATGGAACAATATCTGACGACAAGTCGAACTTATTATCCTATGTGCACTTAATTCTTGGATGCTAGGATAAATGACATTTCTTTCCAACGTAAACGTTTGAACATTTTTGCCTAAAAGAATTCATCAGGATCAAGACTACGGATGGATCATCATATCCTATACTAATTAATTAGTTAACTTAACTTCTTAATTGAATTATTATCAATAAAATGAAATGTGAGAAAAAAATGAAATGAAAGAACAAAAAAAGAGAACGAAATATAAAAAGAAGAAATTATGAAAAGAGAAAATAAATCTCACACAAGTATTAGATTAATATTTTTTTTAATGTACCTATACGTTATTTAGTTAGTTAAATTAGATAGTTATTATTCACTAACACTTAACACACACAATTAAGTTAAACTTATATTCGAATTTCTTTCTATTTCTTCTCACTTATTTTGTCTTTTCTTCTCTCATAACATCGCGTTACATTAGAATCTTAATAATTTAACTCTTAGTTTAATTAATTAATTTAATTTTAATTAGTCAAATTAATTCCTATATGACATACTAATACGACAGACCTTACTTTAATTTAATTCTATCATTCACTATTAACATTGGACATTTTATTTAGTTGATATAATAATATGTATAATATTGATATATAATATGATTAATGTTAGATGACTATGACAAATAGTTAGTTGACATGACCGCGACACGGTTCTACTCAGAACATCGTCGGCCATATGTCACGATTGTGTTAAATTTTTTTGAAAAATTGTTAAGTCGGATAGATCTTGAAAAAAATCTATCGATTTTTTTTCCCCGGTGTACAGGGAATTGTTACGGTATATGATATTAACGCCGTCTGCTAAAGGTTATCAGACGTGCAATTGTAAAGGTTAAGACATTTAATATATTGCGATAGATGTTTCAATTATTGAACGCTCCATACACGATCGATTATGACGTGTCTAGCGTTGTTTAGGACACAGTCGGTAACTAGGAGACGCTACCCTTTGTTACTTGACCGCCAAGCTGAATAGCTGCGTTTTTCTAACCTTCCAATTCAATGGCATGATATAGCCATTTATATGTGCATTTATGATGGACCAGGGTCAGTCCTAGAACTCTATATGAGAGGAAACTTACGGAGGTTAGTGTTTAACTAGAATCCTCAGAAGGAGGAGAATAATCGTCAAAATTCGTATGAAATATTCAGACTCGCAGTCTCACTGTCGGCAGGTAGCCATGTCTAGCTGCGCGTGCATATAGCTGTGATGTTCTGACGACAATACTGCATTGTATCCTTAAACGGACATTGACACGTAAACCAGCAGTCTACGTTATTGATTAATTTATGCATGACTTATACGGACTTATGTTCTGTTCCTATTTGAAATGATCATCCTGTGTGTACATGTGATTAAATATTACGGACTCAATCTGAAGGCATTAATTACTTCATTAATGTTGCTGAGTTCAAGTTACATGAACTACTTCTTCATACCATGCTACTGAGTTGTATGAACACCTTCACCCTAATTCGCGTAATAATAAACAAAGCACGATTAACAAAAGATCACTAAAGTAACCATACTCAGTGCATGATCTTCAACCGGCAAATAACTCAGCAACAAAGTGGCTGCCGAATGCGGGGAACGACAGAAAAAAGAAACAAACTTCTGTTCCTTACGCACAGATTAATCATAATATTTACGATCAAGTTTCGATCACATGATTCCAGTCGAAGATGACGTCTTACTCATTATAATGCCTAACAACGTGACGTCACCGAAAGTCGTGTAAGTGAACTGCCGAAGAGAAACCAAAGCCGTTTCCTAAGTCTAACCAGGGGAAACATGAGCCATTTGAAGCAAACACACGATAGGGACTACAGGAGCAGACAGTCAGGGGCTTTAGCCTAGCTGTTGACGACCTCTAGCACTGATATAAGCAACGGAAAAGATAAGTCTAGGTGTTTAACTGTTGTTATTGCAAACAGTGCTAACTGAGTCCATGCCCTCTGCCTACATCGGCATGTTTTGACCTATGTTTAATGTACTTTTGTTGTCTTAATGTGTTGTTAATTAGTGGGCCGGTTGGAGGGAACTGAAATCTCTGGGGAATGTCGCGAACAGCTGACCACCTAGATTTCAGTCGGTCTTAGGGCAGTTAAACGATTGCACTTTTGGAAGCCCCATTGAGGTTTGCCATTGGACTACCTGTCCAAATCTGCTGTCGTCTGACGATTTGTGTTAGCTGTGCCGTTCCGTAGATAACTGGTGTATTTTATTTGTACTAAGTTCACAATTTTATTCAGTTTTGTATCATGTTCGTTAACTATTTCGTCCAGTCTCCTTTTACTATCATTTATTTGATGATTGTTAAATGGTCGTCCGTTATGAGTCCTGTGATGTCATCATTTTTTGCATTCATTTTTTTTGTGTACTTTGAATATTAAGTTGACCTCGGGTCAGACCTTGACCCTTCATTTGGCTTGTGACACTTCCGCTTGTTTTATTTAGTTCATAAATTCATTTTTAATTGTGAAAATGTCTTGTTTGCGTCTTGACATTGTTTGTACCCTTTAGTTGCATCATTGTTTTGTTTGTACTCATGATATATATTAAATACTACATTAATACTATAACATTATATTCAATAATACACTTGTAATTTAATTTAATTAATTTTTTCTGATATTTAAGGTTAATATGGGACATTGCATAATTATGCAGTGATAGTCCAAGAAATTAGCACTGCAATTTATAAGAGATGCCTAGGGCATAATAATAAAATATATATATTGACCAAATAAAATAATTTTATAGTCTACCTTTGAGGTAATAGACCCATTGTATATTATTCAATATACTTTTCTAGTACTAAGAGAGTGACTTAGTACATTGAACAATATAATTACTAGGAATCATACCCAACATTATTGGATGTTAAGATTAATTGTGTGATGTAATTACATTATAGTTAACAGATATCATAACTATTTATGATATAGTTCGTATTTAGATACAATATTGTTACAAAATATTGTCTATTAGTTGAACTTAGACATAAGAGTTCAGTACTATTGTGATTATTTATATTGAATATTCCTAAGTTGAGTAAGTATAATAATTACTCTGAAGCTACTATTGACTATTTTAATCAGTAATTATCAATAATTACTTACCAGATAAAAGTCAAAATGCTTACTATAGACCATTTCGTTAAAATTGGTAAGGAATATGGTTATAAATCTCAAGAACTTCGTCAGTTTGCTGAGGCAGAACTGGAAAAACATAAAGCAGAAATAGAGGAACAAAAGGCTGCATTAAAGAAAGAGGAGGAGGAACGTGAGATGAAGCAAATTGCCAAGGAAAATAGATTAAGAGAAATTGCTCAACAGGAAGAAGAGAATAAATTGAAACGAGAGGAAATTATTTTACAACAAGAAATGGAATTGGCGCGTATTAAATTGGAGACAGCAAGATTACAAGCACAAAGTGCTGATGCAAACCAGAATAATAACGCACAAAATGGATCGTCATCCAGCCAAACTAAACATTTCTACAACTTTAAATTACCCACTTTCAACTTAAACGTGGACGACCTTTCATCGTTCCTGTCACGTTTTGAACAGACTTGCAAAACAAACCATTTGCCTGAAGAGTCATGGGTACTCAAGTTAAATGAATTCTTGGTTGGAGAACCATTGACGGCTTCTCAAAATGCTGACCCATCAATAGCAAATAACTACGGTGCTATTAAGTCCTTGCTTTTACGAAGGTTTCACCTGGACGAGGAACACTGTAGGTTGAAATTTAAGGGAATTTTACCTGAATCTCCAAAAGATTTTGCAGGATTCATTGCGAACATACGCAATACATTTAATAGATGGGTTGAACTGGCAGAAGTCAACAAATCGTACGACAAATTAGTTGATTTACTACTACGGGATAAGGTATTATCTTCGGTTAGCCAGCCATTCTTTGCATATTTGCAGGAGCGTAAACCAGGTACTATTGACGAGTTAGAAAAAATTTCTTTAAACTACTGTTCGGCACATCCGAATGCAACCATTTCTAACTCCTCATTAAGAGAACCTCTACCTGTGGCGTCTAATATGTCCTACAATCATAATAACAAACAGAGACATCACAGTGTAGACAGAAGTAGGTTCCAAAGAAATCACAATGTTAACTTTCAGAAGGGACATAATAATGATTTCAACAATAAAAATGAGTTCAACAGAGGTAGATCACGAGATAGAAATTATTCACCTCAAACAAACTACCACAATGGTCAACATAACACTAATTATAATCGATCACATACTCCCAATAATAATAATAACTGGAATGGTAATAATCATGGCTCGAGACATCGAGATAATAGTTACTATAGAGGACGACGAGATAATTCTAACAATTATACTCGTAATCGATCTCATTCTCGGGGATCATCTCATTACAACCATAATACAGGGGCGGCAGTTACAAATAATACTACCCCTATAGCTCAGGTCCCACTTGACAATAATACAACACAGTCTTCTGCTGCATGTTTTGCTATTAATTATAATGTGGCAAATAGTTGCCAAGATTGTAATACTATTTTTCAGAAGGCCAAGGAAACGGTGCTGAATTGTGGACACCTTCATACAGCAGTTGGTCTTTCAGCGAACGATGGCAAGGGTACCCTGATGTTCAATAGAGGATTAGTCAATGGTACGGTGGTCTCAGTTTTAAAAGACTCTGGATCAACAACCATTGGAGTTCGGCAGTCTTTGGTACATCCTAGCTATGCAACAGGGGACTATGTCCGTTGCATGACCTTCGGGAGTACTATTGAGTACTACCCCACTGCCATAGTACATGTTAATATACCATTTTTTCAGGTAATGTCAAGGTGTGTATGCTACAGAATCCATCAGCTGATCTTACATTAGGACGCATACATGGGAGTAAAGATTGCACTCCTAAAAAAATTAATGATTGGGAGAAAAAAAATTTGCATTCTTTTAGCAACGCTAACGCTGTTGTTGATATGGCTACACTTCGTGCCAACAACATAAATACATGTGGCACAGCAGTTTCCAACTTCACTCTCAGTACTATCCTGGAAATTGATGAAGATGATAGATCTATTGGACAACATACTAAGGATATAACTGATCCTAATAAAACTGTTGACGTTGTCAACATTGACAAAAACATTATGAGGAAGAATAATAGGTTAAATAATAATGCTGGACTTAAAAGGAAACATAAAGTTAACACAAATAATTATGATGAAAAAGTTTTTACTTTGCCCAGCAAAGACATGTCTACGACATGTAGGAAACTTAATACCTTTGGTGATGATAGGTATCATCCTCAGTCCAGTCAGGATGATACGACATCCAACAGAAAGACAATGTCGGTGTTGAAAGGGAAGGTTAATTCTTTGACAAAGAATACATATCATCATTGTCCACTATTTCGTGACAATGATACTACATATATTGGGAAAAGTGCGTATTCTCGCACAGTGTTAGTGCGAAATCTGCCGCAGGATACTACCTGGCAGGCACTTAGAATTTTTTT
Source organism: Oreohelix idahoensis (assembly GCA_024509875.1). NCBI lineage: Eukaryota > Metazoa > Mollusca > Gastropoda > Stylommatophora > Oreohelicidae > Oreohelix > Oreohelix idahoensis. The sequence goes on from JAMPIV010005432.1 coordinate 416,583, forward strand.
TGATTATACAGCAAACGTTAAGTTTGTTCGTCTTCTGCCATCATGCAATGGGCAGAATAGACAGGTGATGGTTACATTTCGTAACAATCGAGACGCTCGTTGGGTAATCGAGCGTGATAATGGTGTTTATTTTCATCACCGTTATCTAAAGTTACAATTAGTACCTGATTCTGCGCCACGCAGATAATGGTGTACGTTCACCCTTTTGTCTTATTTCTTGATGACTCAGCTCTAGTCAGTCATCATTTCTTTTCCTTATTGGTCATTTATTCTTATACGTCTTAGATATCAAGGGACACAAAAAGATATTTCATATTAACATGCTCAAGCAATTTCATACACGTCCTGAACACTTACAGTCAATTTTTCATGAACTAGATGACAACACAGTATCTACTTGTTATTATTCTAACTTATCCGTCATCCAGGAAGAAGAATCTTCTTTTCCTGAGGTACAGTTACCGTTACCGGTACCAGTAGTTCAACCTACTGAATCTTGGCGGGATGTAACCATCTCTTCAACGGTTACACCGCAACAGCGTCTACAGATTGCTAATCTATTACAATCTTATCCAGATGTGTTGACCGACGTCCCGGGTCGCACATCAGCTATCAGTCATGACATTACTCTCAATGATGATACACCTATTCGTGTACATCCCTATTCGGTTCCTTTACATTTCCTTGCTAAAACTACTAAGGAACTTGAACAGATGTTGTCTCTGGGAATCATTGAGACTAGTAATTCGCCATTTTCTTCTCCATTAGTGATTGTCCGGAAGAAGGACAATAACATCAGACTATGTGTTGACTATAGAAAATTAAATGCTAAGACTATAGTTGACAGCGAACCACATCCACTTATCGACGACTTACTGCCACGTCTATCCAACGCAACTATATTTAGTAAGATAGACTTAACTAAAGGTTATTGGCAGATACCACTGACCGAAAAGGCTAAGTACTACACCGCATTTTCCACTCCACAAGGTCTATACCAGTGGAATGTGATGCCTTTTGGGCTTGTTAATGCGCCAGCTACCTTCATTCGCCTGATGCGACAAATTTTATCAGGTAGACCAGACGTTATTACATATATTGACGACATATGCTTGTTTAGTTCGTCGTTTGAGGAACATGTTTCGGGACTTAGATATGTTTTCGACACTCTAAGGAATTATCATCTAACTGCTAAACCTACAAAGGTTCAAATCGCGTGTAATGAGATAACCTTTTTGGGACATATCATTGGATCGGGATATATCCGAACGTTACCTAGTACAGTCTCCAAAATTCTAAACATAGCAGTTCCTCAGACGAAGAAACAGGTCAGGAGTTTGTTAGGACTTGTTCAATATTACAGTAGATTCATACCAAACTTGTCATCCATCACGGCTGTATTGTCTTCATTGTTAAAAAAAGACATGCCGGTGAAGGTGACATGGACTGGTACATGCAATGAAACTTTCAACAAAATTATAAATTTGTTCTCGCATGAACCAATTTTAAGACTTCCCGATGCTTCCAAAAGATTTTTCTTACGAACAGATGCTAGTAACTACGGCATTGGTGCATGCCTGCTCCAGAACCATGATGGCGTTCTACATCCTACCTTATATATTTCAAGAAAGCTAAAGCCGGCAGAAACAAAGTATTCCACAGTGGACAAGGAACTTTTATCTGTTATATGGGCAATAACTAAACTTGAAAAATTCTTGCTTGGTGCTCCATTCACCATACAGACGGACCAACGTGCTGTAGCATCTTTGCGTCGATCTAACCACAAGAGCCCAAAACTCGCCAGATATGCAATCATCCTACAGCCATTTGAATTCTCCATTGAACATATTCCTGGCACTGAAAATATTGTGGCGGATGCGTTGTCACGTAATCCTATTGACGACGAATAATCAACATTGACATTCCTAAAACACGTCAATCTTCACTACATTGGATATAACGAAGTATCAACTATAAGGGAACTAACCTTGCCTTCAATTTAATATTTATAAACACTATATGCATCACAGAATTGAACTAAAGACAATCAAGGTATACATATTGACATTGAAACTTCGTCTAACGTCCATACACGATATATGAATATTCGTTGAACAATCATGGAACAATATCTGACGACAAGTCGAACTTATTATCCTATGTGCACTTAATTCTTGGATGCTAGGATAAATGACATTTCTTTCCAACGTAAACGTTTGAACATTTTTGCCTAAAAGAATTCATCAGGATCAAGACTACGGATGGATCATCATATCCTATACTAATTAATTAGTTAACTTAACTTCTTAATTGAATTATTATCAATAAAATGAAATGTGAGAAAAAAATGAAATGAAAGAACAAAAAAAGAGAACGAAATATAAAAAGAAGAAATTATGAAAAGAGAAAATAAATCTCACACAAGTATTAGATTAATATTTTTTTTAATGTACCTATACGTTATTTAGTTAGTTAAATTAGATAGTTATTATTCACTAACACTTAACACACACAATTAAGTTAAACTTATATTCGAATTTCTTTCTATTTCTTCTCACTTATTTTGTCTTTTCTTCTCTCATAACATCGCGTTACATTAGAATCTTAATAATTTAACTCTTAGTTTAATTAATTAATTTAATTTTAATTAGTCAAATTAATTCCTATATGACATACTAATACGACAGACCTTACTTTAATTTAATTCTATCATTCACTATTAACATTGGACATTTTATTTAGTTGATATAATAATATGTATAATATTGATATATAATATGATTAATGTTAGATGACTATGACAAATAGTTAGTTGACATGACCGCGACACGGTTCTACTCAGAACATCGTCGGCCATATGTCACGATTGTGTTAAATTTTTTTGAAAAATTGTTAAGTCGGATAGATCTTGAAAAAAATCTATCGATTTTTTTTCCCCGGTGTACAGGGAATTGTTACGGTATATGATATTAACGCCGTCTGCTAAAGGTTATCAGACGTGCAATTGTAAAGGTTAAGACATTTAATATATTGCGATAGATGTTTCAATTATTGAACGCTCCATACACGATCGATTATGACGTGTCTAGCGTTGTTTAGGACACAGTCGGTAACTAGGAGACGCTACCCTTTGTTACTTGACCGCCAAGCTGAATAGCTGCGTTTTTCTAACCTTCCAATTCAATGGCATGATATAGCCATTTATATGTGCATTTATGATGGACCAGGGTCAGTCCTAGAACTCTATATGAGAGGAAACTTACGGAGGTTAGTGTTTAACTAGAATCCTCAGAAGGAGGAGAATAATCGTCAAAATTCGTATGAAATATTCAGACTCGCAGTCTCACTGTCGGCAGGTAGCCATGTCTAGCTGCGCGTGCATATAGCTGTGATGTTCTGACGACAATACTGCATTGTATCCTTAAACGGACATTGACACGTAAACCAGCAGTCTACGTTATTGATTAATTTATGCATGACTTATACGGACTCATGTTCTGTTCCTATTTGAAATGATCATCCTGTGTGTACATGTGATTAAATATTACGGACTCAATCTGAAGACATTATTTACTTCATTAATGTTGCTGAGTTCAAGTTACATGAACTACTTCTTCATACCATGCTACTGAGTTGTATGAACACCTTCACCCTAATTCGCGTAATAATAAACAAAGCACGATTAACAAAAGATCACTAAAGTAACCATACTCAGTGCATGATCTTCAACCGGCAAATAACTCAGCAACAACCCCCTTGAGTGATTTGCATAGCAACCAATGTTTATAGTTGGTTACCATGTGAATAATGACCCAACATGAAGGTGCGTAATTGTAAAACTGCGAAATTATAATTATACTGAGGCAACAGGAAAAAGATATTTATAACTTTTCCAAGGAGAATCACTCAATGATTTCTTATGAATTTTTCAAAAGTGTGTATCTAGAAAGCTTTGATCGTAAATTTCAGCATTTGTTACATGCATTGTGCATTTTCCCCCACATCAGCTCTATTTATTGCTAGTTTTATACTGATTCTGTATAATAGTAGTTAGCAGAGCTTCTTTTGTTCACAATGGGAAATAAGACAAAGTAAGTTCCTTGGAAATCGGTACATCAACTGTTGCGCTAAAAACTTGTCGCAACTTATTCTAACTTATTCATTTTTTAATGCATGGGAAGTAACTCATGGAATTGTAGTCACTTCTTATTTCTACTAGTTGTCTAATCGTGTGACAATAGTCTGATAGTATGGTTGCCGATAGTTGTGTGAACGATTTTGAGTCACGTCCATATATGGAGCGCTCAGGTCGTCAGTTCTTAGAAAACAGTTGGCAATCGCAATGTTTCAAGATTCATTTCCTTTTAAGGTAAAGGTCTTTAGTCGAACATCGTAGAACATTCTTCGTTTCGTAAGTTTAGCTGAGTTGTATTCGATTCGTGTGTTCTGCGCATGTCTCTGTTTGTGGCATTGTTTCAATGATTTCCGCCCAGGACAGTCTGAGCTGAAATGTTGGTAAGGGGAGACGTAGCGCTGTGCTAGTCTTCGCTTAGTTTATTCAGGAAGGAGTCCTCATCATTGTAGTTCCTTTGTTGAGATGATATATCTCTGTTATTTCAAATGCCTGGAGGCATATGTGATTATGTGATTTAATTCCTGATGAACAGGTAACTGAATCCCTTTTTTGCTGAGTAACTTTATCGCCATCTTGTGATGTTGACTTTTGTTTAGCCTGCCTTATTATAAAGTCTATGATATGACTAGTTTGCTCAGCTCACGATCCACTTCTATTGTCACGCTTCGATTGATGCCTGTCCTACGGACTATTTGCTTCCTGAACTTTATTGATGGATCTAGGTTTGATACCTTTGCTGTTTGAGGAACATAGAGGACAATAATGTGACGCTCGAAAGACATGCCTGTCTTGTTGAGGTCAAAAATAGGAGACCAGATTTAATCTCCTAGTTGATATCTACTAGCTCTTATGGAAAGGGGAAGTTTACTACCTGACTACATGTACAGCGGTTTACGATATCCTAAAAGGCATACGATGTACATTATTATTATGCTGTTTGCTGTGCCTGTTGAATCGACTACTTCAATGATACAATGACTGTTGTACTATACCTGTGATGTTTTTCTGCATAACGATGTCCATGCATCTTGTCATTGTGGCGTACAATATATATTGCCAAAAAACCATCACTGCTGTTTAAAGCTTTATTGACTTTTCACATCGTGAGTTAACGTGACGTCATTGTGTGAATTGCCTTGTTTGTGATGCTCACTGTTTGAATACACATCTGTATCCTTACATCACACTTAAACCAGACTACAGACACCATGTTACTACGCCTCATCATCCCTGGTGTCTGAGGGTGGCACACTACTCTGCAAAGGCCAGTATCATAGTACCTTTGGGAAGCAGATGAATTACAACACCCTAAACGTTGTGTAGCAAATGTGACTTCATCCACAGAACATTTATACACTACACACATTAAATGCCTACGCAACATTTGGTGGCCATAAGCTGGTTCAAGAAATCTACATACAGCGATTTTTCAAGACATCTACATACAGAATTATGGCAGTACCCGGCGTTGAGTCATACATTGCAAGTTGAAACGTGTTGCTGTCGTTTGTGAAGGTCAAGTGCCGGTTGAATAAGAAGGCCAAGTACCGATTCAAGCAATTTACGGTTGAATAAGAAGGTCAAGTGCCGTTATCTACACTACCTGTACTGTTTAGAAGCTCAAGTACCATCGTCATGGCAGTTGGAGCAGTCCAGATGTACCATCATCGTTGGATCTTCGTTCCTTAGGACGCTGAATGTCATCTGTTTTTTCTGCTGTGGCTGACGTTTGGATACCAATAAGTTAAGTGGCCTGTTTGTTTGTGAACTGTGCCCTTATACTTCTACTGAGTCTTCTGTGTTTCATCTCATTCTTTTGTTTACATGTTATATGTTTATATGTTATTTGTATATTTATATTTATATGTTTATGTTTCTGCGGGTTTTTTGGTAGATCATACCACGTGATAGAGGTCGTCTATCGTGAGCGTTTTCTGTAGGGTGTGCAAATTTCCGATACTGGAATTTGCAAAGCGACTTATATTGCTATTTTTGTTAGTTGTGACGATATGGTCAGTGTTGTTTTCGGTATTTTTTCACATTCTTTAGTTTTGTTTTGATTTGTTTGTATTTGTAGGTCTACTCTGTCCTATTATTTAGTTCTTTACAAAATTTTTGTTTATACACTGTGGTGTCTTGTATTTGTATTATCTTCTCGTAGATATCATCACATTTTTTGTGATATTTCTTTAATTTTCGCTTTAATTTTTGTTGATTTCTACGAATGTTTTCGTATTGTTGCTAAATCTTTATTGTTGTTTACATTGTATTGTTTACATTGTATTGTTTACAGTGTAATGTTTACATTGTTACTGTTTACATTGTGATAGTGTTTACATAGTCATTGGTTACACTTATAGTAGTTAATTCACATTTAATAGTGGGTTATGCTTATGCATTACTACTGCACTGATGATTAATAAATGATGAATAGTATTGTGCACTATTGAATGAGAAGTGCACCTATGATCAAGAGTTGATTGATGATATTTCAAAAAGGTCTATACACAAGTTCTTTGATATAAGACTTGCTTCCCACAGAGATTGGGATGATAATATAGTGTTGTGAGTAAACAAGTGCTTTATTTAAGACTTGTTATAATTAAATTTGAAATAAGATAATTAATTATTTCAGGTTGTGGACTCATATTATTACTCATCATGTCTACATTTGAGCACTTTATTGAGCAGGGTAAATTGCTTGGGAAGACTGGTGATAAGTTAGAAGAATTTGCAACTACTCAATATGATAAAGCAATGGAAGCTGAACAAAAGAAACTGCAGATGCAGGTGGATGAAAAAAGATTCCAAATGGAAATGGAAAAACAAAAAAGAGAAGCAGAAGCAAAAGCTGAAGAGAAGAGACTACAGATTGAGGCTGAAAATAAAAGACTTGAAAAAGAGGCTGAAATTAAAAGACTTGAAAAAGAGGCTGAAATTAAAAGACTTGAAAAAGAGGCTGAAATTAAAAGACTTGAAATAGAGGCTGAAAATAAAAGATTAGAAAAACGAGCTGAAGCTGAAGCTGAAGAAAGGAAGTTACAAAGAGAGTCTGATGAGAGAAAAGCAAAAATGGAACATGAAGAAAAACTCTTAGCTTTGGAAGTTAAGAAATTAAAGGTGATGAACATGAGTAATGCTAATGATGCAAATAAGGTCTCAGATAAGACTAATACAAGCACTTTCAAGCTTAATCTACCACCATTCAATGCTTCCATCGACGATATAACATTCTATCTGGACAGATTTGAAACTACATGTAAAGTACATAACATAGATAAATCATTGCAGGTTTATCATTTGTCCAAAATACTTAGAGGTGATGCTATGAATATGTTAAGCATGGTAGATGAGCCTGACAAGAACAACTATGATGTTGTCAGGGCTATGTTGTTAAAGAAATACCAACTTGACGAAGACGGCTATCGTCTTCAATTTAAAAATATGTTGCCAGAAACTGGTGTGCAATTCTCTGAGTTCATTTCAAAGATACGTCTTACTTTTTTACGTTGGGTGGAGCTGTCTAAGATAGAAAAAACTTATGAAGGACTTATAGACTTAATACTTAGAGACAAAGTCATGTCTTCTGTTAATGAGTCTTTCCTTGCTTTCCTTCATGAACGTAAACCTAAAACAATAAAAGAAATGGAAGATTTCTGTAGCCAGTATATAACTGCACATCCTCACGTAACTATTAGTAACTCTAAAGTAAAAGAAGGTCTGCCAGTTGCTTCGGCAGCACCTTATGGTCAAAACTCTAGTAATAGATTCCAACAAAATTTTGATAGGAAAAGTAACCGTAGTTACGGTCAAAATTATGGAAATCAATTTCAGGGTGATTCTTCTTCGAAGAATTGGAGACGAGCTGACAGTCCTCGTTACTTCCAACCTAATAATTTTAGGCATTTCAGAAGAGGATATGGTAACAGAGGCTTTTCCTCGCGTAAACCTCAAAACCAAACAAATAGATGTTCACATCAATGTGGACATGATAATAATCATGGAAACTGTAGTTCGAAACATGATAACAGTTATAATAGAGACAATAATAACTACAGAGACAATAACAACAGTGATAACTTCAGAGGTAATAGTAGTCGCGGTAGATTTCAATACAAAAAAAAAGAGATATCAGCAGGCTAACTCGGTTCAACAAGAATCTCAGGGAGCCTGTAATCAGGTTTCTGATAATAAAAACTCTGACGCTGTCACTTGTTCTTCTTTTGACTTTGGGAGAGCAAACAAGTGCCCCCAATGCAGTACTTTGTTCGAACCGACTACAATATCGACTTTGAGTTGTGGTAACCCTCTCCCGGCTCTTCCTGCTTCAGTTGCACATGACGGGAGAGGTTCTCTAATCCTACATAAGGGTCTTGTTAATAATACTCCGGTCTCACTACTTTTCGATTCCGGATGCACCACTATTGGTGTTAGACAATCGCTTGTAGATCCATCCTGTGCGACAGGAAGGGTTATCAAATGTGTCTCATTTGGCGGCACTCTAGAGAAATATCCTACTGCTGTAATCCACATTGCCACTCCTTTCTTTACAGGAGATGTGCATGCCTGTCTCTTACCTAATCCAATTGCGGACCTTATTATTGGTCTTATCCCCGGAGTTAGGGAATGTACCCCACAGCAGATTGCTGCTTGGGAAGATGATAATATGCAAGCTACCAATGCAGTGGTTACAAGAGCACAAGCTCTACAAACACCGCAAACTTCGTTGAATAATGATAATGAAGTTCATAGCCAAGATAGTACCTTGGTTATTTCTCGTGACTCGTTCATAAAATTACAAGAAGATCCTACGCTAAAGAAATTCTTCATTCTTGCGAAGAAAGGTGATCCAAATAAGGATACACAAAGGAAATCTTGGATAGAAATGAAAAACGGCGTACTTGTACGTATGGTACAAGACTCGGCTACGTCAGCACATTCGCAAATTCTTGTTCCCAAGAGTATGAGAGTGCAAATATTGCAACATGCTCATGACTCGCAATGTGCTGGACACATGGGATTTTCCCGTACAAAGTCGAGAGTCCTTGCGGCTTTCTTTTGGCCCTTTGTTAACAAGGACATTCGTATATACTGCCGATCATGTCAGGTATGTCAGGAGGTCAAATCTAGAGGACCACGACATGCTGCGCCTATCCAGGCTGCTGACATCCCTATTCGGCCATTTCAGAAAATGGCCATAGATATTATTGGCCCTTTTAAAATAAAGTCGGCCAGAGGACATCAGTTTATCCTTACATGTGTCGATATGTGCACACGTTGGCCAGAGGCTATCCCGCTAAAGAGCATATCTACTACAGATATCGCAGATGCTATTTGGCTGATATTTTCTCGCTTGGGGTTCCCCAGAGAAACACTGTCAGACCATGGCACTCAACTCATATCTGATACTATGTCTCAAGTAGTGTCTACCTTACACATTAAAAGATCTCTCAGTAGCATCTATCATCCTATGAATAATGGGTTAGTTGAGCGTCTGAATAGAACGCTCAAGACTTTGCTTGGTAAGATAACTGAAGATCATCCTCAAGATTGGGACAGGGTTTTACCTGCGGCTCTCTTCGCCTATAGAGAGGTCCCAAACGAGCACACAGGATTTTCTCCCTTTGAACTTGACTTCGGCGCGCGTCCGCGCGGCCCTATGTCTTTGTTACACGATCTCATCACTGCCGATGATATTAGTGATGACATTCAATCTTCATATGAGTATGTCATTGCTCTTAGGCAAAAGATCATTGAGGCATGCAAACTAGCGACTGCTTCATCAGAAATTGCTAAAGAAAAAGCAAGGCAGTTTGCTAACAAGAACAGATGTCTACGACAACTTTGTCCAGGTGACAAAGCATTCGTCCTACTCCCCAGTAGGGAAAATAGACTTCTGATTGCATGGAAAGGTCCATATGCAATAGTCTCACGAATTTCCGATGTTGACTATGTGGTCGATATAGATGGAAAGCATAAGACTTTCCATATCAACATGCTTACGGAATTTCATGAGCGTCCAGGGTATTTGCTGCCTATTTTCCAGGCAACGGACGAATCTTCTGTACCTCATGGTCATTACTCATCCCTGTCTGTAATACAGGATGAGGAATCTGTTTTTTCTGATGTCGATCTTCCTCTTCCAGTGGTTCCACTACATTCTATGGAATCTTGGAAAGATGTCTCCATTTCTCCTAATCTTTCTGTTGATGAACATCGTCAAGTCTCGTCGATGTTACAGACATTTAAGGATGTTCTAACCGACATCCCTGGTCACACGCAGGTCATAGAACATGACATAATTCTTACCGACAATAATCCTATTAGGGTTAGGCCTTATCCTATCCCTATACACTTTCAGTCACAAGTGGAAAAGGAATTGGATGAAATGATCCAATTGAACATAATTGAACCATCGACTTCTCCATATTCTTCTTCCATGGTTATTGTCCGGAAGAAAGATAAGAACATACGAATTTGCGTTGACTATCGCAAATTAAATCAAGTCACAAAGTTCGATGCTGAACCTATGCCTTTACTAGAAGATCTACTTATTAGACTTTCTAATTCTAGATTCTTCACTAAACTTGACTTGTCAAAAGGTTATTGGCAAGTGCCTTTAGCAGATCATGCCAAACCTCTGACTGCTTTCTCTACACCTAGGGGTTTATTTCAATGGAATGTAATGCCCTTCGGTCTTATGAACGCCCTTGCTACTTTCGTTCGCATGATGCGTCGAATTCTTTCTCATTGTTCAAATGTCATCGCATACTTGGATGATATCTGTCTCTTCAGTGATTCTTGGGAAGATCACTATCTGGGTTTATATGACCTACTATCTACTCTACGTAAGTATAATTTGACAGCAAAACCTTCTAAAGCTTATATTGGTTTTGGTGAAATTTCTTTCTTGGGTCATCGTGTTGGTCATGGTCTCTTGAAGACAGAAGACCACAATACTTCAAAAATATTGAATATCTCTGTACCTAAGACGAAGAAACAAGTCCGGAGTCTCTTGGGGTTAATTCAATTCTATGGGAGATTTATTCCGAATCTATCTTCGATAATGGCACTTCTGTCAACGTTGTTGAAGAAAGGGTCGCCTAATCTGATTCGTTGGTCTCAGGAATGTCAATCTTCCTTAGACCAGATTAAAAGTATATTTTCTTCTCCTCCCATCCTAAGATTACCTACTCTTGATAGAACTTTTGTTCTTCGAAGTGATGCTTCATCCACTGGGATCGGAGCAGCACTTATGCAGGAATATGCTGAAACTCTGCATCCTGTCATGTACATTTCTAGAAAACTAAATGCGGCAGAGAGGAACTACTCGGTTTTAGACCGTGAATTGTTAGCTATGGTTTGGTCTATTCTCAAACTACAAAGATTCCTCCTGGGCGCACATTTCATTCTAGAAACTGATCAGAAAGCTCTTACAGCTAGTCAGACTAAGAACTTGAAGAGTTCGAGATCCACTCGATATGCTATTGCTCTTCAACCTATTCACTTCACGGTAAGAGCTATCCGTGGGTCAGATAATGTGATGGCTGACATTCTGTCTAGATGCCCACATGATTCCAACTAATACTTCTGTTCTATTTCTAGATATACGACAGAGCCATAACACACCTATATTACTACAATACATTAGCACATCTGTCCTCACTTTCGTGAACACATACTATTGTGCTTTGTTATCATCTTCTTCTGTTCCCATCTTTAATATAAGAAGAAGACTGAGTAGTTAATATAAGGGCCGAAAGTTCACTCGGCCACAATTGTTAATAATAATGTATTGTATGGTATGAAACTTAATGGCTATTAAATAGAATTATATTGGTTGTTTTTTCTCAGCATGTTATTGTTGATTGGAGAAGCTACCTTTCTGTTGTCAAACATGGAGAGTTCCCCATTGTACAGTTTCCTTGGAACGACAGGAGATGTGTCCTGGATCGTCATTTATGTTTAATTTCATTATGTAATGGTAATATTAAACATTTAGATAATGTAATATTTAACATTATATATCAGATGTGTACATCCATTCTAAGCGGTATTAGAGTATGACACTGCTATTTGATTATAATGATATGAACTTGCATATTTATACTGTATTTTCATGCAAGCGTAGTGTGTGTTGGTGGCACCTCCCCGATATATTTTTGAATCATATTTTTTTTATCTGTTGAGAAATATTCTCACCAGACACTTTATGTGTCAATTTAGCCTCATATTAGGCAGTGCAATTAGTTATCCCCGCATAATTCGTGCGTTGTTAAACCGCTTTTGGTTTTACTCTTAAATATTTTTAAAAAAAAAAAGTTGCACATTTTTTTTTATCGGGAGGTGGCGGTAATGTTGCGCTAAAAACTTGTCGCAACTTATTCTAACTTATTCATTTTTTAATGCATGGGAAGTAACTCATGGAATTGTAGTCACTTCTTATTTCTACTAGTTGTCTAAACGTGTGACAATAGTCTGATAGTGTTGTAAAGTGTGTGGTGTAGGGGGTGTTTTCTCTCTTTTGTAAAGCTCCACTATCAATCACTGTAGCATGTTGTTTGTGGTGCCACTACTGTATATGTCCATTGTAGTGTACAGAGTTGTTGAGATCAGGCATGCTCCAGTCTACCCAGCTGTAAATGGGTAACTCACCCTAGTCCTGAGTTAGGGAAGGCAAAGGCAGCTGTAAGCAGTAGTTTCCCTCTAAGGCTCCAGGGGGGAGCAGGCCCTAGACTTGGTCAATTCAACCGACGCAGGATGGTGTATATATGGAGTGGAAGTGTAGAGTGTGATTAACGCGAATGGTGGACTGTTCGTGTTCTGACCAATCTAAGCACTCATTCACTTGTGTCTACAAGGCACCAATGCAGACTGCTGGAATCTTTTTTTACACAGTTTATTTAGACGCACACACTGGGACATAACGAGTAAATCATGGGTATATGTTGACACATCAATTTGCAGGCATACATAGTAGATCCCATGTCATGACACATTCATAAATAATGGGTAGTACATCAATAGCTTCCAATGTCATGATACATCATGGCCGCATCCCCTATCTGACTAAACGCGTCAGTGAAGGCGGATCGGTAAGTAACTAAAGTTGCTTTATGTTCACAGTTTATATCATATTATGAAACCACGATAAGAGTTTTTTTTTATCAAAATTGAGATCTCCTTGCCACTGTCCGAATAGTAAGATACATGACCCGTTCTCTGGACAGTGATCCAAAAATATGATGACAGGAATGTAACATGGCCGCCTTCCTGAGTTGTCGCTCACTCACTCACAGGAGGGTATATATAAGCCAAAGTTAATTTGAAATGCATATGGATAATTTCTTAAAGTTTCTCCATACAGTTCTACAGTAATCCAGTTACTTCACGTAGACATAACTGCTGTATGGAAGCCCGTCATCTTCGTCGATACAAACACGACCCTAGCGTTGCGAAGCACAATATTCCAGCTAGGTCTAACCGACATGAGATCATCAAAAATAGGGTCTGGCATTACCTGGAGTCCGAATCATACATGATACCGTACATTAGGAGAGTCTCTAACACAAACTCTAGTAGAGACACAATCTCCTACAGAAGAAAAACCACTTCATAAATCATTTTTACTTAAGAATGTACCAGCCCTTGAAAATGTGTAACCCGCCATTGTAAACGGTACATCGGAACTCATCACGACTTGTCAAGACAACTCATACTTCCGCTAGAGCGGCATAACAAGAATATAGTCCTGCCTACCCATCCAAAATATACAATATAGGACTGATTCTACTTGTACTAATAATATGTAATACATATGAATTCAGGCCATAAACATAATAAGCAAATTAATCTATTTTCTGGCCCGAACAAATAAGTACGGACATGAGTGCCATATCCATGCGCCGAATCAATATCAAGAACGATTACTCCTATAATCAAAAGTGTAAATCAATCATGAATTATCTAGCTTTACCATAGACAGCATTTTCATACACAAATGAATGAATGTCTATATCTTTTCCATATTAAATAGCCATATCGATTTTGTAATATGTGCGTCAAAATATGCACGCAACAGATTACCACACCCCTCGGGAAAAAAAATGGTACATTTTTTTAAAAAAAAATACATCTAGGAGCAACATACAATAGGCTCACAACGCACCAATAACAATGCGCAGATGATAAGCATAAGTTTTATGACCTTAGAGAAAGTACTTCTCTAAGAATAAATATTTCCAGAGAGGTGTCACCAACGCATACTACAATATTAGCAAAAACACAATTTCTACATTAGTTTATACATAAATTTCATCTAAGATATCTTAACATCATGATCATCAAAGACGAAAAAAACATTGAAAGATCAGCGGTGAATAAACATCAATGAACCGCTAAGTATTGTTACAATCAATATATGATATATTCCATATGTGTACACATTTCAACATAGGAACAACTGTATCAAAGTTGTATAACAGTTATGAATCATGTGGGCATCTAGACAAAATATCTGCCATCACATTTTCTGACCCACGGATAGCTCGCACCGAAAAATGAAATGGCTGCAGAGCAATCGCGTATCGCGTTGATCTCGCGCTCTTCAGATTTTTACTCTGAATAGCCGTAAGAGCTTTCTGGTCAGTTTCCACAATGAAATGCGCGCCAAGAAGAAATCTTTGCAGTTTAAGGATTGACCAAACCATAGCCAATAATTCACGGTCTAGGACCGAGTAATTCTTCTCTGCGGCATTTAATTTCCGAGAAATATACATCACAGGATGCAGAGTTCCAGAGTACTCTTGCATTAGTGCTGCTCCAATCCCGGTGGATGAAGCGTCACTACGAAGAATAAATGTCTTATCCTTAGAAGGCAATACTAGGATAGGTGAAGTAGAAAACATAGTTTTAACCTTATCCAAAGAGGATTGACATTCTTGAGTCCAATGGACTACATTAGGAGACCCTTTCTTTAGCAAGGAAGAAAGAGGTGACATAATGGAGGACAGATTCGGAATGAATCGTCCATAAAATTGTATTAGACCTAAGAGACTTCGCACTTGCTTTTTAGTCTTAGGAATAGAAATGTTAAGTATCTTACTTGTATTATGGTCTTCTGTTTTTAGGAACCCATGACCAACACGGTGTCCTAAGAAAGATATTTCGCTAAAACCAATACATGCTTTCGATGGTTTCGCTGTCAGGTTATGCTCGCGTAAGATAGACAATAGTTCATTTATCCCATTATAGTGATCGTTCCAAGTATCACTGAAAAGACAGATGTCATCAAGATACGCAATGACATCTGAGCGATGAGATAGGATTCGACGCATCATGCGTACGAATGTTGCAGGGGCGTTCATAAGACCGAAAGGCATGAAATTCCATTGGAATAGACCCCTAGGCGTCGAAAAAGCAGTAAACGGTTTGGCGTGTTCGGATAATGGAACTTGCCAATATCCCTTAGACAAATCGAGTTTAGTAAAGAAATGAGAATTCGATAGTCTCGTAAGTAGCTCTTCTAGTAAAGGCATAGGTTCAGCATCAAATTTAGTCACTTGGTTCAATTTGCGATAATCCACGCAAAGACGTATGTTATTGTCTTTTTTTCGTACAATAACCATCGGCGAAGAATATGCTGATGTGGATGGTTCAATAATTTTTAACTCTATCATCTCATCTAACTCTTTCTCTACCTGTGCTTGAAAATGTATCGGGATAGGATACGGTCTGACTCTTATAGGACTATGGTCAGTAAGAATAATGTCATGTTGAATGACATCAGTTTGACCAGGAATGTCAGTAAGGACATCCTGAAATTGTTCTAACATAGTAGAAACTTGTTTCTGCTCTCCTGGAGATAATTCGGGAGAAATTGCAACATCTTTCCATGATTCATTAGAGTGAAGAGGAATCATTGGAAAAGGTAAATTTACATCCGAGAAACTCGTTTCCTCATCCTGTATTACTGACAGAGATGAGTACTGTCCATGTTGGACTGGAAAATCGTCCGTTGCCTGGAAAACAGGTTGTAAATAATCAGGACGTTCATGGAATTCCGTGAGCATGTTGATGTGGAAGGTTTTACGCTTCCCGTCAATATCGACGATATAGTCAACATCGGAAACTTTTGATATTATATCGTACGGACCTTTCCAAGAAATAAGAAGTCTATTTTCCCTACAAGGTAGCAAGACAAATGCTTTGTCACCTGGACAAAGTTGTCGCAAGCATCTCTTTTTATTGGCAAATTCCCTTGCCTTCTGTTTCGCAAATTCAGAAGAAGCAGTTGCCAATTTGCATGCTTCAATAATCTTGTGTCTAAGTGCGATGACATATTCATAAGAGGATTTTGTGTCATCGACAATATTATCAGCAGTTATAAGATCATGAAGTAAGGACATAGGACCTCGCGGTTTCGCGCCAAAGACAAGTTCAAAGGGAGAAAATCCTGTATGTTCGTTGGCGACCTCTCTATATGCAAAGAG
Source organism: Oreohelix idahoensis (assembly GCA_024509875.1). Classification (NCBI taxonomy): domain Eukaryota; kingdom Metazoa; phylum Mollusca; class Gastropoda; order Stylommatophora; family Oreohelicidae; genus Oreohelix; species Oreohelix idahoensis. Next base: position 433,209 of record JAMPIV010005432.1, read on the forward strand.
AGCCGCGGGTAAAACCCTATCCCAATCCTGAGGATGATCTTCTGTTATCTTACCTAGTAGGTTTTTCAGAGTTCTATTCAAACGTTCCACCATCCCATTGGACATAGGATGATAAATACTACTCAGCGATCTCTCTATCTTAAGAGTCGACATTACTTGAGACATGGTATCCGATATGAGTTGGGTACCATGGTCGGATAATATTTCTGCTGGAAATCCCAGACGAGAAAATATTAACCAAAGAGCATCTGCGACATCAGCAGTAGTTATGCTCTTTAGAGGAACAGCCTCCGGCCAACGTGTGCACATATCAACACACGTCAAAATAAATTGGTGTCCTCTAGCAGACTTTATCTTAAATGGACCAATGATGTCTATCGCCATTTTTTGAAATGGTCGAATGGGAATGTCTGCAGCCTGAATAGGTGCATCATGGCGTGGACCTCTGGATTTAATCTCTTGACATACTTTACAAGATCGACAATAGATTCGTATGTCCTTATTCACAGCAGGCCAAAAGAAAGATTCAAGAACTCTAGTTTTAGTACGGGAAAAACCCATATGTCCAGCACACTGCGAATCATGAGCGTGCTGTAAGATTTTAACTCTCATATTTTTAGGCACAAGGATTTGAGAATGAATGGACTTAGCGGAGTCTTGTACCATACGTACAAGTACGCCATTCTTCATCGTAATCCAAGATTTACGATTTGTATCCTTATTCGGATCACCTTTTGTTGCCAGAGTAAAGAATTTCTTTAGAGTAGGATCATCTTCCTGCTGTTTTATAAAGGAATCATGGGAAATCTCCAAGGGATCATCTTGGATCTGCGCATCATTATCTTCAGAATGTGAAGATTGCGGCATATTAAGAGCTTGAGCCCTAGTGATTACTGCATTAGCAGATTGCATATTAACATTTTCCCAATTAGAAATTTGCTGTGGAGTGCATTCTTTCACTCCATGAATGCGACCGATGATAAGATCAGCGATCGGATTCGGCAAGAGACATGCTTGCACCTCTCCTGTAAAGAAAGGCGTAGCAATATTGATAATGGCAGTGGAGTACTTCTCCAATGTGCCACCAAATGTTACACATTTGACTACATTGCCTGTAGCTCGAGAAGGATTTACGAGTGATTGCCTCACTCCGATGGTAGTGCACCCCGAATCGAAAAGAATTGATACCGGAGTACCATCTATTAGGCCCCTATTAAAGACAAGAGCACCCCTTCCATTATGCGCGATTGACGCATGGAGCGCGGAAAGCGGGTGACCGCAGCTTAAAGTAGAAACTGTGGTTGGATCGAATAATGTTTTGCATTGCGAACACTCAGATGCTCTAGCAAAATCGAAAGCGGAATTTGCTACACTATTGGAGTCTTTTTTATCATTATTCTGATTACCGGCGTCGTGGAACTCCTGTTGTGCAGAGTTAGCCTGGTAATAAGATTTACCATGTCTTTTGTGTTGTGATCTACCTCGGTTATAATTGTCTCTATAATTATTATTTCCTCTGTTATAACCCCTATTTGGGTTTGAATCATAATATTCATGATCATAATCATCACGCTCATTATACTGAGTATCCCTGTAATATTGGTTTTTTTGTCTCCATGAAGCACTTGGGTAGTTCCTATAGTTACTCCCATTTCGAGAATTTCTAAAATTATGAGTACCCCTCGCGTGTCGAGGACTATCAGCCCGATTCCAGTTCTTCGAAGAAGAACCCTGATTTGAGTGGTTATCTTGGTTTTGATACTTATTCCAATTAACCTTTTTATCAAATTTATTTTTAGCTCCTTGGAATTTGTGTGAGTAATTCTGATTATATTCTGTTGCCGAAGCAACTGGCATACTCTCTTTAATGTTAGAGTTACTAAGAATCATGTCAGGGTGTGCCGTGGCATACTGGTCACAATATTCTTCCATTTGCTTTAATGTACTAGGTTTACGCTCATGTAAGAACTCTAGGAATGATTTATTTACAGAAGACATGACCTTGTCTCTTAGCAATAAATCCGTAAGACCATCAAATGTTTTCTCTGTTTTGGATAATTCAATCCATCGTGAAAGTGTAATTCGTGCTTTTGAGATGAAATCTGAGAATTCTACACCTACCTCAGGTCTCATTGTTTTAAACAAAAGACGATAACCTTCTTCAGACAGCTGATATCTCTTTATCAAAGCTGCCCTAATAGCATCATAATTATCTTTGTCGGCCTCTTCAACAAAATATAACTTACTCAGAGACTCCCCTTTTAGATTTTCAGACAACTGATTCACATACTGTGATTTGTCAACATTATGAGATCGACAAGCCCGTTCAAATCTAGAAAGCCAAAATGTTATGTCATCACTGGCAGAGTTGAACGCTGGTACCTTGACCTTGTACACAAAGGGTTTACCATTACCACCAGATGCCTGATTAACATTAGTCATACTTGTCAATCTTAATTTCTCTAACTCAAATTCATGTTCTCTTATTGCTTTTCTCTCTTCAGCTTCCCTATCTAATTTTTTTGTTCAGCTTCTAATTTTTTCTGTTCTGCAGCAGCAGCAGCTTCTAATTTTTTCTGTTCTGCCACAAATCTCCTTTCCTCCATCTGCATCTGCAATTTCTTTTGTTCAGCAGCAGCATCAGCTTCTCTTTCTAATCTTTTCTCTTCAGCCAGAGCTTTTTTCTCTTCAGCAGCAGCAGCAGCTTTTCTCTCCTCAGCAGCAGCTTCTAATTTTCTTTCTTCTATTTGAAGTTTTCTCTCCTCAGCAGCAGCTTCTAATTTTCTTTCTTCTATTTGAAGTTTTCTCTCCTCAGCAGCAGCTTTTCTCTCCTCAGCTTGTATCTGCAATCTGAAATTCTCAGCATCTATCTTCTTTTGTTCAACTTCTGCTTTCCATTTATTCTCATCTTTTTGTTTTTTCTCTTCTGATTTTAATGCAATAGCAAATTGAGCAGTTTCCCATTCTTCTAACTCTTTCCCAGTCTTATCAAGGGATTTTCCTTGTGCAATAAAGTAATCTAATGTAGACATCTTGTCTTCTTAAATCAGAAACCTGAAAAAGTAAATAAATTACCCTATTTCACTTTAATGGGAGACAAGTCTATACCATAGACTTAGTCTTAGTGAAAAACATGTATGGTTATTTTGTATATGATATAACCAATGATAACTTGAGTACCTGTGGAAAACAATAATTGTATATCTCAAATACTGTGGGAGACAAGCCTTACAAAGGTCTTGTATACCTTAATGTAATCAATGATCACTTGAGTACCTGTGGAAAATAATATTTCCTATACCAATCACTTTGGGAGACAAGCCTTACAAAGGTCTTGTACACTTTGTTTTATAACAATAATAATCATAAAGTACTGATCTGTACTATAATATAAGTGTATTCAACTATACCTCCTATGTCATATGTCAACTAAAGACATTACAAAGGACAAACAAGAAAAGACAATCTGAAAACATTTGCAGAGATCAAATTAAATTAAATAGGAGAAATGAAAAAAAAATGATCACAGAATCTGTGATGATAACTGCAATAAGATAACAAGACAAATAACGCCACAGTGTATAAACATAAGGGTGTAAAGAACTGAAATGAAAGGAAAGATGAGACCTACAATTATACAAACAAATCAAACAAAAATAAAGAACAGAAGAATGTTACAAATACAAATATGAAACAGTCGTCACAGCTAACCAAATATTTGCAAACTATGTTGCATGCAAATTTCAATTAAGAAATTGCTCCCTATAGAACGCCAGAACAAGACCAATATCACTTGGTATTTCCTGTTCTAGTCACCTCCCATCCAGGCCCGCAAACACATAACAATCACACATATAAACAAATAATATATAAACATAAATACATATAAATCATAAATGTGTACATTATATAATGAAATGTGTTGTAGTTGCAATGTATTGTACTGTATGCTCAGTTTTAACAAATTAGACTACCACTTTATTGAGTAATAGATTTGCTTTCTAACTGTTACACTGTTAAATTTTTTGAGCACATTAGAAGATCCAACGATGAAATTTGCACTTTATGTTCAACATTGCTCTTCTATTTCAGCACGATAAACAATCACTAGTTTAGAACACTGACTGTACTGTGCCAAATGTCAACAAGTGCTGACCCAGATATTGCTACACTTGTCAGAACAGGTCAAGCTGACATTGATTGTATAGCTGTCCTACTGGTGTTGATGTGGTCAAACAAATGTTCTTGCAACTGTAAAATGTGATTCTCAACACAACAAGACTGCGTAGGCTGGACCCAGGAATCTGGCCCACCACTGTAAAGTGTGTGGTGTATGGTGTGTTCTCTTTCTTTTGTAAAGCTCCACTATCAATCACTGTAGCATGTTGTTTGTGGTGCCACTACTGTATATGTCCATTGTAGTGTACAGAGTTGTTGAGATCAGGCATGCTCCAGTCTACCCAGCTGTAAATGGGTAACTCACCCTAGTCCTGAGTTAGGGAAGGCAAAGGCAGCTGTAAGCAGTAGTTTCCCTCTAAGGCTCCAGGGGGAGCAGGCCCTAAACTTGGTCAATTCAACCGACGCAGGATGTGTATATATGGAGTGGAAGTGTAGAGTGTGATTAACGCGAATGGTGGACTGTTCGTGTTCTGACCAATCTAAGCACTCATTCACTTGTGTCTACAAGGTACCAATGCAGACTGCTGGAATCTTTTTTTACACAGTTTATTTAGACGCACACACTGGGACATAACGAGTAAATCATGGGTATATGTTGACACATCAATTTGCAGGCATACATAGTAGATCCCATGTCATGACACATTCATAAATAATGGGTAGTACATCAATAGCTTCCAATGTCATGATACATCATGGCCGCATCCCCTATCTGACTAAACGCGTCAGTGAAGGCGGATCGGTAAGTAACTAAAGTTGCTTTATGTTCACAGTTTATATCATATTATGAAACCACGATAAGGGGTTTTTATCAAAATTGAGATCTCCTTGCCACTGTCCGAATAGTAAGATACATGCCCCGTTCTCTGGACAGTGATTCAAAAATATGATGACAGGAATGTAACATGGCCGCCTTCCTGAGTTGTCGCTCACTCACTCACAGGAGGGTATATATAAGCCAAAGTTAATTTGAAATGCATATGGATAATTTCCTAAAGTTTCTCCATACAGTTCTACAGTAATCCAGTTACTTCACGTAGACATAACTGCTGTATGGAAGCCCGTCATCTTCGTCGATACAAACACGACCCTAGCGTTGCGAAGCACAATATTCCAGCTAGGTCTAACCGACATGAGATCATCAAAAATAGGGTCTGGCATTCCCTGGAGTCCGAATCATACATGATACCGTACATTAGGAGAGTCTCTAACACAAACTCTAGTAGAGACACAATCTCCTACAGAAGAAAAACCACTTCATAAATCATTTTTACTTAAGAATGTACCAGCCCTTGAAAATGTGTAACCCGCCATTGTAAACGGTACATCGGAACTCATCACGACTTGTCAAGACAACTCATACTTCCGCTAGAGCGGCATAACAAGAATATAGTCCTGCCTACCCATCCAAAATATACAATATAGGACTGATTCTACTTGTACTAATAATATGTAATACATATGAATTCAGGCCATAAACATAATAAGCAAATTAATCTATTTTCTGGCCCGAACAAATAAGTACGGACATGAGTGCCATATCCATGCGCCGAATCAATATCAAGAACGATTACTCCTATAATCAAAAGTGTAAATCAATTATGAATTATCTAGCTTTACCATAGACAGCATTTTCATACACAAATGAATGAATGTCTATATCTTTTCCATATTAAATAGCCATATCGATTTTTGTAATATGTGCGTCAAAATATGCACGCAACA